>OZ007506.1:4998695-5513582 GCA_963931865.1 Axinella damicornis | reverse complement strand
GTTGGCATGTTAGATGTGGCGGCAAGAACATGACACTGTCTTACAGCTTTTCCATTCGCTTCCTAGTTACAGCTTGCCCATGAAGATTCTGACTACACAGTCGTGATCACCAACTGGGCCCTGACACATACTCCCTCACCCTCCCTCCCCTCCTCACCTCAGCATTTCCTCCACAGAACCGCCCAGAGACCTGGGGGGATGGTGCAAGCAAGAGTCCCGTCCAATGCTCTGGTCTAGAGCGTGCAAAATACCATGCAGGGCACGACGAACACTGCATGCAGGAAGGGAGAGCAGAGGGGAGGAAAGGCAGAGAGGGGAGGAAGGGAGGAAAGAGACAGAGACAAGAATTCCATAAGCTGTTACTGCAGCGTACAAATCAACAACACCATCACCTGAACATTGTCTGTGGTACATGTACGTGTGCTTGCTTTGAATGTGTAACTACATGTATATAACTTTGCTTAAAATGTTTGTGGATAGGACCCAAGCTATTATCGTACAGCTCCTTTGCAATCTGCTCTTGGTTTACCCTCTCCTTATTGACTTGTACTCATGCATATGTGAACATCTCTCTCTTCCTCTTCCTTCTCCCCCCCCCCCCCCCCCCCCCCCCCTCTCTCTCCTTCCTCCTCCTCTCCCCTCATCTCATGATCATCATCATAAACCCTTCATTGCGTTGAAAGTGGGGAGGTAATTTCTGACATGGAAATCATGCAACGACTTCTATCAGCTCACGGTGGGTAGAAGGGAGCGATACCAATCTTTTTTGCTGTTTCATCAGTAAGTGTGGTGGAGAGGAACTTGGTCTTCACACGAGGAGGACCTCCAGACGGAAGTAGTCCTGCATTCAGGGGCATGGGAGGGTCCCCTTCTTTCTTCTCCAGACTGTCAGCAATCAGCAGAAACACACGCAGGCCAATTATCATACGCTGAGGGAGCAGTGGGAGGAGTAGGAAGGGTGGAAAGAGAGAAAGGGAGGGGGGAGGCAAGAGGGAGGGGAGGAGGGAGAGGTGTCAGGGAAAGAGAGTAAGCCATTATTCCCCCACAAACCTTCAAGAGCCATTCAGCAATACAATTTTAAATGTAGGTAGCTATATATCTTGTGGTTGTAAATTAATTTTAAAGAAACCTCCAAAGTATGACCTGAAAACACATTCCATGCCTAAATGGAATGTCAATATCCCGTGGTTACAGACACCCCCAAAACATGACAATCATGTGAGGACATTTTGTATGATTGCATGGTATGGACCCACTGTGTGTTCAGCAGGAGTATACATGATTACCTCAGGGTTGATGTTGGTCTTGGATCTGCCAAGGCTGAGTAAATCCAGCACAATCTCAGTCATAGCATGCTCCATACGTTCCTAGGATGGAGGGAGGATGGGAGGAGCGACACATGATGTACATGATTGCCTCCACTTGGGAAGGGTGATACCCAACAAGGGGGACAAGGGTAGAATTCGGAAGGTCCTGGTCTCAGTCTCAGACGCAGCATGGATCACCTACTGGTCTGCGATGACACTAGGAAACCCTTGACACTAGCAACCTGGCTACCTACCCTAGCGATGAAGTGGATGAGCTTCACAAAGATGTTAAGGGGCATGTCTTTCGGCTGTACCCCCCTCTGTCCACGTGGGAACAGTGTCTCCACTATCGAACGGAGACGACTGGATAGGGGAAAAGAGGAAGGGATGTAGGAAGGGAAGGAGGAGGAGGAGGAGGGAGGTGGACATGTAAAACTTGACATACTGACAGCAAGTTGCTATGTGACGTTACTCACTTGAAGGTGGCCATGTTGCTCTCTCCATGAATACGTACCATGTAAACCCTGGGGAGTAAGATCACATTAGAATCATATTCATGCACACATACATACACCACTAGTGTACGGACAGCACTACAAAAAAAACTGTGCAAAACAGTTCATTACAGTAGCATGATACTCGAACCAATATAGCATTCACCAGACAAGTCTGTAGAGTGCCTCCAGTGCTATCCTTTGAATTTTGCTGTCTCCGCGCTGTGGGAAAGAGGGACGTAAATGTCTTCAGCCTACGTACACACACACACACAACACACACACACACACACACACACACACACACAGTACAAACAACTTTATAGCTATTGCAGGCTTCTCCCTCACCTCTCATAGTCACCTTCTCTCCTTCTCACCCCCACACACCCACTATTCCCCACCCCCCTCTCACCTTCACACAGTCACCCTCCTCTCCTTCAGAGTTTCAACAAAGCCTCCCCCCTAACTCCTTCCCAAACCTCACCCTGATGTTGGGCAGTATGATCTGTGTCAAGAGAGATGCCCCAGTAGTTTAAGAAGAACTGCTGTTCGGCAATAGACAGAAGCGACCGTCACAAGGGGAATGTACGCCTGTGAGAGTGACGAAAAATGGTGAGTAAACCCAAGCAAATTCAAGCATAGCAATTAACTGCTTCATCACATGTACAGCAGATTAAAATCCCTTAACTTCATCCCCCCCCCCCCCCCCCCCCCCCCCCACTCCCCGCCCCCTCTCCCCCTCCCCCCCCTCCCCCCTCCCTCCACTCACACATGCACTGCTGTGCTTTCGCTTCACTTGGTCAAAACTTGTGGGCATACAGCATGTTCACAAACTTCTTCACAGCTGGCAGGGATGACTCGAGATCCACTTTGATGACTCCAGCTACCGGGAGGAGTATTTCTGTGGGAAGGAGTGCAGAAGGGGGGAAGGGAGAGAGGTATATACATGTAGGAGGAAAGAAGGGAGGGAGGGAGGGAGGGAGGGAGGGAGGGAGGGAGGGAGGGAGGGAGGGAGGGAGGGAGGGAGGGAGGGAGGGAGGGAGGGAGGGAGGGAGGGGAAGAAGGGACACAGTTAAATCATAGAAGGTTTGAACAGTGTGGGATATGCTCTTCAATCTCATGGTATGGTGAGAAGTGCTAATCACCTACCCACAAGCAGGGCAGCCATGGCTTGTTTGATCTTCTCCCGACTGCAGTCCAGGAAATAGTTTGCACATTCCTGCAGGAAGGCAAACCACTGCTCCAGCTCCTCAACGGGAAACATTTTCACACGAACGAAGGTCATTCCTTCGATGATGCTGATGATTGCAGCACTGTTGTGCTGGGGGTTGCGAATCTCTTGGAAGAATCTGCGTCTGACTGAGTGGAAGCGTGCCTGGGACAGCACACCGACCACCTGCCAAAAAAATCATCATTGTGGGGTGAGCTAGGACTCAAAAGACTTCTACTCAACTAACTGGCTTTCATATTGAACGACTAACTGAGATCTAATTGAGGAATGTTGTGAGTAGCTGTACACAGCACAAGCACTGACATCACTGTTCAGCACTTTCTTGCTTGTCTCTTGTTGCTATATTCTTTTGTTTTTGCTATTGAGCCCACAAATCCTTGAATTTAGGATTTGAAATGTTGCACATGTTATATCACAGGGGCCAGATTTGTGGCCTGGATAGCAGGCAATGTCATCCACTCCACAACTAATATGGGGCTGGCTTACACTCGCCCAACAAGGATCAGTTTTCCACTAAGGTTCGAACATGTAACACTGGAAGATGACTAAAGTAGGGGGGAGGGTGCCGAACAATGACTGGCTTAATTGCTGAGCTCGAGTAACACACAATGTTTCGACCTGGGTAGGTCTTCCTCAAGGTCGAAGGTACTGGATGTATCAATCCCTCACCTCAGCATACAGGTCAGCCACCTTCTTCATGTTCTGGATGTTTGGGTTCATAGCAGGCCTGGAGAAGAGGTGTAGGGAGAGGGGGGAGGAGAGGAAGATAGGGGGAAGAGGAGGATAGGGGGAAGAGGGGAGGGGGGGGAGTGGATGGGAGAGGAGGAGGGTGAGGAAAGCATGGGGAGGGGAGTGGGAAGAGGATAAGAGTGGTGGGAGTATAGGGGGAGGAGGAGGAGGAGGAAGGGAGGAGAAAGAGGAAGAGGGTGGAGGAGTGGGAGAGTAAGAAGAGGGAGAGAAGGAGGGCGAGAAGAGGAGGAGGGGGAGAATTAGGAAGGGAGAAAGGGAAGGCTTTGGCATAAACGTACATTAACATCTTCGGATCCAACCACCAAAATTAATACTGACCACAATGTACTAGCCTGAATGTACCCATCTTTATGGTTTGGCGGTTGAGCCAGCTGCAGGCAGGCACGCGGGGTAGGGTATCCTCAAGGCCAGTTGCGATGAAGAGGGACAGAACCTGTTGTGCACTTAGTTTCTCAACTGGTCTTGCTCTTTCCCAATCCCTACCCTTACTTCTAGCTTGGGGGGGGGGGGGGGGGGGGAATTGAGAGCCCTATGCGGCTATGCCTCTCAACCAGCCCAAACGGAGGAGACCTGCCTGACTCGAGATCACATCATGAACATCTTGACGGAGGAGATGCTCTCATCCGACCCTGACCCAGCCTATACCAATCTAGTCTGTGTACCTTTCTTTCGGGGTCTCCTGCTGTTTGAAGTTCTTGAAGGCAAAGTCCTCAATGGTATGGATGAATGACTCAGGCACTGGATGCACTGACAGCTGTATGAGAGGTCCACACATCACAATACTTCCTATATGCATCCAGCAATCAGATTGTGCATTTCCTCTTTCTCTCCCCCCCCCCCTCTGAAATATATGAAAATGCCTGAGGTAGGTTGCCACGGTTACCTTGGAGAGGACTTCAATGAGCACAAGGCAGAACACAAACTCAATGGCCAGTTCTTGTCTCTCCATCAAATACTCCTGTCGGGATGGGGGGACAAAGATTGAGTGAAGACGTGAGGAGGGACCAGGAGTGGGGGAAGACAAAGAGTTGGGGAGGACGTGAGGTTGGGAGGGGGGCATAGCATCGGGGTTTATATAATTACAGAATGTACACACTGAATACTTTCACACTACATAACAAACCTTTTCTCGCTTGCTGGCTGGATAGGGAGAGTCCGTAGCATCCCTGTGTGTATATTTGTGTGCATATACATGTAAAGTGTATCCTGACCATGGAAATGGGTGGTCAGTAGCCTCATTCCAAGGCCAGTGCCAAGCTTTTGGGAGCGAGGCTAGGTTGTCAGACTCCACTGGCAACGCCATGAATGCTGCAACCACAACACTAGTTCATGGCATTCCAGACCACTAGGATAATTACCCAGCCATGCTCACTCCCACAAGAACAGTGTCCAAACAGTGTACACACACACACAGACGTGTCTGACACCGGACAGAAGGTGCACGGATGAGAACATTATGATCAGGATATGCCATCACAATTTCAATCATTGGACTTGGCAGTATCTTGAAGGGAGTGGTCACGTGGAGATGACACAAACACACATCATACACGTACCGTACACACACACAAACACGTACACACACAAACACTCCCTCCTCACACACACACACACACACACACACACACACACACACACACACACACACACACACACACACACACACACACACACACACACACACACACACACACACACATAACACACACACTTACCCTGAGGGTACTGTTGACCATGATGTATTGCTGCGGCACTGCTGAATCTGTACAAACAAACACACACATCTTATCTCGTAACATGCAGTACACTACACCCACTATTTCTGGAGAAGATAATAGACCTGTAAATGCTACAGCTCTGGTGTGCAACCACAAGTCAACCACTTTCAGGGGATGAGGCACCTATAGGTTTACTGTAGGTTTACTGTTTCTGGAGCTGCGGGTCACCTGTACCGACGGACAGAGCTGTAATCAGTTAGCCTCGTTTCCAGGCCCATACAAAACTTACACTCACTGGCTGAACAGTACTTGAATGTGATGCAGGGAGCATGTAGCCTCGTTCCCAGGCTCCTCCGGATCCCCCTGCGCACGCCGACGAACTATCCTACTGATTGCTGGTTGCGATTGTGTATAGCTCCCATATGGTTTCTACTACAGCCATTTTGGGCAGAGGATAGGTTCCATGCGAACAATCTGCACTGTGCACTTGCACACTGTGAACTGCGTGGATTTCTCATACCAGGTGAAACCACACGGGATGCATGGAGTTGCCCATAATTACTGTATTTCCTGTGTACCAGTGGTATGTTAAGCATCCCGGCATGAAGGCAATACATGGTCCATACCGAGAACAGTCAACAATTACACTAAATTCCTTCGCAAATTCCACTCACGCAGTAACCGTTCACTGACAACTGCATGTACCTCTTCATAGTTATGGCACCACTTTCAGCTCAATGTGGTTACGCATGGAGTAAAGTGCAGTGTGTGTAACGTTACACCCACAACAGTCTGTGGAGCATCCCACTTCCAGACAGAAGATTACACCTTTTGTTCCATTGGAGCAAATTGTGTCTGTGTCTGTGTGTGTGTGTCTGTGTGATTTACCTGCATGTCCCTCCATTTGAAGACGGAGGTCAGGATGGAACGAAGACAGAAACTGGCAACTTCATTCAAGGCATTCATCAGCTACAGGAGAGAGAGAGAGAGGCAGGGACAGTGGAGAGTGGGGACACAGTAGGGAAGGGGGAGGGGGGGGGGGGGGAGTTGTACACCTGAGGTAACCTCACATTAGCGTTACTTTAGCCTGCATGATTTACTATGACCTCAGGCCTTCAAGTTCTGACATACAAAGACTCAGGCTGAACACTAATACATGTACAAGTACACTGTCATTGTACATGGCTGAGCAGGCAGCAGGCAGAGGACCTTGTTCAGCACAACGCACAGCTCAACCACTGAAACACAGCAAACTGGATCAGACGTACCTGGTCGAAATGAGGGTCTTCCCCTCTTTGTAGAGACTTGGACAGAGGATGGTCCTGAGATGTGAGAGGGAGGGTGGGAAGTAGAGGTGAATGCGCATTGCAACAAATTGTCTCCTCCGCTATGCATACTTCTACAGTCTTTGTCTGGAAATCTAGGTCTGAATTCTGAAGTCTAGAATGTACAAGTAACAGGATGACTCAAGATTCAGAAATGGCTCGTGAATATGAATAGCAATATGAAGACAGGAGGGTAGAGGAACTGCCATACTACCAGGCAAGGATACAGGATTACGGGAGGCTGTCTCATTGCGTGCCTTGCATCGCTCCATGCCTCATACCTGGCATGGGGCAGTGATGTTCAGTGCTCCCAATACCATCTCTAAAGCACACACGAAATAGTCAGGTGTTGCATGCCTTGGCTCCCTTGAGGATTGGGGCTTGGTTGCATAAGCTACGAGCAACGCTGCCCTTTAGCTACGAGGCATTGGTAAATCAAGAAATAGGTGACTGGCTTAGCTTATAGCTTACCAGTGACTGGGTGGCTATGTGTTGCAGCCTTCTGTCGCTCACGGCAACGAATTCAGCGAACACCTTCTTCAGGACGAACTCACCGGGAGACATACCGCTCTCGCCGTCCCCCAGTGCAGGGCTCAGACTCACCTCCGCCGAAGCCATCGTCTTCTGTGTAACGACTGGCTGGCCTGGGTGCTACAAATTATGTGGAAGGCGGTCTTCATAAATCTGGTTCCCAGACCAGCGTGTGGTCCTGGAACCATACTGCTCCCTTCTGCTATTGAAGGGGCATCCCCATTACAAGGGGGAGTACGCAATTTCATGAGTCAGCAAGATTCCACAAAATTAATGGCGAAACTCTGACCGTTGAGAGAGGAGTGCGGAGACTCAAGGAACTGTTCCTAAAGTGAAGTCACGGTTTGCGATCCGGAGCGGGCCAGTTGCCAGAGGACTTAATCCTGCGAAATCTCCGTTCGACGCTGTGTGCCGTAAAACTTATTTGGTCTGTAAATTTCCCGAATTCGATCACGGGTCTCCTTTATGCCGCCGATCAGCTGTTCATAAATTGTACACGTAGGCCCGGGTCCTAGGTGCCATAAGCCAGTTCTACAGCTGTGTATTAGTTTTCCCGCCCAAACCCGCCTACAGTTCAAATAATGGCGCTGCTGTAAGAAGTACCAGCGGACTTTTAAATCTAGGCGTGCCGCCCTCCCATGGCCCCACAGATTTGTTACACTTTGCTCAACGTTTGCAACTTTGAAGGACCGTTCGTGAGGAAAGCAGGTACAGATTCTCATTGGAGTGTGTGTGGTTTTTGCTGTGGTTTTTCAGGTGTAAATAGACGCTCAGCTGTCAGATGGGCAGGTGTGTGTTTATCTTACAGTGTACACAAGAGTATTTGGACACTTAGTTGTGCAGTTCCACCCACTCAATTGCTCACATACATTTACATTCTCACATGCACACACACACACAGGATTCAGCAGCACTAGTGATGGAGGATGCAGACGAATCACATTTGCTTTGCATGTTGGCTCAGGAGGGAGAGGGCCACTCAACTCTTGTCATCTACGGAGAGGTGCATTCCAGTTGTTTCCTGTCTTGTAGTTGCATCATAGTGATCGTTGAAGATCACCCAGGCACTGTACTGTAGTACCAAGCACCTCTAGCTATAGACTACCATGAGCAGCTACTCACAGAGGGTACCCCCATGCATGTACCTACACAGGATGGACAATCTGAATTTGCGGGCAGCAACGACAGGGATGAGATGGTGCAGTGGCTGTGCCTACTTACTGACGACCTCCATTACCGCTTGGAAGTCTTCTTCCGTGCTACTGCCCTGCTGGATACATTCCTCTCTCTCATGAAGGTGAACTGGTTATGTATGCTTAATAGCTCTCGTGTGCTCAGCTGGTCTGCTTAGTCTTGTTGTCATGGACTGAGCCAAATCAGGCACTATCATGTTTGCGAGGAATGTACATCATTATACTGGTGAGATACCCACCTGGTATGTTATCAGCTTCCTTTACTGTACTGTACCAGCCAATCAAGTGTTGGCACAGCTGAGAACATGTTTTAGCATGTTGTGTGCAAGGTGTGCCATTCATTGCTGACTACTGCTAGATTGTGGTTGCTGACAGATACAAACATACATGTAATGAATATTCTCCTGAATGGTGTGAGGGAGTAAGGTTGTAGTATGCAATGGAGCAGGGCTGTAGTATGCAATGGAGCGTACTTTCTGAGTAGCGCTTTCTCTTGATCAGGACTGAGTGGCCCCTACCTCACACTTGGTGTACATATGTAGCAGCAGCAATCCCCCAGAGCTCATCTTATTCAAGAGTGTTGTATACCTCACAGTGTTATCATATCGCCCTTTACTACACAGCTGTATTTTTCATGCTCAAAGACTCTGGAATAGTACCAGTTGCTAGCTGAGACGTCAAGATGGTTGTTCCATGGCCTCCCTGAAAAGTAGCCGCAGTGAACACCAAAACGACGACCCGTTTCTGTGAATTGTTCTCGACACTTACTGTTTGCAGAGACTGCCAAAGCACGGCTACCGTCAATCAACATGCAGCTAACGGTCGAGCGCTCAATGAGCTGGCTTCGAGCTGCATATTTGCAGTTAGTGTAGTGGGGGCTTGGCGGAAGTGTGGGGACGAGGCTACCTGGCTTGCACATACATGTATCATCACATTACCTCCCTCCCACACACACTCACACAGGTCCGGCACAAGTTTCTCGAGTGTGTAACGGCCACCTGTTTCTACATTGCTGCCAAACTGGAGGAGCAGTCAGAGGTCAGTGTGAATAGAGTTGTCATATTCCTAAATTGAACTTCACATCTGCAAATCTTGCATGGGTGGATACATGACGATGTACTTGTCTTGTGTGGGAGGTGTACAACACTCCTGAGCATTGACCCATTATGTCCGCTATGTTACCACGCTAGCTGTGAGATGTACCTGTTCACGCATCTGAATTGGTGTGTTTGTATAATTATGTTACGGCCTGATTTGAACCTTTGACCCGTTCAACCGGATTATAAATCGGTCGGAGTCATAAACTGGCAAGTGTGGTTAATAAGTGGGATAATTAGCCGGCACGGTCAGATGATGGGCTGCATGTGCGCTGGACAGCTTAGAGGTCAATGGGCATTGATGAACTGTGTGCGAGAGTGAAGCTATCAGCATGGAGTCATTTCTACAGTATCTTGCTATATTGCTGTCCGAAGACAACAAACGAACAGTTTGATTTACCGGTCCTTTTCCACCAGTATCACACTTGGCCTGCGATTGTGACTATCGTTGCTGAAAGACCCTAGGTAAGGTGCGAGTTGTCTGGTGTAACTAGACTCTTGCATGGGTGAGAGTCAGCTACATGATGCTAAGCTAAGCTGCCAGTAGCATTGTAAGCCATTCAGCTTGGTGGTACTGCCATTCGTCCTGGTTACAAGTCAATCGGCCTGCTTGTAAACTGCTTGCAAACCTTTCGGCCAGTTTATAAACCACTTGTAAACCGTTCTGCCAGCTTTATAATCCATTCAGCCCAGTATTTAAACTGGACTTGCTTCCACAAAAGCAGACCAACCGGATTACAAACCGGACGAAAGCCAGTCAGGTTTACAATTGGTTCACAACGTACACATGTACAAGAGCTTGCGAGCCACTGAAGCCGGCAAGCTCCTCATGTATCTTTGAAGTTCCGCAGTCCATGCAGACTTGGTTCCCCCCACCCTCCCGTACACACACCCGTGCATGCACATAGGCTGTGGAGTCACTCTTGGGTGTCCTGGTTCACCAGTATGAGTGTGCGTGTAGTGGTCGGGACATCCAGCGCATGGAATTGATTGTTATGCAGAAATTGGAGTTCAGGCTCTCCACAGCTACTCCACTGGACTTCCTTGAAACGGTGAGCATGCACTCACTCACAGTCATTGTACTTCAAGGTACTTATTGAGTCAATGACGTTTTTATCGGTCTCTTCCCAGTTCTACAAGATGGGTGTGTCCAAAGGTACCCTCTCGTTACCTCAGGGGCTCTCTCCAGACCACCATCTGTGCCACTTGGCACTTTGCCTGGAGACCCTCATGTGCAATCACCTCCTCATGAGGTTCAAGGTAAGACTACTGTGATTGAGATGTCATGGTGGGTGTTAAATAGATTTACCCTTGAAAGATTACAAGTAGCTTCGCTCGCTCAGCTACTTCGATCCCCTTCGCCTATGTGTAATCAGGCGCCGGACAGCTCTCCGTGCAGAGCTGCTGCTGCTCCCCGATTGCGTCCGCTTCAGCTGCTGCTCCCCGATTGCATCGATCCACTTTGTGACTGCTGTTCCCCGTTTGCATCCGCTGCTCCCTGATTGCGTCCGCTTCAGCTGCTGCTCCCTGATTGTGTCCGCTTCAGCTGCTGCTCCCTGATGGCATCGATCCGCTTCATGACTGCTGTTCCCCGTTTGCATCCGATGCTCCCCGATTGCGTCTGCTTCAACTGCTGCTTCCCGATTGCGTCCGCTTGTAGCCTCACCTGCTCTGGAAGATTCCAGCCCATGCCCAATGTTCTCAAACGTTCTTCGCAGAGTTTGAGGTTCAGTACATTGAAGTAAGAAGGTCGCGCGTCACTAGTCTAGTCCCACCCCACCGGAAAATACCCCACTTCCGTCACACACACACACGGACACATGCACATAAAAATCTTAATATATTAATGAGAGTACGCAAACCTCAAGTTATTTTCTCTGAAGGAGCACATGTGCCACCTTTGGTGGCTCGTGCTCCTGATTCTCTTGATACTTATGCCCATGTATACGTACCAGTGGGGTATATATGCAATACTTGTGTACATACCCAGGAGTGGATTAAAGTTTGGCAAGGGGGATACATGTAAGCTCACTCCACTGGTCAACAACCTGCATGTCTGCTCTCTCTCCATGTAGCCCTCCCTCCTTGCTCTTGCTGTGCTGGGTTGTGACCTCAAACTCCTTGGCTGTGACTGGCTCTCAGCTGTTGTGACACTGCAAACCGTGGCACACATCCGGGGGGGAGAACTCTCGGTATGCTACGAGGCAGTTGCGCCACACTACAGCATGGCTGTTCTTCAATACCCCATGGCTATCCGCAGCAGCCCCGCAGATCAGAGAGAGGAGTCAGAGTTTGTACCCCCAGATGACACATTTGATGTTCCTTACCACGGTTGCAGGGTTGCTGAAACTGGCAAACATCTGCGTGATATGACTGCTCTGAAAGCAGCAGCATGAGATTTCCTTACGACAAATGCTTCCCATAAAAATTGAATGTGTATTCAAGCTGAGAGCTTTTCTGTGCTGCAGTTAAAGGCTCCTGGTTAAGAAACTAAAATCATACGTAATTTTAGACATAAGCAGAAGATTTAATCATCGAATCTTGTTTTTTTTTATCCTCACTCAAGTTGTACGTGTAAGTACAGTTCTCACCTTTTAAAGCCCACCTGATGTATAAGTGCTTTAACCACCGGCTCTGTGTAGTCCATATGTTGTACAGCTCATGATCACCGTGATATTAAAGCCATGACATATCCCTATGTTGTACTGTAGCTGTTTATGTAGTACTGTGTGTGTGTATACAGTTCTCAGAAGTTATTACTGTTACCTGAGTACATAAGCATGTTTGCTGTAAGTGTTCGTAATTATGGGCTGCAGTAAAGACAATTAATGGCGAAGTGAAACAGGAAGCCACACTGTAAGTATTCAGCTAGGATATTATAATAGATATATAATGGAGGTTTAGCAATACAACCTTGTTATGTTCTATTATGTCCCTTGTATTGTTGAGAGGTCTATTACAAATTGTACAATCATGCAAAATCCCTAGCAGCCTACCCCCAAAAGTACTTGAAGAAAGTAAACAAGAACAAAAGAGCAGCCTCCATATCAGGCCATGGCCTTGAAGACTTGTAAAAAAAACCCAACAAGCCTAGCAGCCTCCCTCCAAAAAAAGAAAAAAAGACTCGAGGAAAAAAAAAAGACAACCTAGCAACCACCCATCCCTCCGTGACAGGTCAGACACCGAAGTGTGTTAGGCGTGACTGGAATCACAGGAGGCTTCGGTGATCAAGGGAACCGGTGTACTCGGGCTGCTAGGCAGGGATTCGAGAATTGGTATGTATTGGAGTGGCCCAGACTCGTACTCGATTATTGGGGAGGCCAACATTCAGACCCCGGTCTGCAAGCGAATGAGCCATCCCCGACTTCCCGCCAAAACCTTGCTCAAATTGAGTATTTAAACCTCAGCTGGCTGTTTCCGGTTGCACATGCGCCTTAACTTCCCACCAAACTATTTATTCAAATTCCTGTTGCGCACGCCATAACAGTGCAACTGACCTCAGTATTATACACAAGCATGTCCGACTCACATGGAAAGTACAGAGAAGTCTCAGGCTCCTGAATTGATGCCCTTGCCTAGCTCTTCACTGAACAAGCTGCAGTGAAACTCTGCATGTCTCATCCTGAAGCCCAGAGAGCTAAGATAGTTTGAGGAGGTAGCTATGAATTCTGTAAAATGGATATGCTGATCAATGGTGAAAGGGTATAGTTTTATTGTGGAATGATATGGTTGAGGGCACAGACAAGTCTGCTTTCTACGCACACTTAATCATTGAACAGAGTTATGACATGTCATTCCTTACATGGTCATCCCTATGGAAACTGAAGTCATTAGTGGGGTTCAGTTCTTTGACTGACTATCTGACTAATAGGAAGCAACATGTTGTAGATAGAGCGGAGTGTCATCCCAGTATACACCTATCATTTTATCTGGTGTACCCCAGGCCTCCTTGCTAGGTCCATTGCTATTTCTTGTTTATCTAGTTGTGGTTATTTTTATTTTTCCCCCCAATGTATACTTCTGCCCCTAGTAAGTAGACATAGTTATTCATTACCTTTTGTTTGTATACCCCATGCACGTACCAATACCTTTCACTCGTCTTTTATTTGTATGGGGAAATCCAAAATTTGAGGCTGTAACTCGGACGTCACCAGGATCGAAATGCAGCAGCTAAGTGTGTTAGTGCCATACCCCACATTAATTTATTTAGCTAGTTATACAATGCAGCAGAAACTTACATATGGACTCAAATAACGAGAATATCTGATGGAACTCTCAGAATTATGTCACATAAGAATATCTCCTGGTAAACCTACACCTGAAAGCTTCTCTACTCTATCAGTATCATGCTTAGTCTCGCGGGCCAGTCTAGGAACGAGACTATATTTCATGCTCTGGTCGTATGCTTGTGGCTACCGTAGCTAGCTACTGCACTGGCCAGCCAAAGTGAAGAGCCAAGGCAATAGTACGTACTTGAGCTTTGTAAGGAGGGTGAGGAGGCCAATACTCCAGCTTTGAATTACACATGTAGCTGTTTCCAGCCTCCAGGGGAGCTGTGTAGCTAGCTAGCTGCAAGGTCAACGGCGCCCGCTACTGTCATGTTTCAGAACTTTGAAACAATAATATATATTTTTTTTTTCAGCAGAAAAAAAAAATATATATATGTATATATAGGCACAGCAGGGCCGTCGGAAGCACAGAGGAAGTGGTAAGGCCAATGTGCAGCACCAGCGCGCGTATAACGCGCGCTAGCTAGAGGGGTCTGGGGGCATGCCCCCCCAGGAAATTTTTTGATATTCATGCTCTCTGAGGCTACTTTTAGAGCCTTCTGTGATAAAAGCACACATTTTAGCTGAGACAAAATTACCATCTGTTGCACACACAGTGCACACACCAATACAGAAAACATTTATTTTGCTGTGCTGAGAGGCTTTCGCCTATATCGTGCGTTGTAGCCGGAAGTGCAATTGTCTTCAGTACGGCATCTTTGTGACACGCGCTGGCTTCATGAGCTGCAATTCTTACCGAGGCATCTTTCCAGTTACTATACCCTGTTGAAATATAGGTAGTCTCAAGGTTGGTAGACGAATGGAGCTTGTGTTCTTTGTAGGCTTTCACGCACGTGAACAGAAGGCCAACTCGCGTTCTTCATCGTAGTGTAGCCACTTCGATCCAACGAGCAAACCACTGAGGTTGGAACGATCTCTTCACAACGCTTTTTTTTCCCCGAATTCCGCTTTGGAAACTTGAAGGACAAGGTTTTCCGCAAGTAAAGGAGTTGGTAGCTTCGCTTGGAAATACTTTGACAGTGACATTTTATACTAGAATTAATTGCACGTGCTCGCGCACACATTCTATTTATAAAAAAAAAATTCAACGTCTGAAAAAAGTGGTGCGGCCAAAGCCGCACCGGCCGCACCGCTTCCGACGGCCTTGCACAGAACAATACGAGCTGCTCTACAGCTTACCTTACACTAAGAACCATAATATTATTTTGGCGGGAAGTCTAGGTGGCGTGCGCATGCGCACCCGGATACATCCGGTTTGGGTTTAAATACTGAATTTGTAACAAGTTTTGGCGGGATGTCGGGATGGCACACTCGCTAAGCACTTGCTTTGCAGCCTGGGGGTTGAGTGTTCGCCTCCCCAATAACCGAGTACGAGTCTGGGCCACTCCGTACATACCGGTTCCTGACTCCCCGCCTAGCAGCATGAGTACGCCGGTTCCCATCTGACCACCGAAGCTAAAGGTGTTCTGGTAGAAAGCAGGTCGCCCTCCTGTGATTCCAGGACCGCCTATCCAGCGCTCCTGAGGCTCACACTTCGGTGTCTGACCTGTCACGGAGGGATGGGTGTGTTGCTAGGTTGTTTTTTTCTTCTCCTTTTTTTTTTTTTGCTATGAATAAAAAAAGGAGAAGAATAACAGGCCCTTGTGTGGGGGCCTGTTATTCTTCTCCTTTATTCTTTCAATTTTTTCTTTCAGTAAATGAAACCAAGGAAACAGGTAGCTATTAACAGAAGAACTTGGTTGATCCATGAGAGGAGGGTATGGCTTATAGTTTATCCATAATTCCTCACTATTGAAAGTAAGGAAATCAGTCATTGTATAGGTGGAGATTAAATTTAGGTGCGTGCTCATGCAAATCTATTTCGCTTCTCGTTAATGTAGGTAGTGTCTCCCGATCCCTGAAGCCTTTTCATCTGGTTGTGAGCTCGAGATCTCTGGATCAAGACGGATGAGCGGAGGAACAGCGTGGAGATTAAATTTAGGTGAGTGCACATGCAAATCTATTTCGATTCTCATTAATGTAGGTAGTGTCTCCCGATCCCTGAAGCCTTTGCATCTGGTTGTGAGCTCTCTGGATGGAGACGGATTTGTGGAGGAACAGGGTGGAGATTACATTTAGGTGAGTGCACATGCAATCTATTTCGCTTCTCATTACTGTAGGTAGTGTCTCCCGATCCCTGATGCCTTTGCATCTGGTTGTGAGCTCTCTGGATCGATTCGGATTTGTGGAGGAACAGCGTGGAGATTAAATTTAGGTGAGTGCACATGCAAATCTATTTCGCTTCCCATTACTGTAGGTAGTGTCTCCCGATCCCTGAAGCCTTTTCATCTGGTGGTGAGCTCTCTGAATCAAGACGGTTGTATCTCCCAATCCCAGATGCCTTTGCATCTGGTTGTGAGCTCTCTGGATCTGGAGGAACAGCGTGGAGATTAATTTAGATGAGTGCCCATGCAAAGCTATTTCACTTTTCATTACTGTAGGTAGTGTCTCCCGATCCCCGAACGCGGAGATTAAATTCAGGTGCGTGCACATGCAAATCTATTTCATTTCTAATTACTGTAGGTACATGGCTCATCATGAGAACAATTTTCTCTCTTAGCCATTAAATATGTAATCATCCAACACCTGGCCATTTAGCAGAATTGACTTGTGATTTGGGGTAGGAATGGCTCAAGTATGTCTTACAATATGTATGACGGGATCATGAATGATATTCAAAAATAAGAAGCAGTACATGTAATGCTCTCTTCAAGTGACTGCAAGTATTCCTTCCTCTCAGCCTGTGGTTGGAAGTCAGAGTACAACATCTGGTAATATCCTTCAGGTGAAACACTTCAGCTACTGTAGGAAACAGCACTTGTTGCGGGTAAGGTGGCTACACACCAAATTTGAATTCCCATTGAAGCATGGCTACTTACTGGCCTCATCCCAGGCTCCTTCCCAGCTTAGTCATATAATTATTATAGCACAACCAAAAATGGCTATTGAACTATGGAGCTGCCACAGATTGTCATAGTAAGTGGCTTGGGTAAAGTCCCAACTATCAATACCGACACCATGCATACCATAGATAAACCCTGGCCAGACCTTGATGAATACATGTACACACATACAAACACACACACACTCACAGGCAATTCTCTGGACACCACCTCCAAAGCTGACTTCAAGTGATGCTCTTGAGGGTGCTGTGAGAACACACAAGTGTCCCCAGCATTGGCTGTTGGAAGGTGGTGGGTGTGGCCTAGACCCCGGTAGGAGAGGTTACTGACTGCTACCAACGCCCCTGGAATGACCAGGTCTTCCAGAGCACGGGCCTGCAGTAAGGTTAAGGGGTGACCCAAAATATCACACAGACAACCATTTTTAATCTATCCCATGTCCCCCCCCTTCTCTCCTCTCTTCCACTTCTTCTCGCTTCCGCCTCCCTTCTCACCTTCAGCCCATTCCACACTTTGACAACCAGGAGTGCTCCACCACCATCTGCTAGGTACACACTGGAGAGGTGGTGCTCAGACCTGAATGTAAGATTCATGGTATACTACATGTATGCATAGATGATTCAATGCAAAGACACTCACTCATCACTGCCTGGTAGGTTAGCACTGGTGATGCAGACAACTATCCCCACAGTGTCAAACTCCCCCCATGGTAGCTTGGCGTTAGAGACGGTTGCTATGGCAGTGCACTTCCTTGCATTGTATGACCTGCTCAGCTGGTCATGTGATGCGGGGATCTCTTCATATCTTGTCGAGCGAGAGGCAGTGAGCTGTATTTGCCAGGATGATTTGTATCTGTGTGGGTGAGGGAGGACACAATGCCATATTCAGTGGATATACAGATACACTAATGGCTAGGTAAATAAACATTGCACATGGACAAGCAGTGGATACCTGGCCTGTGCAAGAGGCTTGTCATTCACACACACACACACACACACACACACACACACACACACACACACACACACACACACACACACACACACACACACACACACACACACACACACACACACACACACACACACACACACACACACACACACACACACATGAATATTATGCACACATGCACGCACATAGTACATACATATACACTGCACACAACACACACACACCTGCTTGGTGTGGCATTGATGTTGAACATCCTCAGGACCTTCCCCTCCCGTAGAACACCCCTCACTGCTTCACCAGGCCTCCACGCGGACAGCTGGCAGTCAGGGGGAGGGTGTGGCCCAAATGGTACTAACCTATGCAAATAAGGAGCCGAGGGAGGGAGGAGAGTGAGTGCTTATTGAAAAGACTAACAACCATGCTGTCCCAATAATCCACCTAGCTCTGAGCAGTGGCACAACATTGCGCGGAGGGGGTAGCTCATCCTCAGCTTCCTCAATAGCCTGCCGCACCCTCTTCTCCAGTTCAGACTGACGCTGAGACTGTAAACTGAGTCGGTAGCTCTCAAGAAACGTGTGCTGGGTTGGTGTCAGTAACTCCTGCATGGAGGTAGGAAGGAAGGAAGGGAGGGAGGAAGGAAGAGAGGGAGGGAGGCGGGGAAGAGGGGGACAGAAGGGGAAGAGGGAGGGAGGAGTACCATGTTTATGAAACGTTACTTGTTTGTTGTCACACTTACTCACCAGCAAAGCTGGGGGGTCAGGTGCATTCATGAGGGCAGTGTAGATATCCTCTCCATCATCGAGCTGCTTGACTCGTGATGTGTTTAGCCTCCTTCGAGAGCGACGGCGTGACGCCACATGTCCACTCTCTGTGGAAGAAAATAGCTCTAAGAACCACGGTACTGTGACCACACACAAGTCAGTGATCCAACTTACAATACATGAAGGTCAATAATAGCCTTGTTTCCGGGCCCCGCCCAAGTACTGCAAGCAACGAAACGCTGGGCAGGGCCTGAAAATGAGGCTAGGTCACTCTGCAGACAGCTGATTTGTACCCATTACATTTACAAAATCTCCCTGTAACTCATACCCATCCACATGCACAGACACACCTTCTGCTTCCACTTCCTCCTCAAACTCTCTCTGCACTCTGGCACAAATCCTATCCACCTCCCTCTGCCTCACTGCCTCGTGTCTTGCCCCCACCCTGGACTCTGCCCTCTCGTTTCGAAACACATTTCTCCGTCCCTCTACCTTCTCCATGCATAGCAGTGGGTACACTCGTGCCACCACCACGTCCACACACCCCACCAACCCTCCATCCGGGAAAACCGAACTCAGAGTCACAGGAAACGGATGGGGTACCCGTTGGTATCCAAGCTTTGAGAACCAGCGGGCTCTCCGAGTTGAGTTGGCATGCAATCTAAGTGCCATGGCGGGAGAAGATTCCAGAGGGTGGGAGGGGTCACACCCACCTATGAGCTCAGAGCCATATGTCATGAGTTTTGTTCCAAGTGATATTTTGCCACACTGCACCATGCGTTTGAGGGGCATGTCCAGGACGGCAGGCACACTGTACCAGCCATCTGTGACCTCAATACAGGGAGGGTTAGGGGGAGGGGAACCAACTCTTGAATCATCCTTTGAAATGATGCTGGAATTATTAACCACACTTTCGTTGCAATTCACTAAAGAGGACAGCCTGTCTGTGTGTATTGCCGACACACACACCACCATAGTCCGAGACGGGAGGTCATCTTGTTCAGAGATCTTATGGAGGGCAGAGCGTTCAGCTCTGTCAATCTCCCTATCATACCGATATTTCAACTGCAGCATGAGCCAGTCAGGTGTCAGACACCGGCCAGCAAACTGCTGTGGGAAGGCCACCTCCAAGGATGCTAATTTCCACACAACCCACCTATAATGATTAGCAAACCACTCGAAGCTGATCAACTTTGGGTCAACTCCTGGTGATTGCGAAAATGCCTCCCAGAACTCCCTCACACCAGCACGACCGTCTGCTAATCTCAGCAATCCACCATCACCCACACACACTACAGCACCATTCAACACGGCAGAACTGAAGTAGTGGGAGCCACTGAAACTGAATTCCAGTGCATTGTTTACTGACATCCTCAACACAGCTGGATGGATGCGGAGGGAGTGCAGCTCCCTGGGGGAGTGTCCGTGGCCGCCAGGGGTGGTGTTTCCAACGGCTAAAGTTAGGGGAACACGATGTGAACTGAGATGCAACCTAGCAGCCAGCAAGCTTCCAATCTGGGGTCTGATAGGGCCTGAAGTCTGAGGGTCCACATGTGCTGTAGTATTAAGAGGTCTCAATCCCACAGAAGCTTCACTACGCACACCAGGCTTGCATGTTACTCTGGGATTGGTGTGGTCACTGTTACTGGCGGTACTGGGTGGGCAAGGTCTTATGTTAGCCACACAAGGAGTCTCATCAGGTGTTTTCTGTTTGGAGTGTGAAGTACGCTCACCCAATGTTCTTGCATCCCCCTCCCCTTCACTGAATACCTCCAAACTGTCGTCTAACAACTCCGTAGCAATCTCGGCAAACACAGCACATTCTTCATCCTCATATGCCTGTACAGAAGCTGTCAGTGTGGAACCAGAATCAGTTTTGGTGGAACGGGAACTGCAGTGAACATCAGGTGCAAAGTTGGATACAGGTGACTTGGACCCAGTTGTTTCAGTTTGGTTCTTGCTCTGGTACCCAGAATCATCCTCCCTCCCTCCCCCTTCCTTTACCTTCGTGTCCCCCATTCCTCCAGCAATAGTTTCCGCATCAAACTGTGAGTTGTCCAATGCGCAGAGCTGGCTCAAGGTGATGTTGATCGGACTGAGGGTACAGTGGGGCGTGCCATGTTCTGTCCTATCTCTTTCAGCATTTTGGGTGCTGGTGGCTCTGATGGGAGTACTGTCAGAGGAATGAGGCGAGACAATGGTTGTACTTCCGGTTGTATAAATAGAGCTTTCAGTGTTAGGAGGATGACTACTAGGAGTTGAGACTGTCAGCTGGCAAAATGGTGGGGTCTGTCCTTTGTCAAAGGGACGCACTGGACTCTGTTCGCTGGAGGCAGGCCGATAGCACTGAGCTCCTGGTTGACAGGAGTGTTTCCAGCCACTGGCAGCACTGGTTCCTGCTCTGTTAGTGTCCCTAGCAAGTGAAGTCCCCCACACAGGAGTGCGGACATGTGCTGGCCCAACTGGTCGTCTAGGTGTGGCAAAGCCACTGGCAAAACCCATCTGCTCTGCTGTACTACTACGACTTGTGTGGGAGTTCTGTGGATAAGGGAAACTGTGGTTGCTTTGTGGAGCACGTGATTTTCCTGTTCCATATGAACTTCTCAGAAAATGGGAATGGGATAGAGGTGGTCTGGTAGAAGGTGTACTGGAAAGGGACAGAGACTGTGTAGTAGTGGATGTACTGGAATGGAACAGTGGTGGTCTGGCAGCGGGTGTACTGGAATGGAACAGTGGTTGTCTGGTAGGGGGTGTACTGGAATGGGACAGAGGTGGTCTGGTAGTGTGTGTACTGAAATGAGGTGGTCTGGGGGTACTAGAACGAGGATTGGGAAGAGTGTTCAATGACGACTGACTCTGATTTGCAATAAGGTGACCGGGTTGCACGGAATGAGGGTACCTGAATACAGATGAACACAACGTTGGAATAAAGTGGACAATGGTCCCCCCCCCCCCCCCCCCCCCCCCCCTTTCCTCCTCCCCACCTCAATACGAATATTGGAGGGGGAAAAAAGTTGACCCATACACTTAGCACTCAATAACAGAATATCCATGTTTCATATTGAATAAACAGGGGTTTACCTCCTTGTGGGTGTGGCATCAACATACGATCCATCCTGGTTGAGGTAGGTCTGCATCGGTAGCAGGGGCTTGCTCTGGGACGAACGGTCATAGAGGAGAGCTAGGGGCAGAGGAATGAGGGAGGGGGAGGGAGGGAGGGAGGGAGGGAGGGAGGGAGAGGTGGAGGGAGGGGAAGGAAAATGGTTACAGTACAGTAAATACTGAAAACGGATGAGTCAATGGCATCAGTGTATACCTTCAGGTGTTGATGTAACACCCTTAACATTGTGGATGTGTGAAGTGTGGGGCCGGGAACGAGAGGGGCAAGGTTGTGTGAGGTGCAGCTGTGGAGGGGCTGTAGTTGAGACAAGAGAAGATACTACATTCATGTACATACCTTCATGTACATTACATGTACGGCCAGGCAATACTCTACACAATTAAGTCACATACAACCCCAGCAACACCAGTGTACATACCAGGTTTGTGATGATGTCCTCCCGGTCTCCCCTCTGAGTTGAACACAGGAATATACCTTCCCTCTGTCTGAGGTCCTGGTGTGGCAGTGTTTGCATGCTGCGGTTTCACAACCATTTCAGAAGAGTGAAACACAGGTTGGTAGCGGTCACAAGAAGCAGTGGCTCCAGTGTGTGTTTGCTGTGTTGTGGCTGGTGAAACACTAAGTTGTCCTGCTCCACTGCTCTCACAAGTTAATGTCCCTACTGTAGAATGAGGGATATCATCTGATTTGATATTGGAAGGGATTGCCCCTTCTGACCCAATCACTTGTTTCACAGCTTCCAGTGCACTCTTTGAGATAGGCACAGAACTACCACTGGCTGTCGTCAAGCCAACAGGGAATGTCGTACTGCTCCATGGCTGATTCCCACCAAAGGTCTTCCTCACGGCAGCAAGAGACTGTTCTGAAATGCTGACCTGATTTCCACTTGCTGTTTGCAGACCAGGGATTGGATCATGCTTAGGAGTAACAGGTGGTAGAGGGTTCAAGCCTGGGGTGGAGTGCAGCACACATTTAGCAGCTAGTAATGCAGCTGATGAAATGTTTACTTCAGCCCCACTAGCCGTGTGTAGTCCAGGGAATGTGCGGTTTGGAGTGTCATGCAGGTCTGGATCAAGAGTGAGGGTAGATATGACAGCTGGTAAAGCATCTTTACAAACATTCACCTGGTCCCTCTTTGCCGCCATGAGGTGAGGAGACTTTGAACTTGACAGGGAAGATCCAACCTGTTCTTCATGTATCACCATCCTAGCTGCCCGGAGAGAAGCTTCAGAAATCTCTACTCCTTTTCCACTGGCAGTTTGCAGGCCAGGAAAGCTATGACAGGGGGTTACCTCAATGAGAGGGCTCTGGGTACCACCGGGTGGGTCAACACCCTGCAGTGTTCTCCTAGCTGCCTGCAGGGATTGCTCCGATATCTCCACTCTGTTCCCACAGGCAGTTTGCAGGCCAGGAAAGCTACGACAGGGGGTCACCTCAACGAGAGCACTCTGGGTTCCACCAGATGGGTCAACACCCTGCAGTGTTCTCCTAGCTGCCTGCAGGGATTGCTCCGATATCTCCACTATGTTCCCACTGGCAGTTTGTAGGCCAGGAAAGCTATGACAGGGGGTCACCTCAATGAGAGCACTCTGGGTACCACCGGATGGGTCAACACCCTGCAGTGTTCTCCTAGCTGCCTGCAGGGATTGCTCTGATATCTCCACTCTGTTCCCACTGGCAGTTTGTAGGCCAGGAAAGCCTTGACAGGGGGTTACCTCAATGAGAGTGCTCTGGGTACCACCGGATGGGTCAACACCCTGCAGTGTTCTCCTAGCTGCCTGCAGGGATTGCTCTGATATCTCCACTCTGTTCCCACTGGCAGTTTGTAGGCCAGGAAAGCCTTGACAGGGGGTTACCTCAATGAGAGTGCTCTGGGTACCACCGGATGGGTCAACACCCTGCAGTGTTCTCCTAGCTGCCTGCAGGGATCGCTCTGATATCTCCACTCTGTTCCCACTGGCAGTTTGCAGGCCAGGGAACCTGTCATGCAGTCCTTCTTTCGCAAAACCACTAATGGTGTTTTCTCTCCATGTAACTGTGCTGCCTGGAATGGAAGCTTCATCTACATGTCCACTGGCAGTTTGGAAGCCTCCACACACCTCTTCTTCATCAGCAGCCGGATCTGCATCTTTACCTCTGAGAAGCTCTGAGGTGACAAGAGAAGTGGATGTTGGCATTGTCTGCTCTGCCTTGCCCCCCTCTACCAGAACGGGCCTAGCATGGCTGAGAACCTTTTCAGATAGGTTGGCAGTCCTCCTACCAGATGTCTGGGAGCTACCCATCAAGATTGGTTGTACCAAAGCATTTGTGTTGTGAACACTGACATCTTCTGTAAGAACATTAATTGGAGAAGACAGCCCTGCAACTTCACTACTCTGGCATCTCCCTAATTGTTTATCAGCAAGGTTGATCTGCTTTCCAGCAGCTGTCTGTAACAGTGGCGATGTTTGCAAGGGACCATCAATGTGTGGTGATTGAAGCTGTCGACAAACATTTGTCAGTGGTGATTGTATGGGCTGAGTACCTGTAGGTGTATACATTCGAGGAGGTGAGAGGCCCTGCTTTGGAAGGGGCTCCATGGATAACTTTGCATGCTCCTCTCTTCCCCCCATTCCAGTACCCACAGCCACCCCACCATGACAACCTACACTGCTCCTCTCTAGAGCTGACATGTCCATTACCTCTCCCAGACTATCCACCATGCTCTCCGTCAACACCTCATTCAACAGTGACAAATCTCCATTGGCTTGTAAACTGTTCACATTGGCAGAGAGATGTGTGATAGATGCATTGCCAGGTTCGTTGGTCCCTTGTGCTGGAGTGTTAGCATAAGGGACTTCAGCAGGTGCAGCAATGGTGGTGGAGGGTTGAAGTGTATCACACAAGGTCTGTTGTGAGAGCTCTGCACCTATCCTTTGACTTTTCAGTAAGGGGTTAAAAGGTCCATGCAGGTGATGGTCTGTAGGACTCTGTTGACGAGAAAGCATAGCAAACTGTCTCCTTTCTGAAGAGGAATCGATCAGTCGTGTCAGACCAGCATCTGTTTGCACTGGTTCTTTGCACTCCAGAGTTGGTGTGCTCCACAACACCTGCTGTCCACACTCAGCAGGAGCACTTCCAGTTTGAATGCTTCCTTGAGGAGAACCGTGTTCCATTTTCCCAGCATCACGAGAGGCCAGTGGTGTACAGAAGGAGGATGAGCTACGGATGGGAGACAAAACATCCTTCAGAGGTGTGTTGCTGGATGGCTGTAGGTCATGAGGATCTAGTGAAGGCAGAGAGGTCAGGAGCTCATGAGTTGGTTGTAGCCTGTTGCAGTCTGGATCAATGCCTGCAACCGCAGATATGCTCGATGGCTCATAATCTGGACCCACTTCAAATAATTCGTCCACTGCCATACTCACTGCATCTAATGTAGCTCTCACATTTGGATCTCCATGATGGCACTGCACCCCTTGTTCACCTTGAGAATTCACGATAGAGCTACCATGTCCCAAAGGTGGAAGATGGGTTTTCACCAATGACATTGTTTCCTGGTGCAAACACGGGCTTCTCATTGTCTGAGAATCCTCCCCCTGACCCTCACCTCTTTGTACAAGTGATGGTGGTGGTACAAGCTGTGACGTCACACAGTTGGTATTCTCAGATTGCGCACTAGACATGTTGATATCAACCTCCTGCCTGCGGTGCTGTTCTGTTGGACTCCTATTTCCCTGTTCCTCCTCATCGCTGGAGAAATCCAGAAACTGCCTCACCATTTGTGTACTGAAGTAAGAGCTGTGGTCACCATCTGGGTCAGGTACTCGGGTATCATCTGCACCCACAGTGGTCAGCGTGAGAGATTGCAGCAGCTGCTCATCCACTGACACTGTCCGGTCCATGTTATTGGCCAAACACTCAGCTTCAACTCTTGACGTTATACAATCAGATGACGATGTAGCTTCTTTCAAACCAGCTTGGTACCCCCTCTCTTGCAGGAACCCATCGTCCGGACGATTCCATGTGTCTTGTGTTCCAGCTGTGCTGTTACTGCCATCCTTCGGATTTGGTGACTCACCAGACTGACTGCAATTGACCAGTTCTTGACATTGTCCCTTGGGATGCTCTGATGAATGGAAGTCAATCTGAGTGAAAGCTCCAAGGTTGTCAACATCAAAATCATCCAAATCTTCTGCTGACAGAGCTGGACACTGGTCACCAGTAGATACTCCATCAGCATGTAGACCTTCGACCAAGTTTGGTGTGATTTTGCCCATCCGTGACTCACTATGTTCTGCTACTACTGGAAGCTCACTGCCAATCATATTTTGAGGTTGTTGTAGTGAGGACATGGATACAGAAACTGTTCTGCCACTGCCGGTTTGGAATCCAGTCACAAGGGTGTTTGCCATCTGCTCGTGTGAGTAAGAGAGACGGTCTCTCTTAGCAAGGGATTGGGCACTTTGTGATGGCTGGGCTTTCCTGGATACTGTTTTTCCCTTGAACATCTGAAATTTAGCAGCAAGGATGGCATCTGGCTGTCGTTCTATGATTGTCTGATCGCTCACATCCATTTCTCCTTCCTGTAGAACTCTCTGGGCCGTTTCTAAGTTGTTTGCAGAAACAGCTATCCCTTTGCCTCCTGCAGTTTGAAAGCCTGTTAACGTCATCCGATTATGAATGTCCGTTTCGACCTTTGTACTACTGTCGTCATCAGGCTCAAAGGCAACTATTGACTCTGCTCTTGCTAACGACTCTGCAGATACTGAGAGATTCTTACCAGAGGCTGTTTGGAATCCAACATGGACTGTCCCTATCTCCTTCCTAACAGCCCTGCCATCACAAGCTACCTCAGCAGTAATTCCTGTCCCTTCATCTTGCCCCACCACGCCAAGGATGCTGTGTGCACGTTCCAGTGCAGTTGCAGACACTGTCAACTTTCTTCCAGAAGCTGTTGTGAACCCAGAAATCGGTACGTGCTGATGTGTAAGTTCAGATGTACGGGACTCACTTTTTCCTGTAGCAGTGATCATGAGCTGGTTTGAAGATTGCGGGTGGCTTGTCTGTGGACTGACAGATGACTCCATGCCATTCTCCTTCTCATCTGAGATGATCTGCTGTCCCCGCTGTATTGATGATACGGAAACACTCAGTTTCTGTCCTCTCGCAGTTGCAAATCCACTCTCAACCATGTTATGCGCAGTTCCTCTTCCCCCTTCTGGTCCACCTCCTCCTCCTCCTCCACACTTCCCTTTCACTAGCTTTGTCGGATGTGGCTGTACTGATGATGCAGAAACGGATCCAAATTTTCTCATTATTCTTGCAAGAGATGCAGCTTCCTCCTCTTTGGATACACTGCTCATCTTGCGGGGGGCCCTAAAAGACCTTGTGGTCACTTTTCGACCGGTGGAGAGTGCATTTCGTGGAGGAACAGCTGTAGACCCAGTTGGTGTTTCAGCACCCCTCTGCAGAGGCTTGAAAGCTGACTGTGTGGTAAGCTTGCCTCCAGATCGCACTAGCCGCGGAGTTTTGAAACAGCTGGCAGGGGGAGTGTCAGCAGCAATCTGCTTCCTCGGTAGTGGTGTGGTGACACTCTCTAACCCATCCTGTGTATCAGAGCTACCTCCTCTGAGTTCCTCAGTTATTAACTTTTGTGCTCTGCACATGGCCTGGTCGGAGACATGAACGACACGTCCTGAGGCTGTCTTAAAACCAGTGAATGTTCCACTGAGTGGTGTATCTGACCGTGTTGCTGGATTGTGAGGCACTGGAGTGATCTCTGCGAAACATTTGTCCAAGGAGGGTTCCTGTGGCTTTGAGGGAGTCGTTTCAGTCTGTATTTCAGGGTCAGCTGCAGCCTTTGTGAAGGTATTGATATCCAGTTCAGGGAAGTCTTCAGCTAGCAGTGTTTCAGCTGTGATGAAGTCTGCTTGTTGTAGTTTGCTATTGTGTGCACCTGGATCTTCTAAAATCGCAGGTTTGGGTGAAATCTTTCTTTGGAATGGAGTTGCATTTCTCACATCAAGGATACCTTCTGCTGGCCCAGTGTGAGGGTCTTCAACAGCCACACTGTCAACGGGTTCAGGTTGAGAGAGCCCAGCTGCTGTCACGACTGGTAAACCCGAGGCTGGCTTAGCAGTAGCAGTGGCTTGTGATTTCTGGTGCCATTTTTTCCCTGCCCTCCTCAGTCCAGGAGCCCTTGTACCTCTTGTACTAGCCGTTGAGATGACAGTGATGGTGTTGTTCTGTTGTTGTTGTTGTTGTTGTTGTTGGTGTTGTTGTTGTTGTTGTTGTTGTTGTTGTGATAGAATTGGAGAACCAGTTGTCTTGAAAGCAGGCTCGACTTTAGATCTCTTTGGACTGTCATCAGTCAAGTCACTTGTTTGGGCAACAAGTGTAGAATTCGTACCAAATGCCAAACTGCTAACTGACATGCTTTGTCCTTCAGGGTCAGAAACAGTGTGGCTAGCACTGGCAGAGCACACTGGGTCTGGTAGCTGGGAAACTTTGCATTCGGAACGGCTGGCACTATTCTTCAGTGATTCTGCTGCAAGTAGATCAGCTCTGTCTGATAAGACCTCACACCTTGTAGATACTTTACTATCAACTTGGTTCGAAGTAAGAAGTTTTTTTCCACAGCTTTCAATCATATCATCAGTGACTGTGTCAGTAGCAACAATCTGGTCCTTGCCATCCAAGCCCTCTACCTTCCTCCCCTCAGCCCCTACAGGATCCTCATGGCACACCCTCTTTGCTGGGTGTTTTGTGTTCGATACCATGCCACTCTTTCGACGTCTGGGTACGGATAATACTTGGGGAGTATTTTCACTAACATGTATGTTGAGACTAGTGTTATTTCCAGGAGTGCATGAGTGTGAGTCTTCTCCGTCAGTGGAGGAGCCATATTTCCTCCCTTTCCTATTGCCTCTAAGCTGCACGCTACTAGGATACTGAAATACGTTTGTGCTGAGCCTCCTTCGTTTAGCCTGTGGTGCTACGGCCAATGGCCTCTGTCCCTCTTGGAGTTTGCGGGTCTCACTGCCTCTGGCATGTATCCCTTTTAACTCCATAGCTACATTGCACACACTAGCCCCTGTAGTGAGCCACTGCCTCAGAGTATCACCAGAACCATCACATGTATACACGTGTCCCATTTGACTCGCTTCACCGGGAGTTGCAGGACCTGGAGGAGTTCTTGATACACTACGGACAGGTGTGGGGCCTCCTGCATCTTGGATGCTCCTAACTGTACCAGTAACTGCATGAGAAGAACTGAAGTCTTCAGTATTATCTATAGCTGATGTGGCTGCAATGTAGATATTTTCAGGAGGTGTGCATGGGCGTCTTGATTCGGTGGGTGGGGGAGAGATGGGGAGCTTTGCTGATGTGTGTGGAGGGAGGTAGGGAAGCACTGATAATTTGGGAAGAGAGGGAGGAGGAGGAAGGATGCTTGCCTTGTCTTCCTGATTACTCATGTGAGCATCCAACTGACTGCAAGACATGAACAGGAGATCCAGAACATCACTTCTGTCCAGGCTGCAATCAGGCTTACGGTCGTTGCTATGCTGTGATTGAGCTGGATTACAGAGAAGTTCAGAGTGGTGCTTGGGAGTATCTTGCCTACTAGTAGTACTAGGTGGAACGTGTGGTGAGGTGTAATCTTGAGCAAACTTATCAATGTACAGTGATGAGGAAGAGCGAGTGCCCTTCTCGCAAAGCAAGGGATGGGCTAGCTGGTTTCTTTGTGGTAAGCACCTCTGAGCCTTTGGTGTTTCTGGCTGGGAATTACGAAACCCTCTGGAAGTTTTCTGAGAGTCACTCAGCTGCTGCTGTGAAGATGCCTCTGTTTCCAAACATCGTTGGCCGTCTTCTAGTTTCACTTGGCTATTTCCCTCGTTATCCCCAACTTCCCGATCCTTTCCTTCCCCCCTCACTGTCACAGTGGTGGAACATACCTCAGGACTACCAAACAGCTCCTGGCTACAAGACACGAGTGCATCCTCCTCTTCTTCAGCAAAGGGCATTCCCTCAATACTGTCATTTGGCCCTGCATCCTGCTTGGCACCGCATGGAGAATCCAACCCTCCAAACAGCGACACACTAACAACTGAACAATCGGTATCCATTTTTGTGTGGGTTGCTGTAGAATTCTTGTGCTGTTGACTACTAACAAGCGGGCTGGCAAGGATCGGGGAGAACATGCAGTGTTCAAATCGGTTGTGAATCCTCTGTACATGAGGCAGGGGGGTGTGTCTTTGTAGGATGGGGGTGCCAGGAAGGTATTCGCCGGGACAATCGTCATCTATCGTGTTAGGAGTTGGATCTCTCGGGAACAGTGTACGGGCAAGAGGCTGGACAAACAGAAAACAGACAGAGGGTAAACAATAAACACAACCCACTTGAAGAAGCTCGGGACAAACCTTTTCCCCTGGTCGTAGTACTACTCTGTTGCACAACTTTTCACAGTAGTTGCTCGACTCTTTCGTCCTGTCCAGCATGGACTTTTCTGTGGCACTCTCCAGTAGTGTGGAGTTGTCTTCATCGGTGGTTGATTGCAGGGGCGTCTCCTTTACCCCCTCCCTAATGCAGGCAGGTGTGGCCATCGAAAACGACCACCCACCTTCTGCGTCTGAATCCAGAACCAGATTCCTGGGACTGGAAATCTAGGAATCACAGAGACATACCAATTTTCAAAAATTGACGATTTTTAAATCTAAAAAAGATGGTGTAATCACAAGACCCTCATAATTGCTCAGGTCAAATTCTGATGCTGACACCATACATGTAATCTCACGATAATATCGTTAGCGTGAACTCAAAGAGAGGGGTGGCAAGTTTTTGTACTCGAAAGTAGGCCCACCCACTGCAAGTGCAAAATGTGTAGTCTAACTGTATACAAATACCAGTCATTCTTGTATGCAGATCGTATGCATGGACAATATAAACATACCTTTCGCAGAGGAGTGCTTGAAAGGATGAAAGCTGTAGCAGAGTTGGAAATGGGCATTACTATGACATGGTAATTTATGCCGGAAAACATACAGTTCGGTTTGGTATGGGATGTGATGAGTATGCATTCAGCTTACATTTCAACTGCTGGTTAGTGATAGGGACATCCCCTTCTCTGCTGCAGTCCGACCTGCACAAACAGTATGGATGAAGGCAGACTACTGCATCATGCTACCACACTGATACAGAACGAATGTCATGGCCCTGAACGTACAGCCAGCCAATATATGGTGTGAGCTCATTCAGCAGGATGAAAATCAATTCGGCCTGGCTTTGGATGAGACACTACTACAAAATCAATGTTTAGCTAGCTCTTCAATGTTTATGGCAGATACAATCACTCACCTACATGTAGCTGGTACAAGCACAAATAGTCAACAATTACAGAAGGTACCACCTCTCTCCTTACAAAGGTCTTTCTCCCACTTGCGTGGTGTCCTCACGGGGTAGCAAGGAGCACTCATGTACACTTCCCATGACTGCCTCACGGAAGCAGAAGAGGGGAGCCTCTGGGGTGGCTAAAAGTAGCAGGCACATGCATTCAAACTACATCATTACAATCATGCAATGTATACATAGTAGGCCCTCTTGCAGGGAAGGGTCTGGTGACTTGGGCAGGGGTAACATGGATCTTCGATTATATGTGACATCATTTCCGTAGTATAAAATCATGCAAGAGCGCACAAGCATTTCACTGTGCGACGACTCTATGGCATTACAGTCCTGCTTGATGAAATGGTTGACTGCCGTGATCTTTGGATTCTGCACAGAGGCTCCGCCTGCCGCCAGTACAAGCCACCATTCTACAGCAATCCAGCCACGTTCATGATCATGAGCTACTTGTTGTCTGTGCCATAGCAGTATCAATAGCTCCACCAGTCTGGGCTACCATCTAAGGAGAGTGCTTCTAAATCAGCGTAAAATAATTACGTACAGGTATTGAGTATGCATTCCAGGCGTGCATCCACATTACCCCTGCTCAAGTCACCAGACTCTCCTTCCCTACGAGTGATACTCGACTGGATGTGATCCTCGCTGGGGTTGTTTAGGCATCATCTTACAGGGTAAAATAGGGCCCCATAATCATCATACTACCACCATAGAGCTTATTTTGGGTACCATGCTAGCATTCAAGAGTTACAGGCGGTGTATACCGATGGAGTGTACAGCGTTCCATTTAATGCCCCACAAAGTTAAACTGCTGGAGCACCGGCAGCACTAGGTACGTAGCTGGTTACCAAATCCTACCTTCTAGCAGCATGAGGAGCGACGGTACACTATCGTCCAACTCTTGCATAGCGGTTGTTTCAACGCATCTTCTTCTACGCGACGTCGCCAGCAGGCAACTAGTGTCATGGTTAGTACAAATTGATTGCTTTGACATGACACGTAAATTTTCTGTAGCCTCGTTCCCAGGCCTCCGCTCAGACTTTATCTCGCAGCACGCGGAGAAAAATCTCGCAGCACGCGGAGAAAAGTCCCGACTTTTCTCCGCGTGCTGCGAAATAAAGTCTGGGCGGAGGCCTGGGAACGAGGCTACATTTTCTGTACATGCTCCACATGTATTACAGAGAAATTGAGAGAATGCATGGATATAAGATCAGAGATATAGGTTGAGTAGTTTCTCGTAGGCTACGTAGTTCATGATTGATGCAGAAGTCAGTTCAGCTTTTTTTTCTTCAACTTCTTCTGAGAATGCAAAAAGACAAAATTATAATAGTTGGCTGTTACTGTTTCAGGTTTCTTGTCCCAGATCCAGTCAAGAAATCAGCGTATGCGCATAAGTATGGCCATGGAAACGGCCTTTGCACTTGAAGCCTAAGCTAGCTGGGAATTGCAAATAATTTACTGTGTTCGTTCGAACAATGGTGCATTCGTTTACAGCAAGACAGCTAAACGGCGAAGGCGCACACTGCGCACTCTCTCTCATCCGTGCGCATGCGCTGAAAATTTGAAACGGATCTTGGACAAGCAACTCGAAATCCTCAGTATAAGTGCACATGCACACAAACAACATTACATGCACACACCTTCATGGCTTGAGAAACTTTCTTCTTGAGTTCTGTAACATCCACTGAATCATCTACAGTAATTGAGGGGCTCTTCACGTATGCAACACACTTTAATTCTTGTTTATTCTTTCCAGTGAAACTCGTAGTGTTTGGCTAGACTTAGCCTCGGTCCCAGGCTCTCTCCTCAAAACCAGGGAGAGAGCCTGGGAACGAGGCTAGGCTAGACTGTACGTCCACTACACAATACCTTGATTGGTATCCACTTTGCCACTGCTCTCTTCACTGACAGTATGGGATGGTGGTTGAAATGCTTTCTCTCTCTTCACCCTCCTTCTCTCAGTTGCCTCCACCTCACAGGCCTGCACAGATTAGCTTGTGTGTTACCTACTTTGATGTTCAGAGTAGCAACTAGGCCTTGGGGAATTTCCCTAGGGAATTTCCCTGGTCAACTGATTGGCTTGTAGTTTGTACCACTATCAATTGAGGAATGAATATCACTAGCTGTACACAGCACAAATCACTCCATTGACATCAGAACAATGCGATTGTGTGTTCAACACAAAATAATGCATCTATGCATCCTATGGATATGGCCGTGACATTTGGCATCAGTCGATTAGTCTATTACAGTCTATATTATAGTCTGCTCAAGTACCCCACATAGCCTGGAGTATGGTTGCCATTAGTGCCTGAACTATTAATTTACAGCTAGCATTATTCCCAGGCTGATTGTAAGCGGCTTACGGCACATCCGGCACACATTACATGACATTAAAACTGCCATCGACAGTCAAGTCTAGCTTCCGCTTTTTCCAAGTGGGCTTGGGTGAGGCTAAGTCGAGTTGTCGAGGTGAGCAATGGCAGCCAACGGGAAGACAAAGCCACTCACAACTTCCAGTCTGACTCTCCTCCCCCCAGGAAGTAATTATGAAAAATTACCAGGAGTGTAGTGTTTGTTTCTTCCTTTTATGTGTGAGTGTTTTCTATCCTTTTGGATTTCGTGCTGTTTGTTTCACAGTATAACAAACTTCCCTTGACAGTTTGATAATCGTACTTGCTTCGCTTCAAGCAGATGGCAGTGAGGCATGCAGTTTGATATTTGTGTATCTTACCTTCCTCTGTTCCCTCTTTCGGGCTGCTCTCTCTTTCTCCTTGAGAAAGTATTCTCCAGATGCCAGCTCTTTGTCCACCTACAAGGAAGAGAGCACGTTTGTGACTGGATCAGCACTAGAGATCCGGACAGTGAGCCAACTTTACCAAATGAAACATTTATTTGTCGCACGTGGTAGTGATCCCCCCCCCCCCCCCCCCCCCCCCCCCCCCCCCCACACACACACACACACACACACACACACCTTGCTCTCTGGCTGAGGTGGTGGAAAAGGGGTATATTCCTTCTTCCCTTTTGTTTTCCTTGGTTTCTTCCGCTGAACATTGCTCTTCTTAAACTTAGGGAGGAAGCGGTCCCATGACTCGTGTGCCAGTGCTGGATCCTTCATCAGCTCTCGCTTGATCATTAGAGTCTGTGAGAGGGAGGGAGGGAGGGAGGGAGGGAGGGAGGGAGGGAGAGAGGGAGGAGGGGAGGGAGGGAGGGAGGGAGTGGGGAGGGAGGGAGGGAGGGAGGGAGGGGAGGGAGGGAGGAGGGGAGGTGTGTTGGTCGTCAACTGGATGCATGGCACAATTATTATGTGGCTTCCCCAGCACACAGTGACCTTGATGTTGTAGACAGGGTGTATGTTCCTCATAGTGTCTTCCACAATCTTCCGTACTTGCTTCAGCCCGGTGTACGGCCCCAGGGCAGACACAGTGCCTCCCTGTACCAGAATGTAGCACTGTGTCAGTATCTCCACTGCCTTGGTGGTGAATGTGTGAGTAAGATGTGTGGGGGTGGAATGTGTGTGCAGGGTGGGGGGTGGGAAGTGTATGTGTGTGATTGGTTCGCATCTATCACATACAGGACGATTAGCACATGACACCTTCAGTGTAGCTCCATTAGGTCCCACCAGGCGCTGTCTCCTCCTTACAAATCGCTCCTTGTTCCGTACCAGAGACCTGATCTTAATGACATCACACGCCACTCCATCTTCCAACACTCGAACTGCCTACATGTACATGTTGGAAACATCTTCCACACAGTTTTATGATACAACCTACCACTAATGAAAGTCCTCATCCTGCACATATTCACACATGTGCGCACACATACACATGCATGCGCTCACACCCAAACACACCTGTTCATAAGGAACACTCCTGGCCAGCAGTTTTATCACATCTCGAGCCTTCAAGACGACGTATGGGTCCCATGTTTTGCGAGTGGTTCTCACTGACATGCTGCCCTCTATTAGATCCAGATGACATGTAATACCCTGTGAGGGATGATAGAAAAGGTGGGGAAGGAAGAGGGGAGAGGAGGAAGGGGGGAGAGGAGGAAGGGGGGAGGAGAGAAGTGACTCATCTGCAAATCAGCTGCTCTACTGCTACCAGCTGTTGCTGAAGGTTCTGCTCACATGCTCCTTGAAAGTCCGTGTTACATGAGGCCACACTCGCTGCAGGTACTTCTCACGATACCTGGAGGAGAATGGCGTCAGTACTCACATGCTGCCACACAGCACACGGCTATGGTCATGTTAATGGATTGTTCTCCCGCCGAGGGGAGGGAATAACGATTGCTCAATACTTAGCTGTGTACCCTTACACACCTATTTTGGCTGTTTTGCTACACCACAAAGTGCAGGGTGCTCCCCACACTGGTCAAAGGTGATTGGAACCAGCCACCCCTCAACTATTGTGACTACCAATCACTCTATTGTTTACTGTGTAGTGTGTACAGGAAAATGTACATCAGAATCCACTTCCTCATAATATTTACCACACCTCATGCCAGGCTGGCAGAACACTTAGCACGTGAACAACAGCTAGCTGGTGTGGAGACAGTGCACAGAGCCAGCGTTGCTGATGCTGCTCTTCTGAGAACTGAGTAAAGTATTGTGTCTGGCTGGACACAGTGATATCGTGTGATCAGTCTGGAAACAAGATCAACTCACAAATTCACGTGACACTATCATCAGGGCCATTCTAAGGCTCATATATTCTCTAAGCCCCTCCTCCCGCACCCTCTGCCTGCACCCGCTGCATGGTCATTCGGTCCCACCACCAAACTGCTCATCTGGAAGTGGGCCTGATTTCGTGATTCCCCACTGCCCACCTGGGAAAGAGAGTGGCAAAGCAGCTCTCCTCCAGCAGAGGCTGTGGCATGTCTCCCTGCTTGAACTCCTCAACCCTCCAGTGGTCTATCTCCTCACTGTCCCATGCTGGTGAGGGAGAAGGCAGTGATGTGTGTGTGTGTGCATGTGCATGCGAGAGCACCACTCCACAACTTGAAAGTTGTGGTGCTGTTGGTATTGTATAAATGTAGCCAAGGACGCTAGTCTAGTGGGCTAGCCCCCCGAATTTCCCCAGCACGGATCAACTCACGTGGCCGCACGGCATACTGAAAGCGATCGCGCGCTGGAGAAAACAAAGGGCTAGCTTGTTAGACTACCAAGGACGCCAAGGCTACATCACTCAATAGTGGATGCTCTACTTACGCTTGTCTTTGCGGTACTTTTTCTTCTTGGTCTGACCTGCATAATTTCAGTATCCATAAAGCTACAAGTACTGATGGAAGATTTTCTGCTAATGATGTCATAGCCTTAGTCAGGTTACCCGGGTCTTCATCCTTCTGAGACTCCTCCCTCCTCTTCTTCTTCCGTGGATTTATGGACATTACTCCCTCACTGTGTTTCTCCATGTATATATCCAAGGTGAACCATGTAACTGCACAACTCCTATTAGTGCACTACAGTGCGTGTAGTCTCGGAACCAGACCCTTCTTCAGAAGGGTCTGGTTCCGTGACAAGGGTTCAAAGGTCACGTATGCGAATAAAAACGAAGCGGCAGACGCGATCCGCGAGGCTAGCTAGCGCTATAGCTAGAGCCACGTGGCTAGAGCTATATCGTCGACGCGTCATGCATGTCTAGTCTCGATCTCTCTGGCCGGATCGTAGCCTCGTTCCCAGTCCCACGCCCAGCTTTTCGTCGCTGCTTAGTACCCCGCTTTACCGTACTAAGCAGCGACGAAAAGCTGGGCGTGGGACTGGGAACGAGGCTAGCCGGTAGCCTCGTACCCAGTCCCACGCCCAGCTTTTCGTCGCTGCTTAGTACGGTAAAGCGGGGAGGGCCTGGTACATTTCCTCACGTGAGCATGACGTAATTGAAAAACCACAAAATTTTCAGAACGAAGACGCTACGTTTTGCGCGTTATTCAGCCATCTACATGTTCAACGCTCGGTGAGTATGACAGTCGCCCCCCGCTAGCTAGATACGTGTGGTGTGTTACCTGGTACCTTCGTTCTTCTTGCTGTTCTGAGGCCCACTACGCCCACGTTCAACTTCCGGTCTTTCTACCCCTTTCTACCCTTGACGTCACTCACGTGAGGAAATGTACCAGGCCCTCCCCGCTTCAGGGGGGGTGGGACAAGGTCTGTGCGCACGTGGTACAATTAAAATTCCATAGGGATAGTGCACAGTAATATACAAGACGTATGCGGAACTAGCAGACTAGTAACAGCTCTAGCGCCGACTTATCGCTGGGGTTCGATGGGGTTCGATCGCTTTATTGACTTCCTACTTGATGCTAAACACTTGAGTGCGGTCGACAAGTCTGCATTCGCTGATATTCTCGGTGAGTCCGCATGGTCACTTACATAACTGCTCAGTACAGGCACGTAGTAGTGTGTAGTGACTTATACCCAGTTCGGTCACAGTCTTTGCATGGAGGTTACTCTTCAGGATGCTTTGAAAGCGCAATGCAGCCTTCTTCCACGGAGAAAAGCAGTAGAACGACTTTGCATTACGTCATACAAAATGACAGTGCACGTGATCTTGTCCTACCCCCCCTGTCCCCGCTTTACCGTACTAAGCAGCGACGAAAAGCTGGGCGTGGGACTGGGAACGAGGCTAGCTAGCCGGATCGCGTATCGAGCGCTAGGCGCTAGGCGCCATGCACGTGCCATGGCGGCTTCCGGATAGTATACGGAAATTCCACGGAAAATGTGACGTAACTGCAACACGTAGTCTAGTCTACGTCTAGCGCCAATTTTCCCCAGAAAGCTAAGGGTTAGACTAATTCTATAGCTATATAGCTATTATAGATAGGGCTTATCGCACTGTATCGCGCCTATACAGATCTTGAGCACAAAATGCCGCTACGAAACAAACTACTAGTGGGTGCTGCTGCGGCTGCTGCTGGCACTGTGGCCGCAGCGGCGGCTCCAGTAGTCCTACCAGCACTCGGATTCGGTGCCAGCGGTGTTGTGGCCGGGAGTGTCGCCGCAGCGTGGCATGGAACCATCGGAAACGTTGCTGCAGGAAGTCTGTTTGCTAGCCTACAGAGTGCAGGAGCGGCAGGCCTGGCTGTAAAGACATACGCTGGGATCGCGGTCGCCGCTGGGACAGCTGGAGGAACTATTGGTAGTCTTGCCGGAAGCGTTGGAAGTGCTGTTCAAAATGCTGCTACCTGGATCCGCTGACATTTAGTAGCTAGCTATGCTAGCTAGTATATATAGCTAGCAACCGCCATCAATATTAATGGTGTTGTGACAGTGAATTTATCTTATTTTGGAAATCCTTCTAGACACCATTTGTATCAACTCTGTGCTAATTAGCTAGCTAATTGCCATTGAATTTTGCTAGCTGTGAACTCGGGATCATTTTGTACACCATGTACATGAAGCTAGCTATCTACCTCTGATAGCAAAGTTGATTGCCAACAAGAGTCGTGCTACTGACCAGCACCTCAGCACTCACATCAAAGGTAGTTTAATTCGTACATGGCAGTTATTTTCACTGCTGAATTTTTTCCTCATGAGCTTCTTGCAGGAGCCCATACGCTCCTGCTTCAGGTGATCCGCATGATGTATTAGTGCATGTGCATGAACACATGCATGAGCCATTATTGCAATCAGCATCCACACAACCATCAATGTTCATCCTACACAACTCTTCATTGTAACCAGCAGAACAAAGGCATTCGCCAGGTCCCTCCATTCAGGCACATAATATATTATAAAATGAATCTGAATCTCTTAATTGCCAGACATTGCATGAGCCTGATCATGAGCTGAGCACTAAAGACTCTAATTCTACCAGTGCACCACCAACATCTATATATGTACTTTAGGCTGGAGCCAGAAAATCAGTGAGTCATTGTGGTAGCTACTTCAGTTGAAAATTTTAGTGCATCCAAATCAGTGAGTCTGCAGGATCATCAGCTAACACAGATCATAAGTGAGAGTCTGACAACCCGGACTGTGGACAGACCATGCTGATTTCCATGCCAAATTCTTCAGACACATTCAGAAGACAATACAGTAGATTCATAGACTGGTGGCTGCCTTAAACAGTGTCCACTATAGTACAGGTTCTTAGAACCTGTACTATAGTGGACACTGTTTAAGGCAGCCACCAGTCTAGCTACTGTGCATGGTCACTATACTAGTGGTCACACTTTCACTAATCAGGCGTATATGAAACAAGCTGCTTAATGAGATTCACAGTTGATGAGAATGGGCCCTCAAAACTGTCTAGACTTGCACTATGTGCCACTTTGGGATGGTTTGCCGATTTTTAATGAGATTCATTGATCCTCCATGCACATATTAACCCCTCCACCGAATTCTTTCCACCAAGACAACACATTTTCATGCATTCAGCGCACACCACTTTCGTATGTACTCCTCTCCCACAGCATTCGCTCCTCAGCGGCCAAACTTGGTGGAGCCCGCACACATGGAGAGATCCCTCTGGCAATATGATATTCATGACCCCACAAGCCCAGCAATCGGAGGTCAAAGGTGGATGTCAGCCGGATTTTCGCCCAGCATTTCCCTAAACTTGGACCAGATCTGACTGATGGCACACCTTACACCACCAATAGCATGTTTTCTTGAGGCCCTGGGTGGGATCTATGAATATCATTAGAATAAAAAAAATCCCCAGGTCAATGAATCTCATTAAAATCAAAAACCGCCCACAACAGGCGATACCCCCCCCCCCCCCCCCCCCCTTGTACGTTTAGTGGGAGAGGCGTCCCTAGGCCCTCTGAAGCCTTTTTGGTCCCTTTTTGGACTGACGAGAAGCCCTACAAGTGCACAGGGTCTAAATGACGTCTATAGACGTCAATGGGGCTTAAAGGGTTAATTAAAGTAACCACCTGTCTATATTATGTATTATATTTTCGATTGCAGCTTACAGCCTATATATAAATTACAATTTCAATCGTCATGAGACTAATAAATTCTGAAGAATATGGCATGGAAATCCGAGGTGATTACACATGTAGCTAGTCCACAGTGGCATAGCCCAGACACTTACACCCATGTGTACATTATGTTAGTGTGTGGTGAAGTTAACATCACAAAAGCAGCTTGAGATGCCCCCTAAGGTGTGGCATCGTAACATTCTTGATATAATAATATACATAATTATACACATGAAATAAATATTTACTTCTGATCCTTGGAAGGTGTAGGGTGACTATATAACAATATTCCTCTGATGAACATGGTACTGTCTACATGATGATGTCACTTACGATAGGCCAGCGATACGATTATATCATTTATGATAGGCCAGTGATACTACATGCTGGGTCCTTCCACACAATCTCCCCCGCGATATATGTTGCCTGCACACACAATTCATGATCTAACAACACCATATCAGCATCTGCTCCATACTCCAGTGTTCCTTTGTGTCGTTCAATCCCCAGTACCTGTGCGGGGTGCAGGGAGGCGGCTTGTAGGGCCATCGCAGTGGAGCAACCTGTTGCTGACTTGAAATGTCGCACACAGTGATCCATTGTGGCCACGCTGCAGGAGGAAGTACATGTACCATATCAATAGCCTCTGTACAAATGCTTTATATACTCTCCTCCTTGTTTACAGCTATGTACTGAAGTGCTATCAACAGTTGCCATGGTAATACCCATTGTCCACCATGTTGATGGGATGTAGCCTTGTTCCCAGTCCCAGCGTTTGTCACTTGCAGTACTAACGCAGGTTACTGCAAGCGAAAAATGCTGGGGTGAGAAGGCCTGGGAATGAGGCTAGATGGGATGCACCTCAGGTTTGATGTGAACTGGATCTGCATGGGTGTAGCTAGCATTGAGGCAGAGGAGGCAGCTGCCTACTCTCGCTTTTCTGAATAATGACGGGCGTGTCCTAGATCCTCGCACATGCCGCGTACGATGTGTGTTCGATATGATGGCAGAGACCGGAGCTAGGCTGACCATGAGCCGGCGGACTCCTAATGCGAATAGTGCTGCAAGTCTGGGACTGTCAGGGCACCGGCGTATTAATAGCTCTACGTAGCTGTTTGCGTGCACTGCGGAAGTAATCATGCGGAAAATAATAGATTAATCAGCGACATTAGTTAATTGACTCATGAATAATTAATTAGCTTGAAAAAATTTTTTCGTCATGCGCTTTCGCGCACAGATAACTCCATGCCTCCTCGGTCTCAAAATCCTAGCTACACCACTGATCTATGGTGCCTGATTAATTATTGACTCATGATCTTCCCCTTGAAGTGCATTCTACTGCTGGTAGCACCCCTAGTAAATTAACATACACTTCCTCTACTACATTATGCAACCACAGAACAACACACACAGTTGTTCATACAAGAGTATGCACACTACCTTCCAGCCAATGTGGATTTCCCAGCAAGTCTTGCTGTGCCGTTCAACAGCTCTACTGACATGGTACCCAGCATATGGTCACCATCAGGGAGACCCATGGCAGCCATGGCATCTGTTATTAACACCACACCTAGTGAGTGAGTGAGTGAGTGAGTGTATGTGTTGGAGGGACATACAGTCATCCTAGCCTCGTTCCCAGGTTCCTCCCCTTGCGTACACCGACAAGTCGGTACTTTCTTCACCGTGCGCAAAGGGGGAGCCTGGGAACAAGGCTACAGTCATCCAACATGTGGTGATCTACCAACTTAGCTTAGCCTCATTCCCAGCCTATACCCCGGTTTGAATTCTTCTGTCTGCGTTGACGCAGAAGCAGAAGTATGGCGAAAAACAGGCAAGGCCTGGGAGTATAGTTAGCTAACAATAGTCTGTGCTATCATATCAGCAACACACACTGCCATCTCTAGTAGCAACACATTTGTGAGGTGTGTGCCAAGTAATGAATACAGTGTGTTTATTTTCACTGGGAAAGTTTAATCTCACCTTCAGGGTTTGACTTGTACGCAATCCTCTCCACTGTCTCGTGAGTGTGGGTGCCATCAGCAATGATACTGTATGCAACGTCCCTGCCTCCCAGGGAGAGACTGGTCAATAGCCCGACAATGCCAGGGTCACGATGGTGGAACTATATATATGTATTATATATATATATATATATATATATACGGAGGGAAGGAAAGGAAGGATGAAGGAATGGGAGGAGGGAAGAGGGAAGGATGGGAGGTAGGGAGGGGAGAGGTGGCTGAAAAAGATTATTTGCTACATGCGTACCACAGGCAGATCAACTGAATCTAACTCACAGGCAGCATTGCATTAAACAGGTGTGTGATCAGAGATGCTCCTCCTTTCACCGCCTCTTGTGCAATGTCAAACAGTGCCATCGAATGACCCAGGGATACTACAACCCCCTTCTCCTCCCTCAGCCAACGCACCACCTCCACCGCACCCTACAGTGTCCATGCATGCATTTTTCATATTAGAGATACACACGTTTAATGTTCCCTTGAATTGGCAACCAAAACTTTGACAGCGGAATCTCCATGACAGGATGAACCAAGTCAGTTACATGTACCACCTGTTGTCTGAAGTGTGGGCCCACCCATGTATTTTGACAGCTATAGCGTCATCAGAAGTGTCTTGCTAATAGACGTGAGGAAATTATTCCCAAAATTCCCATTATTCCATTCTTTTATTCCTAATAAATTTACCTATTATTCTTCCTAGAAAAAAATTATTCCCAAGACAGCCACCTATTATTCTCAATGAAAAACCACTCCCAGAAACCATGAGACCTTCATCAGGGAACTCCTTCACATGTTGTGTCGGCGAGATAGATTTTGGGTTGTAAGTAAAGAGCGTCGCTGGCTTCTCTTTGCTCCAATCGGAAGGTTACACAAATGTAGCTTTTACTTGACGCTTCCGCTAACTTAGAGGGCTCTGGGATCTAGTAGAGAGCTACACTGTAGTAGATTGGCTACACTCTCCTTTCTCCGACGAACAGTTGCTAGCAGCCATTTCCGCCACGTGGTAATCCGTGTAAACTTCCGGAGATATTCTTCATTCTTTGTGCTACCTATTATTCTTTTATTATTCCGGGCATAATTTCCTCAAGACACAGACCATCAGAAATCCATAGAGCAAGATACAGCAAGTACACTACTGGCTACAGGTAGTCTTTGATGCAATATCATGTCTGGTGGTGAAAGTTGGTTCTCCAACTCTGTGTCAGTAGCTGAGTGGTAAACCCACTTCCCACAGTGAATAAAGCACTGAAGTACATACACATGGTTACACAAGGACTGGGCGGCATGGGGTGGGATAGGGAGGAAGAAAAAAAGGAGGGGGAGGGAGGGGGGGGAAGGAGGAAGGAGAAGGGGGGAAGGAGGAGGGGGGAGGGGAAAGGAGGAGGGGGAGGGGGAAAGAGGAAGGAGCGAAGGAGGAGAGGGGAAGGAGGAGGGAAGATGGAGGGGGGGGGGGGGGGGGGGGGGGGGGGGGAAGGAGGAGGGGGGAAGGAAGAGGGAAGCAAGTATGAAGAGGCTTTCCAGCTTGCCACACCCACCGGTAGTTCTGGTGCAAGTGTGATGATGCAAACATTGTCCATGCTGCCGTAGCAACGCTGCAGTGTGTCAGGGGAAGGGTCACTCCGAATAAAGGCCTCCCTGTGTGCCCCCTTCTTGTCCCTGTTGATGAAGGGACCTTCACAGTGGACACCTACATGTGGCAGGGAGGACAAGCGGAGGGAGAGAGGATGGAAGGAGGAAGTCAAGAGTGTGTTCCATGGGCTTGTTCCTGCTCGCTGGTTGAGGCTACAGCATGCACTCACCAAGCAAAGCAGCACCACACTGGCTCCCGGGACAACGCTTGAGCTGAGGAAGTACCTAGGAAAGTGAAACACAATAATAATACTCCTCCTACAACATGTACCTGTCAATACTTTTCCTTCATGTACAGCATCATGCAGAGTATGCACCCGACAGGACAGGAGATTCGATCTTCTTAAAAAGGTCCCAGTCAAATGCACATGACACTCCTGCTCATATGATAATGTTGAAACTACTACACATTTGATTGCGACCACATTTGGCTGTGATAGACCCATGACCTGGTGCTCTAGTTATGCACTAATCAATCTGACTAGGAAGTAAAACTGTGGCCTCTCCCACTGAACAGCAGATTGTACTAGTTCTGCCTTCTTCACTATGAGGATTGCATGCACTGTAGGAGCTCTGAAATGCAGAGCTGTATACAGAAGACATGTGTAGGCCCATGGGGACTGAAGATGTATGTCTCAAATGACAGACTGTGGGTCATTTTTTTTTCTTTTTTTTCTTCTCTATACGAGTTTTACACCCATGCACACAGAGTGATTGGTGTAAGGATAAAGCCACCTAGCCATGAGGCTAATATGAAGGCTCTCCTGGGAAGGGAAACCAGAAACCTGGAGAAAAACCCTTCCTAGGTGCAACTGGTGGGACTCCAACCTGTGGCCTCTCACTCCACAGTCGAGTGCTTTAACCAATTGGCCACACAGTCACACCCTTTTAAGTTGAAGTAGAGCCCCATTTACAGACGGATCACTTCTTGTGCCCATGTCTTCCTCCAGGGACAAGGTCTGTGCGCACGTGGTAGAATTAACATTCCAGAGGTATAGCAGACTAGTAACAGCTCTAGTGCTGAAGTTTAGCGGGGTGCAGGGGTGCGCAATTGCTGTATTGACTTCTTACTTGATGCTAAACATTTGAGTGCAGTCGTCAAGTCTGCATTCGCTCGGTGATTCTGCATGGTCACATACATAACTGCTCAGTACAGGCACATAGTAGTGTAGTAGCTTATACGCAATTCGCTCAAAGTCTTTTCATGGAAGATGCTCTTCAGGATGCATTGAAAGCGCAATACAGCCTTCCCCCATGGAGAAAACCAGCAGAACGACTTTGCATTACGTCATACAAAATGACAGCGCACATGATCTTGTCCTACCACCCCCCCCCCCCCCCGTCTTCCTCAGTGTGGTTCACTTCCCTAATTACCTGCTGGCACTCAAATGATTTCCAGTATGTTATGTAACTACATGTACACGTATGACATCATTTGTCGACTAAGACGTATACAGCATAGCAGTTTTCTGCATTTTAGCCTATGTTGTACGCATCACAACAATATTGCAGTGAAACACTATGGCATTATACGTAGATATACATGAACTGCAGCTCACCACAATAAAAGGTTCTTTCTTTTTCAAATCTACTATCTATCTTGCTCCATTTTGGAGACCTACCTGGTGATAGTACTCAGAGTCTGAGGTGACAATCGTGGGGCAGATTGCGGTCACTCCATGCTTCAACACTCCCTCCCTCACCTTGTCTACCTCCTCCCGCACCCCTCCCGCCTCCAGTGACGAGAAATCAACACCAAAGGCACCTGTACACATCAGGGTAAGTTCAATGGTGAAGGGTATATTGTACCAAACCTGGGATCCAACAGATCAAGTAGGCGTAGCAGTTAGCTTATGTACACACGTGACCCAAAATCACTAAAAGATCCATGTAGTCTCGTTCCCAGACCCCGAACACGTACCTGCGAAAGGGGTCTGGTGACAATGCAACATTTTGCTTGGCCTTATGACATTGATGTCTGGAATGTGGGATGGTCAATCAGAGTTTAGCTAGAGCAATAAATTACTTCGCAGTTTCCGTGTCGGCTAAGTAGACCTGGTAGACACAGCCCAGAAACTACGCAAAGAGGAGTTCTACCTTCCATGGTACAAAAGAATCCTTTCTCACCACTTTACTGGGCATCATCGAATTTGGCATTTTTGCCTGATTACATCATCATGGTCACACCCCTCGAAGGTCAGGCGGCATGTCGTATTTTCACCAGACCAATTTTCGCGGGTGCGTGTTCGGAGTCTGGGAACGAGACTACAGAAAGAGGAATCTCATTTCTTGTTACCGTCTGCAGTTGTGGATGAAATGGTAATGCAGCACTAATTTTTTCTGAGAAACCGTTTAGTCTCTCACAGACTGGCGTTAATCCTTAATGTCCCTGCTTGCCGGACGAATATTAATGAGGGTAGGCTATAGCTAATGGGAGGGAGCTCTAAGCATCAAGAACAGAGAGTTTACTGTTTAGTGCAAACAACACAACTCACCTCTGGCAGCTGATACTTCCGTAAGGAAAGGAGGTAGGTAGCACGGACTGAGTCTGAGCCAGTATTTAATGATTGACATAAGTTCAAGAAGAAGCCCACCAGCAATAACACCCCAGATTGTAAGCACCAGTTGGACCTAGTTTATAAAACAAAGGTGTACTTCGGACTGTTGGTACATGGAAGTTCTTAGAGACTCTGGTGTTCCTCACATGACAAATAGGTTCATCGGTTGTTCTGCTACAGGTGTCTTAAAATTTTCAGCTGTCATGAACTTGTCTAAATGCTGAGTTTTCTTAACAGCTAGAGCATGGACTATTGAGTTGACAGATCCTCTACAGATATGAATACACTAAAGATAAAGAAGCAGAGCTGTCTCACGATGTTATTCCATAAACTCGTTATTCATGATTGTCCAGAGTGGGGTTAACGTTCGCCTTATGACTACAACAGATTTATGTACAAGGAGATAGACTTAGGTACAGGCGACTCAGGAAAATTAGGTCTGGTACAGTATCTCTCACCATTAATCTGTATGTCGATGAAACCTGGGGCAACGATCAGTCCATGGCAGTCAACGACCCTATCTGCGGCCAGCTTCTCCACATAGAACAATCGTTGGGGATCAATCACCTTCCCCTCCCTTACCCACACATCAGCACCTTTCACCAATGTCCCCCTTCGTAAAACCTCACAGTTTTTGAAGCATGTGATTTGTGGTCGGCCATCATTAGCCATCTTGTAACACCAGCCATTGAACAACACAGCACACCAACTTCTACAATGTGACGGTAGCTGTATAAACCGCAATCAGATCTTTTTAATAAACTGTAGCCTTCAACTTACAAGCCCCTCCTTTAATACACAAGCTGCAGCGGCGACATCAAAGGTATTATCACGTGGTTTCATATCTACATCCGAGATATTACGGAGATAATATTCGGAGTTGTTTGTACTCCGTTACATTTTCCGTAAAAGTATCCGCCCACTAAACAAAACTGGCAAATATTATACGGAAACGCGTCCGGATATGTAGAGTAAAAAACAGCAAACCACAAAACAAAATGGCTGCTCTTCCCTAACGGGAAATGATCGTGTCTGCCAGAGAATTAGTAGCTTAAACTGCAAGTTGTACGGTGTATTTGCGATCTGCCGTCTCAAGCTACAACCGAAGATCAACACCTGTGAAAGGCAGGAGAATTCGCTGATTGGAAGTCGATATCTCGCTGGTCGTTTGAGGCGCTAGCACGCCAAGCTTCGGCATCCATTACAGCAACACCCCACCCAGATCAACCCCTGTTGTCTTCGTAAGCCCTCTAGCCAGTTAAAAAGCTTAAGAGATCGAGTGTGTAGTCGTTCATAGCATAAGAAAGTCTCCAGAAAGCTTAGTCCGTGCGTGGACAGAGTTTTAGGATGATACCTCTATTGGCGGTGTGAACTTGAGTGTAGAACTAGCTGTTTACCCATGGCCGGTAATCCTATGGCCGATCACCTCAACATGTCAGTGTTGGGGCCTGGGGGAGGACTCCCGCAGCCCAAGAGGCCCAAACTGGACTCGACCACTAGCGAAACTTCGGGTAAGTCAGTTGGGATTTAAAAAGTGGGTTTGGCTAAAAGGGTGGGACCGTTTGTACGTTAAGTTGGGTCGTTAGCGAATAACGAGATCGGGCCCTGTAGTACAAGGTGCTGGCTGTTAAGTAAGCTACATGTAATGGCTCTTAGTTCACACACACATTATCACAGTACCTGCTCCTAAGATTTTTCACTTCAGCTGATCTCCCAGAGAACAAAAGTACTTGTCAACTCTGGATATACTCCACAAGTAGATATACATTTAGCCTTTATGAAAGATGCTTCTGCCTCCCTTGCAGAGGTGCTTGGCAAGCTGTTGGATTTCGATAATGACCTTCCAGACGAACTCATTGGAGGGATTTTAAACAGCACTGACTATTCGACTCCCCAGAATCAGCTCAACACACAGCAAAATCAGCAGCCTGTAGCAGTCAATGCTTCTGCTGCTTATGGTATGAATGCATCTGGGCCTGCGTATAATACTCAACCCCCAAGTGGTAATCCAGGTGCGGGCCAAAGCCCCAATACCACTACTTCACAGCTCAACATGTACGCAAACCACCCCCATAGTGCTAGATTTGCAGCACTCAGCAACGCGAATAGTACTCCCTCACCGCAGCCTACAGCTATCAGCACGTCGGCTGATCCTACCCCCACCCTCCCCACAATCAGCTCCACCCCTACCCACCCATCAAGCTCGACGTCAACTGTTTCCACAGCTGGCCTCCTGCAAATGCAGGCAATGGACTCCGCCTCAAGAACGTTATTAGCTGGAAACATGGCGTACAGTTCCCCATCCTCGTCAAATCCGCAGACTGCACCTGGGTGGACGACTTCTCGAGTCAATTCCCTGCCAACCTCACAGACTGTGGTAGGTGGTCACCTGCATATGCAGCAGCAACCCCATATGATGCATGGGCCGGGAGCAGGGTCAATGGCTATGGTTGTCCATGGAAATCCGCAAGCCAACATGACAACCATGCGTGCTGCTGGAGGAGGCTATACCAGCTACATGGGAGGTGGAGGGGGGCAGTATGGAATGGGGACTGGAGGTCAGTATCCAAACCAAATTCCCCGAATGGCTGGGCCTGGGATTAGAATGAGTGCACCAGGGATGACCCATGGGCAAATAAGGATGCTGGCTAACCAACAGCACATGCCCATACAGCATGTGGTTGGTCATCAGCACGCCTACAACCCGACGGTCCATCACGGACCGCTGAACGCTAACATGTCCCCTGGGATGGGAGTGCACCAGCAGGGGATGGTACGACAACCCATGTTGAACACGATGGTTACACACCATCCTCCGCCTGTTGCGAACCAAATGGCCAGGATACCAATGCAAGCAAATCTATCCCCTGGGATGACGAGCAGCACCATGGGTGGTATTCGGCTGCCAGGAAATCCTTCCCCTGTCACAGCGTATCAGCAGGATTCTCTCTTGGCATCTCTGGAACCGACATTGAGAAACCCCCCCGAGAGTCCCCAGCAACAGTCGCAGGTCCCTCTGTCAGCAACTCAGCAAACGCACACCCAACCACAGCCACCTCAGCTGGGTCAACCACCGTCCCAGACACACATGCATCCGCCACAATCACAGCACAACCTCCCGTCCATGTCCCAGCAACAGTCGCCATCTCCTCAACAGCCCCAGCAGCCTGCTTCTACCCTCTCGCCCCAGACCCAGAATCAACAAGGTCAACATCAGACGCAGCCAGGGGAGTTTGGATCACCTGGTACAGCTGCTCACCCCCCTCCCCCGCCCTCTACACAGCTCCCCGGTTCCCAGCCGCAGACAGCACAGCTCCCCGGTTCCCAGCCGCAGGCAGCAACTCAACCCGGCGGCTCGCCACTACCTGGACTGGTGAGTATAAGGGTCTACTTGTCAAGTTGCTAGTCTGTAGTATGAATCATTATGTTGAATGGGAGGAGCTCAGGTTTTTCCTGGTAGACTGCAGAAATGAGCCCCACCCCCTCGCTGAATTGATACCATACTACTGTGTAAGCTTCCCCAAGCTAAGAACACAGTGCTACAGGTTTAACTGCAGTCATCTATCTTATTGCTAAGCTTCCATGATAGGATACGGAGCCCACCTTTAAGAATGGGTATGGCTATAGGCTGTTTGCTCAGACCTGCCTGGTGGTACTGTATCTGCCTAGATATCAGTTCTGCACAATAGCTGAGCATTTTTCATGTACAGTTGTATACTGTATTCTGCCCGCGCTAAGCGCTTCCATACTCCTGCTATGTGTGTATACATACCAGTATGTTTCCTTAAGCTCCGCCCACTGGTAGTTACTGCTGGTTATGATCACACTCAGATCAGCGTTCAATGTCTTGTGCTCTAGAACTGAATTCTACCTGCAGTTCCTTGGAGCATTCGTCCACTATAGACCTCTCAATTGTGCCTGCTACCAGCCTATACTTGTATGGGTTCTGTTTGTAAGCACAAGATGTGTCCTGGGTTGGTGTGTAGCTGTCATTGGAACTGGACTGTCGTCTGCACACACCCTCACCTACATATCTTCCGCTACACACACCCTCACACATGTACCTCCCACTACACACCCACGTACACACATGCGTATACCCACACAGAGTAACATTGGTGCCAACCAGCCGTTAACACCTCCGCAAAGACAACCCCAACAGCAACAAGATATGATGGGTCAGCCTGCTCCCCTTGGTGGATCCACCACCCCGCCCAACCCCCCTGCCCCCGGGGGCCAAACATCTGACCCAGAGAAACGAAAGCTGATTCAGCAGCAGCTCGTGTTGTTGCTACACGCCCACAAATGCCAGCGGAGGGAGAGGGAGCAGTCAGTGGGCGGGGAGTACCGGGCATGCACCCTGCCTCATTGCCGCACGATGAAGAACGTCCTCAATCATATGACGGAGTGCCAGGCTGGGAGATCGTGCACATGTGAGTATGCAGTGTGGGAGAAATAAAGCTTTAGCAAGTCCTTTAATCTAAGTAGTAAGTTGTGAATTATAGGTGGCATTCACACTCCCGATACTGAAGTTTTCAAGATGCTTGTACAAGAGCCATTTCAAATTTCGATGCATGCACAGTGATGAGAGAGAGTGCGCGCCTTGACATTCACATGGCGTAGTGCAAAGCTGTTTCCGTAGGCCATACTTATCACGTGTGCGAATTTCTAGAATGGATCCGGATCTTGTACAAGCAACCTGAAATCCTCAGTATACACGTAGCAACTGGTAGGGCGAACTCACCTCAGAGTGAGGCACATTGAGCAAGCATCACTGGAATGCTCTAACGATCTCCAACTCTGCAACCGTGGTAATCAAAATGACGACGGTATAGTCAGAATTGACATGTACATGTACCATGTCCTCCACCTAGCCCTGGAATTAATTTCCCCAACACAAATGTCACGAATCCTGTCTAACACGGCTATGTTTTATCCGTACATCTGTAGCTGACATCGACATCATTGCACAACGTAAATAATTTTCTAGAATCCAAAATCCTTGACAAAATGCAAGTACTACAGTGTAAGTACAGCTTTGCTCGCTTCGGCTACTGCTCCCTATTACATCTGTGTGCACATGAGTCCGGCCCCTAATGCAGCTCTCTATGCAGATGTCTACTCTCCACATTCATGTAGGAGTTGACAGTACATGCACTGGTGCCTTGTATGGGAGCAGGTTGTTTCACCATCCTAACATTGTCGAGAAAACAGCTTCATTGATCTTTCAGCTTTCTATTTACAGAATTGTTGACCAATTTTAGTCTATCCTACTCTCGTTTACCGTCCCTGTTTCCCCTCCCTCCTCCTCCCTCTCCTTCCTTCCACCTCCCTCCTTCCTCCCACCCCCCTCCGTCTAACTCCCTCTCTCCCTCTACATCTTCCTCCCTCTACCCTCCCTCTCCTCCCTCTCCTTCCTTCTTCCCCTCCATCCCCCCCCCCCCCTTCATCTAACTCCCTTACATCTTCCTCCCTCTACCCTCCCTCTCCTTCTTCCTCTCCACCCCCCCCCCCCCCTTCATCTAACTCCCTTACATCTTCCTCCCTCTACCCTCCCTCTCCTTCCTTCCTCCCCCTTCCGTCCCTCCTTCCTCCCACTCCCCTCCTTCTATCTTCCTCTCCCTCCCGTCTCTCCCTCTCCACAGATCCCCATTGTGCCTCCTCCCGTCAGATTATCTCCCACTGGAAAAATTGCCAGAGATCTGACTGCCCTGTGTGTCTGCCTCTGAAACATCCTGCTTCAGATCGACCAGCACAGCGAAGTAAGTCATTGGAGATGACATTTTTGTCTGAGGCAATTTTGTTATTGCTGATCATAAAGATGCTGTTTGGTACAGCATTGCTAGTATCTTACTTTCCTGCTATCCAAGTCAGGAATTGTGCCTCCCCAGCATTCTTGGTGCAATTGCGTTAAATGAAAGGTTTTGTTCCATTTCCAAAGAACGATCATTTTTCGGTAAAACGGCTCTGTAAAAGATTAATGGTACATGTAGTACTACACTGCAGAAACAAACCTCCTTGAAACAGAACAGCGTACTAGGGACCAGCCTTGTTTCTGGACACCCGGTACGGGGAGAAGAACGCCTGGTACCCACTGTTCGTGCATGTGCAAGTACAATATACAGCATGTAAAAATATGGGAACACTAGTTAACATTGCACTGCAGGACTTGCCTTCCTGCGAGTCTCGTGGTTGAAAGGGAGTGATGTCACTTCCTGTGTTCAGATCAGATCTCATGGAGGAAGTAATGTGGTTGCATAGGGGAAATTACTAAGGAAACAGTAGTTGTTGATACTAACACTTCCAGCCCAGTTCTAGACCAATCAGTTCACATGATATGAAAGTGCGCTCTCATAATCCAAGTGCACTTTCTTGTATCCTCAAATGCACTCAATGATCCAAGTTAAATGTTAGGTGTTGCTTACATGTATGTTGTACATGTACACTACATTTACACTCCTGGTATAGAGAAAATTGTGCCGCGTAAATAATTAAATAATCAAACCTCACAGCACGCAGGAAAGGTCTAAAGAGATTCTGACTACACCATCGTGATCGCTATCATGCAGTGACACAACCACACAATAATTGTGGCGAAACTCACCTTGGTGATGGAGATACAAGCGCTTTTGACGTGCCGTCAGCCGCCATTGCTCGATCGTTCTCTTCGACGTTGGTTGCCAGTGCAGTCATACGAAGGGCCCACAAAGATTCTGACCACACAGCCGTAATCGCTGTTGTTCACTGACGCTTACATGCCAAAACTCACCGTGCTGGCAAGGTTGTAAGTGCTGTTATAATTTCGTGTCTTCCTTTTGGTCGCCATTGCTTGCTTTCGACTGAGCGTGGTTGCCACGTGGCATGTGCGTTAATTGGAACGAATTGCAATAATTAGCTTGCGCTACTGCGAGGCAACCGCGGAGTTGCAACGGCTACCAGGAGTGCGGTTGCCCCTCGATACACACAAAATTAATTTGTCCTTATTGTAATTCGAGGGGCAACCGCACTCCTGGTAGCCGCTGCAACGCCGGCTGCGACTCGCCGTATCGCAGTTATTCCCAATTAATTCACATGCCACGTGGCAACCACGCTCAGTCGATCGCTAGCCTAATGGCGACCAAAGGGAAGACACGAAATTATAACAGCACTTACAACTTTGCCAGCACGGTGAGTTTTGGCATGTAAGCGTCAGTGAACAACAGCGATTACGGCTGTGTGGTCAGAATCTTTGTGGGCCCTTCGTATGACTGTACTGGCAACCAACGTCGAAGAGAGCGATGACCAATGGCGGCCGACGGCACGACAAAAGCGCTTGTATCTCCACCACCAAGGTGAATTTCAGCACAATTATTATATGATTGTGTCACTGCATGATGGCGATCACGACGGTGTAGTCAGAATCTCTGTAGACCTTTCCTGCGTGCTGTGAGGTTTGATTATTATTAATTACGGCACAATTTTTCCCCTACCAGGAGTGTAATGAGAGAAAGCAATTTCTCCTGCTCTCACCCTTTCCATCTTGTCCCTCTTTCATCTCCTTTCCCTCCTTCCTCCGTCTCCCTCCTCCCTCCGTCTCCCTCCTCCCCTGCCCCTTCCCTGCAGACCTTACCCTTACCAATATTAATAACAACCAGCTACCTATGCCGATGGGAGGAGGTGGAGGAGGAGCGGGGATGCTGCTCTCGGGGATGAACCAGAGACCACCCATGATGGGTCCTGGCCAGCCGGGCATGCTCTCTACGCCACCCACTGCTCCGCAGTACAATCACATGGGCCCACCCAACATGGCCACAGGTGGAAACAGTGAGTGTATTGGATCTCTGCGTACTGTGCTTGTTTAGGGCCTGCCATGTGCCACTCAAAGTTGGTCTTGTACATGTACTTTGAACATTAACTCCTTTCCCTCGGAATTGTAAATGGCGAATCAGATGTAGGTGCTCCACTGTTAGGGCAGACCTACTTTATCTCACAACAATGGTGCTAACCACACTACTAGGGCTCCCAGGACAAAGAAAGGGGAAGGGCTAGGCATACACCTAGTGTGTACATGTACAGTGAAACCTGTGTTAGTGGTCACTTGAGATAAATAATCACCTTGTACCCTGTATATGACAGTCAGTAGTGCGGACAAAACTGCTAGTAGGTTATCACGTCATAGGTCCCTCTGTATTACTTGTATGTGAAATTGCTTGGATTTGTTAGCAGCGAGGTCCATGTAGCTGGTCAGTGGCGACTGTGCTGCAGACAAAGGGAAGAACTTGGTGGTTCTGATGTGTGCATGTGTACGTCTTCATGGGGAACAAATGCATGTACAATAGGACAGGCTTTTTGCTTGGTTCGCTAAACTAAAGCTTCAAGTTCAACCAGCCTTTGTACATTGCAAAAGATTCACAGATTGCACGTATTAAATTTGACTGCACACGTGTATTCGAGATGTTCTAGAAGACACTTACCCGGGGTGTTTAAAACTTACCCTGTATTAGAACTTGTTAGTTAAAGAGGTGGGAGGGCGTTTACTTCAAGGGGGAGTATGGTATGTGGAATGAAGTTCTTTTTAGTCCATTCGCATACTGGGATGTGTTTTGGGGTCTCATTCTGAGACCATGTGTATCCTTTTGAACTGGAAATGATGGTTTCACCAACGTTTGATTGTGCACTCTCTCTCTCACACACACGCAGTGTCATACAATGCTTCAAATGCAGGGAGACCAGGAGGATACTTTGAACAATTCAACCAGCCCTCAAACACCGGTGAATATATACTCACTGTCACCTTCACATGCTTGCACACACATGCATAGTCAGTGCACATGTACGCACATAGAAAGCGATACTTGATTCTGAATACAGCACACCCTAAACAGTCACTGATTTTTTCTTCTCCCTTCCCCCCAGCAGGCATGCCGGCAGACTTAGCACAGTCAAGAATATCCTATCCTGTTCCTATACCAAAGTACGTGTGAGGGCCGGAGGTGGTCTGATCCTAACAGTAGACTTTCTGATCTAACCCTTGAGTTCAGTCTAATATGGGAAAGAGTCAAGTGTGAGTGTAGCGCTGGTGTCTCCTTTTCCACACAGCATTGCCAGTCGCCCAACACAGCAGTGGCACCAGCACGTGAACCCTGACCTCCGGCAGCATCTCGTCAGGAAACTGTAAACTATGCGTTTGTGTTACATGTGTATATTTAGGTACATACATGTATGTGTAATTGTGGTATATTCTGTGGTGACTGTTTCATATAGCCTCCATTTTTTCGCTTAACCTGTACATTTACACGTCCTCTTATTTGCATCTGCACACCGACACGCACACCTACAGTGTTGAGGCCATCTATCCGGTACAGGATCCTATGGCCCTGCAGGACAAACGTGTTGCGAGTCTGATCCAGTACGCCATGAAGGTGGAGAAGGCCATGTTTGAAACTGCCACCAGCAGAGAGGAATACTACCAGCTCCTGGCGGAGAAGATATATCGGATTCGCAAGGAACTGGAGGAAAGGAGGAGAGTGAAGAACGAGATGGAGAAGATCAGTAGGATGAGGCAGGGAGGTGGGTGAATATGGCGGGGAGCGTGGGTGGATGTGGCAGGGAGTGTGGGTGGACGTACACTGTAGCGGGGAGGTGGGTGGATATGGCAGGAAGCGTGGGTGGATGTGGCAGGGAGTGTGGGTGGATGCATGTGGCAGGGAGGTGGGTGGATGTTGGGTGGACATGGGTAGACTTGGGTGAATGTGGCAGGGAGGTGGGTGGATGAGGCAGGGAAGTGGGTGGATTTTGTAGCTTATTGAATACTGCACAGGCCTACTTGAAGCTGTCAGTACATGTATGCATATGACATTGTATACATTTATGTACATGTACATGTATGTGCCATTCGTGTGTGTCAGTGCATCTTGATACTTGCACACAATTGTGCACCACTCCAGGCATGCTCCCTGATCAAGCCATGGTGAATGGTGGAGAGTCCATCATGCAGTCCTTCTATCAGCCACCGCAGCAAACCGGGGGGGGCCTGTTGCCACCACACCAGCTGGGTGTCCCTCAACCTCCGCAGACCTCCACCGCTGCTGGCGGGGGCCCACTCCCCTTCCATCTCCCTCCCACCCCTGCCTCAAGCGTCGACTCAGACAAGAAGAGCATTCCGATGAAAATCCTCTCTCCCACATCCTCCACTCCGCAGTCTCTCCCCCCGTCCTCCTCACAGGCCCCCGCGACTGAACCTAAAGCAGAGTTGCTATCGGACATCAAGACGGAAAACTTCTCACCCTCTGCTGTGTCTGCTCGCAATCCCCCCTCTCGTCCCGAGGGAAACACTGGCATGGACACTCTACCGTCAGAGTCCCTCCCGAGTGTCCCTAATGCCCCCACCCCTTCACAAGTACCCTCAGGTATGCATGTACAACGTACATTGTCCTCTGGAAGGTACATGTAATTGCCCATGTGCATGTGTTCTTACAGTTCAGTTACAATTGCCCATGTGCATGTATTCTTACAGTTCAGTTACAATTGCCCATGTGCATGTGTTCTTACAGTTCAGTTACAATTGCCCATGTGCATGTATTCTTACAGTTCAGTTACAATTGCCCATGTGCATGTATTCTTACAGTTCAGTTACAATTGCCCATGTGCATGTGTTCTTACAGTTCAGTTACAATTGCCCATGTGCATGTATTCTTACAGTTCAGTTACAATTGCCCAAGTGCATGTATTCTTACAGTTCAGTTACAATTGCCCATGTGCATGTATTCTTACAGTTCAGTTACAATTGCCCATGTGCATGTATTCTTACAGTTCAGTTACAATTGCCCAAGTGCATGTATTCTTACAGTTCAGTTACAATTGCCCATGTGCATGTGTTCTTACAGTTCAGTTACAATTGCCCATGTGCATGTATTCTTACAGTTCAGTTACAATTGCCCAAGTGCATGTATTCTTACAGTTCAGTTACAATTGCCCATGTGCATGTATTCTTACAGTTCAGTTACAATTGCCCATGTGCATGTATTCTTACAGTTCAGTTACAATTGCCCATGTGCATGTATTCTTACAGTTCAGTTACAATTGCCCAAGTGCATGTATTCTTACAGTTCAGTTACAATTGCCCATGTGCATGTGTTCTTACAGTTCAGTTACAATTGCCCATGTGCATGTATTCTTACAGTTCAGTCTGTGACTCAAGTACATGTAGATGTACTTTGTGTGTGGTCAGGGTACATGCATACATGTACGTGTAATTGCATGTTCATATACGATGATCCTTCCCCTCCTCTGCCCTCAGTTTCTAGTGTCAAGCCCCCTCCGTCCCTCTCAAGAAGGGACTCCATCGCGGACACTCCCCTCACCTCCTCCCGACCCGCCACTCCCACTACCATGGATGCAGAGGTCACCAGCTCACCGCAGATGCCTCCCCCGAAAAGGTCCAAAATACAGCCCGACCCCACCCTCAGGAAAGGTAAGCTAGATTAGATTCAGAATTGTACATGAGCATGCAGTGTAGCATTAGGAGCAGAACAGTTGCTGTTGCAACCATTTATCAATGATGCTCCCTGTCCTTCCTTACCTCCCTCCCTCCCTCCCTCCCTCCCTCCCTCCCTCCCTCCCTCCCTCCCTCCCTCCCTCCCTCCCTCCCTCCCTCCCTCCCCCCCTCTCCCCCCCCCCCTCCCTCCCCCCCTCCCTCCCTCCCAGTATTCACAGTGGATGAGCTGGAGAATGCACTGAGACCAGTATTTGATGCAGTATGGAACCAGGACCCGGAGTCCTACCCCTTCAGACAACCTGTTGACCCCCGAGCCCTTGGCATCCCGGTAGGATGTTTGGCAGCATATTTTTGACCAATTAGGGCCCCATCTTTACTTATACAGTTTAGCTCCCAGTTAAGAAGAATGAGAGACATTTAGTTTTAGGTAGTAGTGCACTTGTTCTGGCATTTTGTAGTTCTGGTATTTGTGGTTACACTAGTGGGTGTGGCTGCGATCGGCCAGCAGTTCCACAGATTATTGCAAGGTCATCTTCTGCAGAGCTTTAGTTACTTAACAGTGGCATCAGTTATTACTGTGCTGTGTGTTCCATGATACATGTACTTGGATGTGAGGGTACATCCCCCTAACCCCCACCCCCTCCTCTGCACACACACACACACATACACAGGACTACTTCAACATCATCAAGGAGCCGATGGACTTGGCTAGTATCAGTAGAAGATTGGAGGAGGGCGAATACAAGACCCCATGGGAGGTAGGGCTGGCCAGTGTCAGTGTGTAGTGGGCTTTAATTAGAACAAACTACAAGGTGGGCTAATCAGCCAATCATGTCATTGGTTCATGTACAAAATTAATGTACCTGTAGGATGCACATGTGCAGCTGCATACCTAGCTGCTCTGAAAGTCGTATAATCAAGTTGCTATATGCAGTCTCTTAGGCACTCACATGTACAGTAGATTTGTATCTCCCCCAGTTCTGCAGGGATATGTGGCTCATGTTTGACAATGCCTGGCTCTACAACAAGAAGACCTCCCGTGTGTACAAGTACTGCACCAAACTGACGGAGGTGTTTGACAGCGTTATTGACGATGCAATGCTCATGCTTGGCTACTGCTGTGGGAAAAAGGTACGTGTAACTCATACGACAAAATTACACCGTGTTGGCTCTACCCCTTTCTAAATCGCATGTGACCTTTTCTGATGTTAATGCGGTTGTGCCTTGTGCCAGGCACCAAGACTCGAACAGTGAGCGGGATTAGTATTCCATGAATGCACTCTAGTTGTGTCATGTGACCATGTCTGTCACATGACCGCTATGTCATTGCATCTCTAGTTGTGTCATGTGACCATGTCTGTCACATGATCTCTATGTCATTGTGTAACCTTGTTACCCTATGTGGAAAAGGTGCCGATGAATCCTTGAGAACAAGGATAATTTGGAGTGCACTCTGACCCTACACTCTACAGTGTGCTGATACTATAGTGTTTTCTGTCCCGTCCTGCAGTACACCTTCTATCCACAAGTGCTCTATTGCTATGGGAAGCCTCTGTGCACCATTCCCAGAGACACAGCATACTATGGCTACCAGAACAGGTCAGTGAGCCCCCGTCCAATAGAGATTATGTTCTGAAACCCTACCAAGTCAGTAAGGGCAACGATATCAGACTTCCCTGTGTGTGTCTGTCTGTGAGGGACGGAAGGGTAGGAGTAGACTATATTGATGTGCATGTGAGTCATACATGTACATGTACACATGTACTTATTCGATGTCACGTTAGCGAGGGAGGCAGCTCACTGTGCAGAGGACTGGACCAGCTCTCACCCTCCGTCATGGTGTTCACGTTAGCGCGGTGCACAACAGTCAACACTCTCTTCAGAGTTTTGCCTCCCTCGCTGCGTTCGTGTTAGCATGGCACATGACAGCAGCTCACCTTCTCTTAAGTTGCCTTCATGTGGGTAAATAGGCTCCTACTGCACTCCTTCACAATGTCATCTTGTGCTGTCCCCAGCCGATATGTCTACTGTCCGAAGTGTTTCAGTGAGATCCCAGGAGATACCATCACTGTCGGGGACGACCCCATGACTGCCACTGTTGTGCGCAAATCTGCCTTCAGAGAGATGAAGAATGACGCCATTGATTATGAGCCGTAAGTGTTTGTGTATGAGGGCTTAACGTGTATGTACATGTGTGATGCAACTCCCTTCTGTTGACACAACGATCTTCTCTCCTCCCACCTCTCCTCCTTTCCTCCCCCTTCCCTCCTGTCCCTCCTTTCCTCCCCCTTCCCTCCTGTCCCTCCTTTCCTCCCCCTTCCCTCCTGTCCCTCCTTTCCTCCTGCCCTCCTGTCCTGCCTCTCTCCCTCCCTCCCTCCCTCCTGCCTTCCTGCCTTCCCTCCCATCTTCCTTCTTCCCTCCCGCCTTCCCTCCGTCCCTCCCACCTTCCGTCCTTCCCTCCCTCCCTCCTTCCTTCGCCTCCCCACAGAATGGTAGAGTGCATCCACTGTGGCCGTGAAATGCACAAGATATGTGTCCTCCATCACGAGAATATCTGGGCTGAAGGCTTCCAGTGTGACAGCTGCCTCAAGGCAAAAGACACTGCGCGAAAAGACAACAAGTTTTCAGCAAAACGTAAGTTGTGTTGTCCACATAATTGTACATCATGCACGTGGCTTGATGTTTGCACAATCCCAGGATTGCTGTTGGCATCAAGTTGACATTGCTGAATGCACGAATTTCATTGATTTTACTTTCAGTTCTCAGATTGAGTTTACCTGTCTCTCTCCCATCACAGGCCTCCCGACCACCAAACTGGCAACATACCTGGAAGACCGCATCAACACCTTCCTCCGCACGATGGAAGCAGACACCGGCGTGGTCACAATCCGCGTTGTGTCCTCCAGTGATAAGATTCTCGACACACGTACGCTGATGAGAGACAGGTTTCAGGGTGACTTTCCCGAGCAGTTCCCCTACCGCACAAAGGCTATGTTTGTGTTTGAGGAGATTGATGGAGTCGACGTGTGCTTCTTTGGAATGCATGTGCAGGAGTATGGGTCAGACTGTCAGGCACCGAACACAAGGTACATGTACATGTAGGGAGAAGAGCGGAAGAATAAGACATATTGTCAGTCCACTCAATCACATGCACACACACACACACACATAGACCTGTTACACATACACACACCACACACACACACCACACACACACACACACACACACACACCACACACACACACACACACCACACACACACACACACACACACAAACAAACATTCATACTCATACACTTACTTGTACATATATGCACAATTATCACCATCTTTCACTGCATCACATAATTATGAGTACATTTTCCTTCGCACACACACACACACACACATAGACGAGTGTACATTTCCTATCTGGACAGTGTTCACTTCTTCCGACCACGTCACTTGCGGACACAGGTCTACCACGAGATCCTCATTGGATACCTCGAGTTCTGCAAGAACAATGGGTGAGGGAGGGAAGGATGGAAGGAGGGAGGGAGGGAGGGAGGGAAGCAAGGAAGGAGGAGAGGAGAAATTGAATTGGGAACAGCTTTAGGGTTCATCTGACTGGTCTATTCCACTGCACACATTTGTTCATAGCTACCTGACGGCCCACATCTGGGCGTGTCCTCCCAGTGAGGGGGATGACTACATTTTCCACTGCCATCCGGTGGAACAGAAGATCCCCAAGCCAAAGCGACTGATTGACTGGTACCGTAAGATGCTAGACATCGGAAAGTCGGAGGGTGTGGTGTGGGACTACCGGGTAAGTGGGAGAAGAGAGGGAGGAGAGTGAGGGAGTACAATATGAAGCAACGAAACCACTATAGAACCATTTTCTGTTGGTGCCATCACATACTGTAGTAACTGTATAAGAAATGGACGTGATTCAGTGGTACCTGCCGAATGTAACAAGCTATTGCAGTCAACCTTTAGATGTGTGTAGTTGACCGGCCAAACCCATCAAGGATGAGAATTAATGACCAGTGCTACAGCTCTATTTAACTGTTGAGGTACGGGCAGGAGTTCCGGTTTTCATGCTTGATATCCTCCGTCACCTCCACCCACAGGACATCTTCAAACACTGCACAGAGGACGGCATGACCAGTGTCACAGAGATTCCGTACTTTGAAGGGGACTTCTGGCCCAATGTCATTGAAGAGAATATCAAGGAGCTGGACCAAGAGGCCAAGGAGAGGGAGGCGTGCGAGCAGGCCACTGGGGAGGTGTGTGGGTGTGGGTGTGAGTGTCACACGTAGAGCGTGTACATTATATAGATAGATAGATAGATAGATAGATAGATAGATAGATAGGTAGATAGCTAGAAAGGGAGATGGATAGATAGGTAGATACATGTAGATAGATGCATACAATACATGTATGTGGATAGATTGTACTGCTAAGGTAATGTGATACGTTCATATCCGATTCTCCCTCTGTCCCCTCCCTTCCTACTCTCCATCTGCTCCTCTCATCCTCCCTGCCTCCAGGGTCGTGGACCAAAGAAAGCAGGCAAGCGCAGCACTAACAAGAAAGGTAACAAGAAGGCCGGTAGCACTCGGAGCAAATCGAACAAGAAGGCCAGCCTACTGATTGGGGGAGACGACCTCTCACAGAAACTGTACCAGACAATGGAGAAGCATAAAGAGGTACTGTGTGTGTGTGTGTGTGGGGGGGGGGGGGGGGGGGGGGTGTTTTGGTACGGGGATGTGTGGGTTCGGCTCATGTTGGTTTCAAAATTAACGCAATTCCTCCCTCATGCACACTCTGGTCCTCTTCTCTCCCCTTTCCCCATCTCACCTACTCCCTGTTCCCATCCCCCTGCCTATTTCACACACTCCCTCCCCCCACTCCTCCTCCTTATAATGCACACCCTCTCCGTCCAGGTATTCTTTGTGGTCCACCTCCAGCCGCCAAACGTGGGCACCTCCTCCCCCCTGCCCAACACCACTGACCCAGACCAGCTCATCAATTGCGACCTCATGGATGGAAGAGATGCCTTCCTCACCATGTCCAGAGAGAAACACTGGGAATTTTCCTCACTCCGAAGGGCCAAGGCCTCCTCAATGGCCATGCTCTATGAGCTCCACAACCAGACCAGCGATCGCTTTGTGTACACCTGCAACCACTGCCGTATGCATGTGGAGACACGATACCACTGCAGGGAGTGCGACGTAAGTGGACACTTAACCCGTCAGCACTTTCTGTAGCAGATGTATAGACTTCCTCCTTCACCTCCCCGACTCACACCCTCTCCCCTTCGCTCACTCCCTCTCCCCCTCATCCACTCCCTCTCCCCCTCATCTATTCCCTCTCCCCTTCACTCCCTCTCCCCCTCACTCACTCCCTCTCCCCCTCACCCACTCCCTCTTTCCCCCTCTCTCCCCCTCGCTCACTCCCATTCATATCCTCCCTCCCTCACTCCTCCCACTCACACCCTCTCTCCCTCACTCCTCCCACTCACACCCTCTCTCCCTCACTCTCTCTCTCTCTCCCCGTTAACCTCTCCCCCTTAACCTCTCCCCCTCACTCACTCCCTCCCGGCCCCTTACCACCCACTCCCTGTCTCCCCTTGGCTCACTCACTCCCTCTCTCCTTCATCCACTCCCTCTCTCCTCCTCACTCCCTCTCTCTACCTCACTCACTCACTCTTTCTTCCCCACTAGGATTTTGACCTCTGTGTTGCCTGCTATCGTGATGTTGGGCACATCCATGTGATGGATAAGCTCGGTCTGGGTCTGGATGACGAAATTCAGCAGGACACTGCTCAGAAAGATCCTAGAGAACAGCGCAAGGCCTCCATTCAGAAGTGCATCCAGTTCCTTGTTCATGCAAGCCAGTGTCGTGACCCCATGTGCAAGCAGCCAAGCTGTATCAAGATGAAGAGAGTGCTCAGGCACACACGAGACTGTAAACTACGTATGTCTGGGAACTGCACCATCTGTAAGCAGTTCCTGCTGCTCTGTTACTCCCATGCCAAGAGCTGTAAAGACGACAAGTGTCCCGTGCCCATTTGTGCCAGAATTAAGAAGAACCTGCGTGAGCAACGCGCCCAAGCGCAATTGAGGCAAAACCGCTTCATGCAGCTACGCATGATCAACATGAACCAGATGACGTCTACGTCTAATAGTAATGGCAGCAGTAACCACCAAGCTTCCAGTATTGCCTCTCCCGCGCCTGCTCACACGCCACCTGGCAGTTCCAAAAACCCCACTCCACCTTCAAAGGGTTCGCCAGCAAACCAGCCTCCTACCAGCACCACTCCAGTCCCTGCTTCCACCGTAGCACCTTCACCTGTGGGCCCAAGATCCGTTGGCAAAGGGGGTCCCATGACTCCAGGTGAAGCTCACACACCGGGACCGCAGTCCATCAGGATGGTTGCATCCTCTCCATCTAGCTTGCAGCATGCTGTGCCTCAGCCAAGCAACCCTCCTCCAGAGCAATCCATGCCGGCACCTAATGTCATTGTGAGTACTGGCAGTGGCCTCCCGGGAGAAATGAAAATCATGCGTGTCCCCCAACCACAGCCGGCGATGGAACAGCAGATCCTGAGTGCACTCAGAGGACCATACCCGATCCCAAAGCAGCGGGCCATGATATACTTGCAACAGCACCCAGAGTTGACACCACGTGTGCAGGCAATGGCCCGCCAACAACCTGAAGGCATTCCCCCGGAATTGCTGCCTCAGGTGGGCCCCACTGTTACGTACGGGCAACCCCACACCGGCATACCTCAGATGAACCCAATGGCTCCGAGACCGCAACAAACCACCATGGGATACATGACCCCTGCTCACCAATCGCCCCACTCACCTCAGCTGCTTCGAGCACAGCCGCAGGGCTATGCATCAGTACCTGGTCATCCTGTCCAGAGTTTCCACCGAGCCATGCAATACCCTCAGCAGCGGATGATGACTCCACAGCCACAGCAGGTTTACACGCATCATCCTCACCAGGCAGTCAACCCAGTTGCCCAACAGCACCATCATCCCTCTCAACTACAGGCCATGCTGAGGCAGCCCACACCACAGTTCTCCGCTCCCCAGAACCTTGGCTACCCCCAACAGGCACACACACTGGGACCTCCACCTCAGTACCCCTCTGCAGTGATGCGCACCTCCCCGGCCCCCCAAACAGCAGGCTATCCCCAAGTCCTTGGGCGCCCGATGCCTACCCACTCCCCCTTAGGTCAGCACATGTCCCCCGCAATGCACCCCGTTGGACAAACCCAGTACATCAATAGCCAAGGGATGCCAATAGACCCCAGTATGCAGACAGATCCTAGTTTCATGTATGCCCCACAACCGCAGTATGGGTTAAACTCATCAAACAATAACAACGCACAGGATGGGTTTAATATGCTTCCCCCGCAGGACAGACTGTCCAGATTTGTAGAAAATTTATAGAACACATAAGCTATCGTGCAACTTTCTACGCATAATAGAACTTCTGGAATTTTGTTTTCTCTGTACAGTAGTCAAGTCATTGCATCACTGTACCATCACTCACCAAGACGTATTAAAGTCACATTCTCATCTGTGTCCCTGGCGTATTGTATGTTCCCATGTTCACACTGCAAAATTTCAATGGACAATGTCTCCACTACGTTCAATGTTGTGATTTTAATCTGACGCTGTTATTCTCTGTTTCTTCGCAATAACTTATCACACAGAGTACCATAGTTTATATGCAACTTTTGTAACTCCAATTTGATGTTAATTTGCCACCTCACAGTATATCCTGCCTGCCCTTGTACCATACCATACACTTATTCTGCTAACAGTTTTTCTTGTTATGTACGGCAGTCTTTGGTTTTATCAGCACACACTCGGAGCTATTTTTTGGTTGGTTACTAAGTGTTGGTATGTACGTATTAATGTATTTCTCTCTATAGCAAATACTGTAAATGGTCATATATAATTTTCTATTGATAAACATTCACTGATTCCTATTTAATGCCAATTTAACACCTAGCCAGTGTCCCTCAGTGAAGCTACTAATTGTACCGATGTATGCTCTTCACTTTCTTTTGAGGGTTGAGAGGTTTTGACACTGACAATGTTCAGGTGAAGGTGTTGTTGATTTTGTACGATCCTATGATGGCTTGCTGTGAAGCGTCCAGCAGTAACAGCTTATGGAATTCTTGTCTCTGTCTCTTTCCTCCCTTCCTCCCTCTCTGCCTTTCCTCCCCTCTTCTCTCCCTTCCCGCATGAGAGAAAGAGAGAGGATAGGGAGGAGAGAGTGGGATGCCCAGGAGTTATATACTGTGACTTGGACCCAGCCTTTCATATCAATTAGGGACTTATAATAATTATTTGTCATGTACACCATTCATAATTATAGTACATGTATAGCCTTGTTCCCAGTCCCACACCCAGCTTTTCATCCCCACTTTATCGTACTACATATGGGACTGGGAACATAGAATACATGACATTGTACCAAGCCTCAATAATTAGTTTATGGGCGTAGTCAGGACCTTAGGGTATGTATTAGGCGGGTGCGCATTTGTTTCCGGAAACATTTCCACGCTCGTGTGACACACACTTTATTGAGTTGCTAGAACGAGCTAGGCTACATATAGTATACAAGCCAACACTTCACACTGGTCCCATGAAAGGTTGACCCCAACATCTCCAAGAGCGCATAAGTAGGTCGCAGCCTACTAATGCACTCTTGACAGATATCTCTGATATAGCTCAGAGAGGTAATTACTGTAAGTGGTGACATCGACTATGCATGCATGAACACATAATTTATTGTACGGAGAGTAATAATATTGACAACAGATGGCATGAAACCATAATTATTATTGTGATGTCACTCTGGTAATGTCCTTGTTCTGTGTAAGCAGAAAGAGTGGGACAGGTAGAGGTGGTGCAAAATGCACGCTGTGTCTGGGCTTGGCCATGAAAAGCTCTTACTACAATAGTTGGAGTTGGTGGGCTATTGCTCTCCTTTGCACAAATGGACTGAGAAAATAGTCCTCTCGCCTTGTAGGGCCTCCATTTCTGGGAAGCGTTTTCCCGGTCAGGTAGGGCAGTTGGCTAACAGCCATGGGCCCATGGCATGGCTAGTGAAACCTTGTGATGGGTGGGCGTACATGAACGTGTACAGGATAGCTGCAAGGGCACTTGTGTGAAGTTTGGGGGCTGAGTATACTAAACTCAATTGAAAACTTACCTGTTGCAATCTTGTAGCTGCTCAATGAATACTCTACTAGCCAAAACGTTTGGCCACTGATAATAGGACAGCTGTGCCCTACTGGGTAGCAATTGGTTCAATGGCGTTCGTGGGAGCATCTTCCTATATCAATGCACCCCCACCAACCCACCACTCGTCACATTAATACTCTCCACTGTATGGTGGTGCACTTATAGGACCTGGTGCCTATACCAGCTAATTCTTAGTGGTAAAGTTCTCAGAACAAACGTACGCTCGGTAGTCTGGTACACTCATCATAGTGGCTAAAAGGTTTAACTGACTGAGTACATTATTACATGTCACTAACTACCGCGCGCCGGTAGTCTTGTTCCCAGGCTGTTCCCACCACTTCCAGTCTTTGATCGCATGCAGTATGCAAGCGACCAAAGATTGGAGGCGGGAATGGCCTGGGAACGAGGCTGGGCACTAAGACCATTCTTTGTAACGACGCCTAATGTACAGCATAGAGCACTAATGCAGCACAGAGAATTGCAACAGCCTACTACTTTATACACACGCTGGTGAGTTCCTCAATGGGCTAGTATTGTTCACTTGGTGACGGTTATGACTGGGACTCTTGCTGCTGCTGTTGCTGGTGGACATCAAACTCAACTGATAGGTCTCCGATATCGGACTCCGTCCTCTCTCCAGCTATAACCTATAGATTAAAGTGACCAAAGTTTGAACTTGTTGATGGTTGAACAACACACAAAACATCGCATTCTCGTTCTGAAAATCCATTTGTCGATTGTCATGCTCACGTGAGGAACTTACCAGGCCCTCCCCACTTTTCGGTACTGCAAGCAACGAAAGGCTGGATGGGGCCTGAGAATGAGGCTAATAGCACTACTGTTGTAATAGTAACAGAAACCTGGGCTTCCATCCCTTGCAGTAGTTCTCTCTGCCAATAGCACAATATGACTCATTTGCTGTATATAGCTTCAGTTCTCATCTTTTTTTTGTCACTACACATTCTTCTACATTACAACATGGTTTATGATTTTTGCATCCATAGACAGTTCAGCCACATTCCTGCATCGTACCTGTCTTGCAAGGTCCATTTTCCCGAAGAGGTTCCACGTCAGCACACCCACAATCCTCCTGCTGTCCTCCCGCAGGTAGAAGACCACACCCTTTGAGTAGTCGTCTGACGGCATGTCAGACTGCTGCAGAGGAGGAAGTTGCAAGTAGGACATCAAAATATGGAGCATTCTACTGCATGCATATGTTTCACACATAATATGCGTTTCACACCTCTTCAGTCGGCCTTGCCCAGATGCCAACTGTGGGTAGCTTCGCATCAATGATCCCAGTGGCCTCAAACCCTACCTCCGGACCAATGTCACTCCTGAAGAAACAACAACACTATACCTACACAATGGTAGGGCACACACACACACACACACACACACACACACACACACACACACACACACACACCTCGCTCCCTCTCCCACTTTTTCTCTCTCCCATCACACTTCACTCCCTCACCAGAACATAGACTGGTGTTTGAATCGTTGGTGTCCGCCAGCCATGTTCTGTCCTGCCAACGTCCCACTGACGTTGGCGTGGTCATGGTGCTCCACCCTCCTCCGACCGAGATACGGGTCGAAGTAACAAGAAACATCTCCTGCCTTTAAGGGAGGGGGGGGGGGGGGGGAGGGAGGAGATACTTTATAAATGCAAGTCTGTGAAAAATATGCCGCACATCCTATACCTACCGCCCAGACATCTGTGCAGGCCTGCAGCTCCGAGTTCACAAGATATCCTCCTAGTGCCGGATCGGTCTCCAGTCTTGCTGACCGGGCCAGCTGTGTGTTGGCCTGTAGCCCCACTGCCACCACAACGTGGTCAGCCTCCAGCTGGGATGGGGTAGTCAAGGGCATGTAACGATCGTGTCAATTTATAAACCATGTGCACTAAAACATAAAATGATTATGTAGAGTGGCAAACGTAAACAAGGTAGGATGATAGCGTCAAGGTAGGATGATAGCGACAAGGTAGGATGATAGCGACAAGGTAGGATGATAGTGTCAAGGTAGGATGATAGTGACAAGGTCGGATGATAGCGAGTTCAGTACACAATCCCACTTTGGAATACCGTACCTTGTTTCCTTACTTTTTGCCGTTCTGCTATCCCTATATTTCGTCTTTTTTTAGGTCATTTGTTTTAGCAGCGATGCTTTTCGCTTCACTGGGAGTCACAAATATACCCGAAGATGTTCATGGGGTCTTGAGATTTTTTTGGCCAGCTACCCTAGCTATCCTACACATGCAATCCCCCAGCACACACATACCTCTTTTCCATCCTCTGTGACGATCTTCACCCTCCCCTCCTCACACTTGGCCTTGGAAACCAGAGTCCCTGGATACACCTCGACTCCCTCTGCAGGCCAGAAGAAGACAAAACGTAGGGCACTCCAGTACAATGTAATCAATGCACTCCCACTAAAGATGACAACATTTTTGCCAACCCTGGTCAGCACCAGTGCCCAGAGGTTTAATGTCCTACAACAGACATTGGTAAAGGCCGCCATAGAACACACATCATCCATAGTTAGAGGGTTGGTACACATTAATGAAAAGCCCACTGTAAGTAGAGTACTACCATACAAAGGTGAGAACATTTCAGCTGAGTGTACCTTTCCTAACTTTCTCTGTCGTCCACTTGCAGAGATCCCTAGGTAGAACTAGACCCAGGTTGCCTGCATGCAAGGGCATTCGACAGTCATGTGACACTTATGTGGTAATGAGGCAAGTTACTTATGAATCAGGACTTCATTTGACCATACCTTCTTCTGGAAACAACTGGGTGACCTTCAGTCCGTGTCCTTTGCCTGAGGTTAAATTAAATTACAAGGAAACTACCATCTCCACAATAAATGGAACTCCCGTCACCCTGACCCACCCCCCACCAATTTACCGACTCTCCACACATACCCACAGTTCTTCTCACAAGTTCTCACCCCTGCTTGCGATCGCCACTGCCAACTCACTACCCAGGAACCCTCCCCCAACAATCAGGATGGAGCCCACCTTGCTTGCTAGCTGGTCTAGAGTGAGGTAGTCAGGGATCTGAATGTGGGAAGGAGGAAGGAGAGGGAGGGAGGGAGGGAGGGAGGGAGGGAGGGAGGGAGGGAGGGAGGGAGGGAGGGAGGGAGGGAGGGAGGGAGGGAGGGAGGGAGGGAGGGAGGGAGGGGGAGGGGGAGGGAGGGAGGGAGGGAGGGAGGGAGGGAGGGAGGGAGGGAGGGAGGGAGGGAGGGAGGGAGGGAGGGAGGGAGGGGGAGGGAGGGAGGGAGGGAGGGAGGGAGGGAGGGAGGGAGGGAGGGAGGGAGGGGGAGGGAGGGAGGGAGGGAGGGAGGGAGGGAGGGAGGGAGGGGGAGGGAGGGAGGGAGGGGGAGGGGGAGGGAGGGAGGGAGGGAGGAAGGGAGGGAGGGAGGGAGGGAGGGGGAGGGAGGGAGGGAGGGAGGGAGGGAGGGAGGGAGGGAGGGAGGGAGGGGGAGGGAGGGAGGGAGGGAGGGAGGGAGGGAGGGAGGGAGGGAGGGAGGGAGGGAGGGGGGAGGGAGGGAGGGGGGAGGGAGGGAGGGATGGGAGGGAGGGAGGGAGGGGAGAAACAATTGATTCTGCGATATGTCAAACAGATGAGGTGTCTCATAAAACTCACTGTTCTGTACAGAGACACATGCTCCCTCAGTTCTGGAGTACCGTCCTCAAACACAGGCAGGTTCTTTGGCCTCCCACCTGTTGCCAGAAGGCACTTGTCATACGTCAGCTCACTGCCATCATCCAGAGTGATCTTCTTGTCAGAGGGATCTAATCCAACCACCTGGAGGGGGGGGGGGGGGGGGGGACATTAGGGAGGGGATGAGGCAGGGATATGAGTAGGAACAGCATGCCACAGAAAAGGTCTCCCCTCACACAATAGGAGTACTGGGCTTACCTTCCTACTAGTGAGTACTGCGATTCCTCCCTCCTCTTTCAGAAGGAGTTCTCTTGGGTCACAGAAGTCAGTCTTGTAGAATGGACTACAGGGAGGAAGTCACGTGATCGAGTGGCAAATAGACATACAACAACTATATTCACTGGACCTATCACACATTTGTCATGAACACACATGCATGCACATACACACATGCACACTCACGGACATGTGCACACAGACACGCACACACACACACGCACACACACACATGCACACACACACACACACACACACACACACACATACACACACTCACTCCACAGTTTTCCCTCCAGTCCATGCAGCTTTGAACTTCAGCTGTCTGGCTGCCTTGTGGTCCTCACTTAACCACAGCTGCTTGGAGAGGGGAGGGCGACTGTATGGAGGATATGCCTCTTCACCCATGATCAATACCTTTGCCTAGGAGAATGGGGGAGGAGAGGGAGGGAGGGCGAGAGGAGGGAGAAGAGGGAGAGAGAGGGAAGGAGAAGGGGGGGGGGGGGGGGGGGGGGGGGGGGGGGGGGGGGGGGATGGAGGGAGGAGGGCAGGTAGGGAGGGGAGAGGAGAGAAAGACGGAGGAGGTAGAGGGAGGAGGGAGTATGGAGAGAGAGTCAGACGGTACCTGACAGGCCTTGTGCTGCATAACTCATACCATGCAGTATGTATTTCACCTGTGGGCTAAAAGACAGCACGGGAAAAAGAAAAATGATGCTCACTTGGGGGTCTTTCTCTCGGATGGCCTTGGCAGCTGCAAATGAAGCGGTACCAGCTCCTATCAGGACATAGGGGACATGGGCTATGAGGGGGGAGGGAAGAGCGATATGTGTGCGTGGGAATGAGTGTGTGTGCGTAAAGGAAGAAGTAATTGACCCTGTCATTATTATGTGATGCACACTCACAAGCCAACCTCTTCAATGGCTACAGAAATGGGCGTTCACTGCATGGCAACGAGGGTGCTTTCATGCGTTTAATTTTGACGTCTGTATCTTCAACCTGACTAACGGTCCCTGGGGGAGACACAAATCAGGAATGGTCTACGACCTCTTCAATGGCCACAGCAAGGATGGAGCAATTGGCACAACGCATGGCTACAAGATGGCGATAGTGTGCAGCATGCATATAGCTACAGACCATGTGTAAGTTGAATGTGCCTGCTAGGCTGCTTCAGCTAGCGACCTGGAGCTGGCTCATATTTCATTCTGAGTGACATGCCTGCTAGATGTAGATAGAGTCAAGAGCGCATAAGTAGGTCGCGCGGAGTACTCCGGAGGCGCGATCTACTTATGCGCTCTGGATAGAGTACATGGTGTGCTGGACCAGTGGGCACCGCCAGCTAGCCTCACTCAGTTCATGCTGCTATATATATGTGGCAAAGTGGTTATTGGCCGGCAGGAAGTAGGGTGATGGGTTAGAGTGTATTAGGGCCAGGGCCTGTTCTACCCGGCATACCTGAAGTATGTACTTCCTGCTTGACCAATATCCACGTCATTATGTATGTCCTCAGATTGTGCTATGCCCAGTCACATTCGTCGTGTGCATGCGACTGCTCCATATTCTGCATGTGCACTCGCTCAGGCTCGCCCCACAATGTTGTACATTCTTGTAGTTATCATGTGATGCACTGAAACGTGTACCAACCATTCATCAGTGCATTACATGCTTGTATCACTAAGATGTATTCTGCACAGGGAATTGCGCCACGCAAGACTCACGAAGACACAATAGGAGAGCGAGCAAAGCTACTCGCATAGATCTATTAATAAACATGAGGTGCCTAGTAGCGCACTTACCCAGTGTGACATCATTGGGACTACCATAGACAATTATAATATTTGTTCGCTAAATTAGAATCCTCAACGAAAGTGATCGGTCTGGAAAGGGTTTACCCCACTTGTCATGCATACTACAACGGAATAAAGATCCAATCCTACATATAGTCTTTAGTACTGCATTGCATGGTCACTCACATGGAAAGGGGAGAGTGCTGGTATCAACAGTGGGTTTAGTCACCTCTCCTAACACTTCCGTTGACACGATGGGAGTTGGAGGAGGGGGAGGGGGTGGGTTGGAAGAGATCAGCTGTTCCGCCTCCGCTACATGAGTGTACACGAGTGTGTGTATATGTTAGGTGTAACCAAGTTTCTATATAGAGGTATTGACATCGCTACTCATCAATGCTCGTACCTTCTGGATGGGTTGCACCGATCTTGGCATATTCCGACGTCCTCTGAGAGAACATGTTGAGACCTACACTGCTTGACTTATTTCGATTAGTACGGTAGTACTGTGTGTGTGTACATGTGTGTGTGCATGTGTGTGTACATGTGCATGTGTGTGTATGTGTGAAGGTGTGTCATGTCAAGAGTTGGTGATACACCGCCTAGTCTCAGAACCAGACCCTTCATACGGGGAAGGGGAAGGTTCTGGGCACAAGCCTACATTTGAGTTGTCCTGACAGACTGCAGTTGTGTGTGGGTAATTTGCGACCAACTGCGATACCATGATCACAAGTCGACCTGTTCATTGCTCCCGGCCCAGTGGTATCACAGCAATTAGCAGTGCCTAGTCGTTGATGACACAGAAAGCCTGGAAAAAATGATTTCCAATTCAAAGCGTCTGATTCGTCAGGTCAACATTCCGTCCTGGCCGGGGACAACTGGAATGTAAGTGTGTGCCGTATATAGGTGCCGCCAAGACCTGAAGGGCTCTAAAGAGGGCGCCTTCTAGCCGTATAAATATTTGGGGGGTGCCTTCCAATTAGAGTTTTTCACACAACCAGTCTCATGGTGCAGACAACTGACAGACAATAGGCATATTCCGCTGTGCCATCAGCCTATCCTTCGCTCCCTTGCTGCACGAGAGTCCGCAGCAATTTTTCTCTCTCCAATGAAGGTGCCCCCCCCCCCCCCCCCCCCCCCCCCCCCGCAGATCGTAATTGTGGCGAACATAAGCGAGCCCCACATAGACGAGTTTGCTGTATATATATGTCTTTATATCTGTCGTACATCGTGCCATAAATCACTTCCCGCTCGTATTTTGTGTGTTCTTGCGTCATGCATTCATTCAAACCACAAACAACTCGCCACTGCAATGTTAGTGGAACCAGAGACTGTCTGACTGAGACACAGACTATGAACAGTCTACCTCCGTAACAAGGCCTTATAAGGATGGAGTCTATAGCACACAGTGGGGGCTAGACTACAGTCCCTACCTATGATGAAGTCGGGGCTCATGTCCAGTACATGCAGAGCACATCATGGTGCGCAGCAGCATGCATAGCTATAAACCATCACAGTGCGATGTACCTGTTAGACTGCTTCAGCTATTGCCAGAGGATGGGAACCTGACTGGCCTGCGATTGCAAACGTGCAACTCAACCAATGATGACACAGATCTGGCATCAGCAGAGAACGAAGAAGACTGGTATGATACCCACCTCTCAGCTTCTTTTTTTCCCAACCACCACACATCAGATGACTGAGCAAGAGACTGTCAGGCAGTCCGTGCACGAGCGACAACACTGAACACGAAGTTCAACACATGCATACACATCCTACGACTAAGATTTCGCTCTCACTCGCCTCACAAATTTATGCATACTCAGCATCGCGCCTTTATTAGAGCGCCTACAGTACCTAGACCCTAGTCTCGGTACAAGACTATTCGCGCATATATGGAGCCGCTGTGGTTCTTATCTACTTATCATGCACCCCTTTTGGGGTGCATGCAGAACCACTCTTGTATGGGCAGTCTTCCAGACTCTTCCGCCGTGCGCGAAGAGTCTGGTACCGAGACTACCTAGACCCGTGCGATGAGTCTGGTCACTACAAACTTAGTACCGCTGGCACACTGCAAGCTTAAGAACCTCATGGCTTACAAACCACCAGGGTGCACAATGTTCTGTACTCACCATGTACGATGTCACTCCCGCGACGCCTACACACCCCGCCAGCAGCCAGTTGAAGTTGCCCTGAGCGCTCATCTGGGACGCGTGCCGCCTACCCTGTACCAGAAGTGGTCGCATGGCCCCGCGAGACAGATGGGCGACTCGAAACAAGCTAGCCATCCCTCCGGTGCCAAGCTCCACGTTCCCAACTTGGCCACACCCACTTCCAGGTGGAGGGGTATGGGTGTGACCATCCATCAATTTGAGTGTGTGGGGCGGGGCCAAGTGCTGTATAATACGTACACCCTAACCCATATAAAATAGTGTATAGAGTCTAGCATATGGATGCTAACGTACTGTTGCTAACGGAAAATTGTATAATAACGAACTTACCTTACTTTCAACCTATAATTTCAAGCGCTTGCTTGCAGCGGTGACACGGGCATCCGATGATCGTGGGCAACATCGAGCGCTCAGTTACTACCAGACTACCAGTAACTAGCTGCCGTTACGTTGCAACTCCTGGCTGAAACCGAACGGCTTGGGAACGAGGCCCTGGGTCCTGCAATCCTTTTACATCTCCATGGAACTTGCAGTGCAAAGCACGAAGGTGCCACGAGAGCCCATCCTGATAACTGAAAAATAAAGGCGAAAAAATATTTCCGCTCTTCGCGCGGACTGATCAGCGCTACGCGCCTCTGTGCACTGCCTTCGGAAACCACCTTTCTAAAATCCTGGATCCGCCCCTGCATTATGTGTGTAGGTATTTATGTGTACTGTTTGTTGGCAGAGTTCATAACAATAAGAGTGTGCAACTGCCATATGGGTTCCACTACCGCTATCTCAGTATACCTAGTACATAGGCTGTGTAAACTCTGCAGTAATCACAATTTCACACTTAGGAAGTGTAAAGTTGTGATTAGGTAGGCTGGCCACACATTTTTTTTTTTCTTTCTATGAAACTTCTGTTGGATAATACAACAAGGATACACAAATAGCTGCGCTAATAAGTAGTGTACCCTACCCTACTACAAGGTAAACAATGAAAGATTATATTTAAAGGAGGTAAATGAAGGGGAGGAAACAACATAATCTGGTAACGTACTGATTGATACGTCATACAGCCGAGATTGCGGTAGTGGAACCCATACGGCAGTTGCACACTCTTACATGTATATTGTTACTAGGAGAATGCAGGGCATTGTGGGGCTCGCCTGACAAACTGACATACTGTACTCATTCTCTGAGTGATCGTAGGCTTGGAAGCACGGGCGGCGCGGCGCAGACAATAAGGGAAGCTGGGGGTGGGGCCTGCGATGTAGCCAATTGTCGTTCATCATTGACGTCTTGCAGCTGCAGTTTCAAGTTCGTGGTAGCCTCGTTCCGAGTCCCACGCCCAGCTTTTCGTTGCTTGCCCTACTGCAAGTGACGTACGTACGGCAAGCAACCAAAAGCTGGGCGTGGGACTGTCAACGAGGCTACACTGTACCTGAGAGGAGTACCCCATGTTGCCGAGAGAATCTCTCCCTCCAGCTGAGATCTGCAAGTCTGTAGTAGCTACGTAGTTTGTAGCACTGGCGTAAACTGTAAAGCGTAGCAGGCTCTACTCGGTGCTGTCGTGCGGGCGACTTGTACGCGTGTTGCCCTAAGCACGCGTACATTACGACATTAACATTACGATTTTACACTTGGCAAGAGCGCATAAGTAGATCGCCCACCCGGAGTACTCTGGGCGGGCGATCTACTTATGCGCTCTTGCACTTGGATATACGGTCATACGGTCATACGTAAATTGAAATGAACACCGGAAGTTACGGACACCAACTGGACGGACAGACATCCTGGAGAGCACGACTGTGTGGGGCTCGCTAAGGCTCGCCCCAATGAACTCTAGCCGTAATATACCCCTGCGGGGTCGAACCTTTTGTTGGATCGTATTATTGACCTTTTGCACAACATTAGCAATGATATGGAAGTAGTTCTAGAAGAAATCGAAATCTTAGGTGTCTTTTGTACATCGGAAATCGTTACCTACGCGTTGAAGCACTTGTTGTAGAGACCGCTAGGTAAGATAGTCTTCGATCATAAGTTAGCGTTTGAAGAACTGCCGTTTCGCCAAGCGCTGTCTATGCTTGGTAGTACATTGGCATTCACTCATTCCAAGAAGTTCTATCCGCTGACCTATGTCTACGATTGGAAGCAGTTTACTGCGAAGCATGACCCTCTCTTCCGGCTTGGGGTATTCGGCGGTACTGCACAGAGTGCATACATGTTCATGATGTCTCAGAAAAAGCACCCACACGTCCAGTTGATCGCCGTCGGTAGTCGCACTCTGGAGAGGGGGAAATGTTGCGCCAAGGAATACGATATTCCCGGCGTCTATTCTCCGTACGAGCAGCTGCTGGCTGATCCAGCTATTGATGGAGTGGTGGTGTTTAGCCCCATCTCGACGCACGAAAAGTGGATTTTGAAAATTCTAGACGCGGGAAAGCACGCTATTCTCCGCCATTCCACCTATTGCTGCCAACACGACCCAATTGAAACGAGTTTTGCGCTATCAACGTGAGCACCACCCCAAACTGCTTTGTGCTAGTGCCTATGCAGCCCTGGCACACCCAATCAACTACAAGATGCGGGACCTCATCCGCAGTGGTGCAGTCGGAAGAGTGCAACAAGTCCTCATCCGAGCAAACTGGCCTCCCCACACATTCAATTCAGGATCTATCCAGTTCAATTATGATTGTGCAGGTGGGGCATGGGAAGATTTGGGTCCCCACGCTGTAACCCTGACACGTCTCATGCTGGACGACACACGGCATGTCAACCCCACAGCATCATGGCGAGTGGAATCTGCCACTGCCACGCTTCCCACCTTTGCTTCCGATGTGGATGAAACAATGAACACCACTTTATTCTATGGTGATGTATGTGTAGAGATCAAAGTAAGCTTGGTCAAGCCAATGGACACCTCCATCGAAATCAAGGGCACACAGGGTACACTTCGACAAACTCAATGGTATCGAGCCGAAATGTTCAATAAACTAATTCATGTTAAAGCAGACGGCACAACCACGGTCACGGAGTATCACGGGAGAGGTGTAGAATACAGTAAAGGGCCATGGGAATACTTGCTGGATTATTTAGTATACAGCTCATCAATGACACTAGGCTATCATTGGATACATCTATACAAACAATGCAGAACACAAGACCTAATTAGGTTGAGTAGCACCCTGCATATAAAATTCATGCACCACATGTTCTGCAATGAAGAATTGAAGTATACATATCAATCAATCAATCAATCAATGTCAGGAATGCAGCCAGCCCGTGAGGGTTAATTGAAATATCTTTCTAACAGGCAATTTAGAGGCTACAGCATCAATCAACCTTATGCTTCCAAAGTAAAATATTGTAACAACTTTAACTGCAGAAACTGCACCTCATGCAGTGCTGTACACTCGGTTTTAGCATCTTTTGCAGCTAGGAATACAATATGGGCAGCCTGCATGTCTGTTGATGTTGATTTACTACGCAACAATGTCTTTGTGCAACAGCTCAGAGAGCACAGGTGTTAGCTAGACCCCTATAGAAATACATTTCCTAGTGGATACTGCATATATATGATGGCCTTTATAAATGCCATGCCACAAAATTGGCACAACGTAAAGTATTAGTTTTGCAATTCTGGTGTTGCCGTGCATGACTATACTGCAGACAATATGTTTCATGCATGGTAATCTACATTCTCCATGCCAATATCAGTTGTTTGTAATACATTGCTAAGGTGCTAGCTCAATTTATTTCTTCCAACAGCACTATAGGACCACAGTGCCAGACTGATCCATTGGACCGGATAGAGTGTGGGTACTTGGGCATCTCTGCTGGACAATGCAAAGCATTTGGATGCTGTTGGAGCCCAACCAGTTCCACTAGACGTCCATGGTGCTTTATGAAGGGTGCAGGTAAGTCCCTTACCCTCAATTGGCAGTGTGGAATATGGGGAGTGGAATATTAATATGATTATGTACTGAATGATCTTTCCCTTGCAGCCACCAGATAAGAAGCTCCATGCCTAGCTTAGGTTTGTGAATCAGAAGTAGTGGTCGATAGGATCCATAGCTATAGAGAGATTTGGCAGCAGTTTAGCAGCAAAACAGGGCCGGAGACAGGGAGAAGGAGAAATGGGTGAGTATATAGTATGCATGCATGCATGTATAATTATGGTGCATGCATGTGCTAACTGGGTCAGAACACTCACTGTAGCTAGAGTGGAGCTTCTCTGCTGACAGTTTTTGACTCGAACCTACCTAGCCAAATTGGCTCATGCATGCGAGTGGGACAGTACAAGTTTCAAGTGTTGAAATCAGCAAAGAAACTAATATCTACAGTTTACCCAAAGTGTGCAAAGAAGCAAGGGTCTCTAGGCGCAATCCCGAATCATCTTTCCAAGTTGTAGCTAGGCTACCCTTTGGGGTAACACTGGCCTATGGCCAATGACAGTAACTGAGCAATGCAGCACAAAATCACCATAAGATGTCAAAGAGGCTGTGGGACCGATCGACATTGGGGAGGAAGACCTCAACATCAAAGTCTTGCACGTCCAGAACAAGAAACTGGTGGAGCGCCTCAGGATGCAAGCAGGAACTGGATGCTAGGTTGGAGAAGCTGGCTGTATGGATCACTGCACTGAGTGAAATGGTTTCATCTGTCAATGCCATCTATATAGCTGACTCACATTTTCTGTGTTGATGGACAGATGTGGCTATTATGGATTATAGGGCTTGCTAGCGCATGCATGGAAACTAGAAAGATGGCGAGTGTGCTTTCATCTGTTCGTGTCATCTGTGCATGTCCTGCAGTGAAGATGACACTCGGCAAACTAACACCACCCTGGGAGATTGTAACGTTGAGGAAAGTGCAGCACAAGCCTGAATAAGTATATAGCTACAGTATTGGAGTTCAGACAGAACCTGACCTCGAGTCCAATTATGGTCATTTGTAAGGTTGCTCTTTTACGATCACTGCTCCGTACAGACCAGTATCCCCATCCCATCATCCCCATCCCATCACGATCTCTCTTTTGCATATTTCCTTTTGGATTTCGCTTCACCTGTTTCACTCCATGCCAGGATGCATGCAATTAATTGTTTATTATGGTCCTGATGGTTGAGAATGTAGCTTTGTGCACATGCTCCCTCCAGACAAATACGAAGACTGAAGCATACGAAGACTGAAGCTTCTGATGATTTTAGTTCACATATAGCCAGGTAATATTTATTGTATCTGAGCACTTGTCATCCACTGAAGATTAAATTAAGGAGCATCAATCAGTAGAGTAGTCCATCACAAGTTGTGTTGCTTATACGCTCAGCACATCCGAGGTTTATAATTATTAGTATAGAGTCAATTCCTTTGATTATTATAACAAACAGCACGTAGTACATGAATGCAAGAGAGGGTAAACAAATTCAAAATGCCTATTGCTAGCTTGCAATGCCTATCAACTTGTTCCCTATAAACATTGCTAGTTGCATTTGCAGCTAGCTTGCAACTAGCAAAATTTCTGCCCTGTCTCTCAGTATGAATTAATGATCACTATTTCTGGTTTACAAACTGAAGCAAGGCCTGGATCTTCCTTTCTGCTAAAGAGGGGTTGCCACTCGCTGCAAGGGAGAGATCATTTAGTACACAATTACTACCACCGCATAATTATATACCTGCTATTCCCACCTCCAGTTTTAATCACTTACACCTTCGAAATCACACTCGGTATAAAGCTGCTCTATCACCATAACGACCACAGCGCATGCCAGCCAATCAAGTCAAGCTCCACCCTAGACCCATACAAGCACTCATGTCATTGGCTGTTCCCTCGTTTGCATTTCCTCCATGTGAGCACCAATGTTTCTTACTGGATTTCTAATAGCACCCCAATAACTGCGCCATTTAAATTCCAACACTGCGCTTCCGTCTTCTAAAGCCTTCTGCTTCAGTTCACAACTACGTCTGACTGAAAGACTTTGCATGCCGCTCACTTTGAGGCATGGATAATTATTGTTGTACGAGACATACCTGTGAAGCACCATGGATGCCGACTGGAACTGGTCGGACTCCAACAGCATCCGTTTGCCTTGCACCGTTCTTTGGAGATGCCCAAGTAACCACACTGTGTCCGGTCCACTGGGTTAATCCGACACTGTGGTCCCAGTGCTGTCAGAAGAAATGACTCCCACTAACTAGCTAGTGGACTACTAAACAATGATTACATGCAACTACAGACATGCAATCAGTGACTTTAATGCAGGGTGCTTGCATGCTTTCTTCCATCAAACACGGTTATGTTACTCAGCCACAGGCCAATGCACTTTCACAAGCATTACCTTTCTCGTGGTAGCACCACGGCTGACCACTGGTGGTAGTTGGACTCCAACAGCACCCCCGGAACTCGCGTTCTGCTTCATTGATGCCATGGTCTCCATTGATGCCATGGTCTCCATTGATGCCATGGTTTCCACACGTCACCCTGTCATCCGTCTGGCATCGAGGTGCAGTTTCTGAAAATATTTTCATGGAATTGACTGCCGTAATGTGACACTTCTCTGCACAAGTCACCCAGCAATCAAAATTGCATTCAGAAGCTCACATGAGGTATGGAGGTAGCTACAAGTCGGATATAATAGCATTGAAGAGTCAGCTGGTGTCTATCATTGCCAGATCAAAGTAGAACACACTGGTTATCATTGCTTGAACTATACTCAGTCTCTCAAAGTAAGCACATAGCTACTGAATCCCACTCCTTTCAGACTCACCCACTTTGTGGAAGCAATATGGCACACCAGATACACTAGATTCCTTCCAGCAGCACCCATTTGCCTCACATCCTGCCTGGATGATCCCAAAATACCCGCAGTCCACTTTGCCACTGTCCCCCACGTCACACTCACCTATTAACACATGCATACGCACTATTATAGTATAAATGTGCAGGCCTTGAATAGGCACTCAATTCATTCCGGTACTTTCGATGGCCACGCTGCTAGCTACTATAAAGTGACCTCTTGCAGCAAACGATGAGCGTCTCAACGTTTAATTCTCTGGCGAGCAGCAGGCTGTGTTCTCCGTAAAACTTACGACATGCATGTTACACATCAATATCTAACCATTGCTGGTAGCATTGGGGGGTTGACCAGATGGCGCGGAGGTTGTAGGAGGATTTGTAGCACCTTCAAGTTCAGCTTGTTCCACTTCGGCACTACGAGCATCACTTTCTGACACTAACAGCATCCGAATCGCTTGCAGCACCGCTTCGGCCTTCTTCCTTCACTGGAGCAGCCAGCGATGGTGCAAACATATAGGCCACCAACAGGACTGTCGCCACTAGCAGGAGCTTCATGATTTCGGAATGTCAGCACGTCGTTCGCCACATGCACCTGCAGTTGTAACATTGGCGGTTGGTAGGTGAAATTCGCCCTTTTATACTACACACCGCTGCGCATGCATGGCGAGTATGACTCATTGACTGCATTCGTAGACAGTAAATCTATCCATAGGAAGGTTCTGATAAAATTTACCTGGCGTTGATGCAAGAGAGAATTAGTTATGATGTCGAAGAACGCCCCTGTAATTACCCAAGCCGTTATACTATTAGCAGAAATATACATACGTAGTATCAGTCAAGAGATGCGAGTGCACCTGCATGGTACTCGTGCACAGGGAAATTCTATGAATGGCTCAGTGGAGGGAATGGGTGTGGGAGAATGGTTGAAGGATTGCTATAGTTATTCAGGACTATAGCTAGCTACAAACCGATTTCCTACCATGGCCTTGAATTATCATAAGTGTTGCCATGCATATATGTGCTATACTAGTTGTTCCACTACAGGCCAATGGAATACTGTGAACCAAGTTATACTTTACCAACCAATGATGAAAAACGCCGCCATGAGCTCCCATAAGCCCTATAATAGGGAATTTAATACTAGGCATTATAGCTACGGGTGTTTGCTTCCTTAAGCTGTTTCTTATGGTAAAGAGTTAAATAACTTATCTAGTTTGGAGGAGGTTAGCCTCGTTCCCAGGCCCGAGCCTGGGAACGAGGCTAGGAGGAGGTGTACTCAGATTCATTTATCGTAAGGTTGAATTACTTAGCTATTAGCAAACAACAGCTGTAACATTAATTATTATTGTGGATGTTCTTATCGCCAACCTAACTCTAATCACCTTATTTCAGACAATCTGGATTAGTTATCAGCTGTTACCCTAATCTATGGTTTTGTGCATGCACAATGACACCCTGTTTTCTAATTCGTACTGTATAGCTACGTGTTAGAAGACTCAAACATTGTTTACAACTGCACGTCTGCCATGCTTGGTTTCATGTCTGCACTGCACCTCCCTCAAGTCAGTATCAGAGTCTATCCATCAGTCCTCAAACAGTAGCATTCTAATTGACCTTGTACGATTGTCCCAACCCTCCATTCTGAATTCATGTCACACACTTGTATTACCTGCATGGAAAATGAAAGCTGCAACAATTGCACAGCTATAGACATCTAATGGAAGGGTAGCTATGGAGAATCAATCATGCATGCAAATGCAACTACTTACTGGACGAGCTGGACAAACGGGCTTGGCAATCAGATCTTAGTCTTAAACAAGAAAGTTTATCTGCAACGTTTCGATCACTCTTCTCATCCAAAGTGTGACGGAAAGGTTTCCTATTAAGTACCTTTGAAGCTAACAGTGTGGCCATGCATGCCAGTCGGCCCGGCTGCCTCTAGGCTTCCATGCAACTTCACAAACATTTAGTACATTGACTGTACCTGACTTTCTTTTGTACTAAAAGGCCAGCTCAGCACTTCACATGGCCATTACGTTCTTTAATTATAAAAGAATGATTCAAAGTACTGTTCAGCCAGTCATCAAAGCACTAGTTGAAGGGCCACTAGTCACATCAAAAATGGACTGGCAGATTGCACATTGTTTGCAGTAACAATCCACACAGCCCTATATAGCTAGGAGGTCTCAAAATACAAGACTGGAGTTTGACCCATCAACATCACATAACTCCTTAAATGCCATATTAGTGTGACTCAACCACTTCCCTACATGGAAATTGTATTTGCTTGATGCCACTGAGAGATGAACAATTATGGTTGACTATGTTCGACTTTCAACTCCCTCCAAACGACACTGAGCATCGGTACTGTTCCTTGTACAGAGAGTACTATACAGTTAGCTAGTTAAATTTGTACTAATTCTTGAAGAGATGATACACAAAAGATCCAAGCGGCATAGCTAACTAGTCATGTCAGAGTCAAGGGCTCACTGACAGTTGTGAGTGAATGAGACTTAGGGGAGTGAGTGAAACTGCGCGCAGTATTCTTGGTTGTTGATCACGATTTCCCAGCATTGAATCCCTATTGGTGCTGCCTAGCCTATAGGGACAGTTCTAAGTCTGAAGGAATTAACAATAATGGATTTGGTGAATGGAGCAGAGCTAGTGCAACGCTAGGAGCTGGTAGAGCTCAAATAGACGATTCCTTTCAGTTTAGTTCATTTTGATTTTCCACATCTCTAATACATTTTGATGCAGATCATGGCCTCCATTAATGGGGGGTGGTGATATGACATCATCACTGAACTCTTAGCTGTTTGAATATCTTCCAGAATAATTTTGCATCGACCTACTGGAGTTGCTCAAAGTTAAACAGTTTGGATTTTGGCATGCTTGTACTGAAGTAGAACTCTTTAGGGTGATTGTTTTAAGGTTTGTACGGCATAAGAAGGAAAATTTTTGATAGCCTCATCGAGGAAGTAGTTAGCTAGCACTAAACCATCCTTTTCCTGTAGCAAAGAAGCTGCTCACTGTAGGAAGTTTAAAGGTTAATTTGGGAATTCTCATAAGGTCAGACGCTGACCAGTGAGAGATGGTCATACAAAATATTCAGTTTAGTGGGTGTGATAAAATCAATGTGAAAAGGAGTACTTGGCTAATTTCTGACGTGAGTGTGTTCAGTGACAACCGTGCTGTAACGGAACAACATGGGTCATACTAGCCAAGTACTTCAATGAATAAGGGCCAGCTGGGACACACAAAATCATGCAATGACCTTAGAGAATTGAGATATTATATTAGTGAATTAGCTACATACATGCTATCCTGGTCTAAAGGCTGCATGCTGTTAGGTCTGTATACTGTAATTATGTATAATTATGTCTGTTGAACCGACAAATACATAAGTACAACAGATATAATTGTATCTACACAATTAACATTATACATTGTAAGTAAAGTCAACATGAAACTATATGGCATCGGCTCTTCCATGTCTGTTTCTGGCTAGTTGTATAAGTTTTTGTCAGCACAATTGTAAGTTCACATTGTCAAAGGAGTTGCATGTAATTGGGTTCATTATGTCTAATTTCGGTGGGAAAGACTTCTGGCATTGATTGAAATGGTGGAGGTCAATTTGTACATTGTTCACTGATTTCAAAGTGACGCCACCTCTCATGTTCCTCCTGTAGTGCCGGGGTTGTTGTACATTAGACTGACAACTGACATGAGAATCAAAAGTATGGCATTGCTTTATGCCATACTTCTGTAGGTAGCTACTGTTTGTAGGTTTGTGCAGACTGAACGTATACCAAATAATGGCGAGAAGATGTACACAGTTGTTTTGGAGGGTTTATGGACAGTGGTTTTAACTCTTTGATAATCAAGTCATGTAACTGGTACTCCCTGGTTGAGCTATAGAGCTGTCCAGGCAAGTTCACGTCAATAGAATTCATGTCAATTAAGCCAGTGCTGACTTAGTTAACTCAACTTATAATAAGGAGTTGTATAGTGAAGAACTCTTAATTACATGATACAAATGGTCAATTATATAGTTGTAGTCTAAGTCTTCTTATAGAGATAGACTTACTGACTAGGAATGCAGTCATACAAGAACTCAAAGAACGATTGCAAATTAGTCGAACAACTCATACACTGTGGCGTTTCCTATAAAAGGGGATAATCTCAGCTACCAGCCGTTGTCAGAATCATCAGAACTGCAGTTGCAAGCTACCAACGCTCGTGCTAACACTCAGAAGTCATGAAGCTCCTGCTAGTGGCAATAGTCTTGTCGGTAGCCTGCATGATTGCACCATTACTGGCTGCTCCGCTACAGGAAGAAGAGGCCCAAGCAGTGCTGCAAGCGATTCAGATACTGTTATCCTCAGCTAAACATGGTCGCGGTGAAGTGCAACAATCTGAGAATGCCACTTCAATGTCTCCTGGTAAACCCCCTGAATGCTACCAGTGACGGTTGGATGTGTAACATGACTATAGTGTTCCCATATTTTATTTGGCAATTGACACAATCCATTTACCGTGCTAGCTATTTACCGCATGTGACCAAAGTAGAAACTATTGTCAGTCACTGGAGAACATTCTGCTCACCAGGGGAATGCATCGTTTTTGAGTGACACTCATCATTTGCTGCTGAGGTCTACCACTATTGGTTCACTGACTATACATTCCTGATTCCTTTGTTGTGAACTTGCTTTATAGGTGAGTGTGACGTTGGGGACAGTGACAAAGTGGACTGTGGACGTCTTGGGACCACCCAGGCACAGTGCGAGGTAGCAAATAAATGCTGCTGGAAGGAATCTAGTGTATCTGGTGTGCCATATTGCTTCCATAAAGTAGGTGAGTCTTTAGGCACCCAGTAATTAGGCTCGTGTGTGTATTTGGGAGAAGTGCTCGTAAGCAGAAATAGGATATAGGTCACCACACATTGGTTGTAGCTAGTTCAATAGCAGCAGTTTATGTATTCCGCATAAGTATGGGATAAACAGATTTGTTTCTACACACACAAATTGTCGATTTTATTATTATTGAACTTCTTTCAGAAACTGCACCTCAGTGCCAGGCCAGAGACAGGGTGGAGTGTGGTTACCTTGGCATCAGTGAAGCAGAATGTGAGAACAAACCATGCTGTTGGAGTCCGACTACAGCCAGGGATCAGCCATGGTGCTTCCATGAGATGGGTAATATACATTGCAAGCTACTAGACACACAGCCTTGCCAGCTACTAGACAGACGGCCTTGCCAGCTACTAGACAGCCTTGCCTTTCTCGATTGGAACTTGGATCTCACCATGCATGCTCCATATTTAGCAGCATGAAAGCTAGCACAGCACCCCTGCACTGCTTGCAGACACAAAAGCTATAAAATTACAGATAGAACGCATCATGAGAATGAATAAGCAGTTGCACTGTTTTACTTGAAACTCCATGTGCAATAGCTCAGAGCACAGTTGATTGTGCTCTAGTGCTAGTCCCAACGCTGCAATTCATTTCTTCCAACAGCACAAGACCCACAGTGCCAGACTGACCCAGTGGACCGGACAGAGTGTGGGTACTTGGGCATCTCTGCTGGACAATGCAAAGCTAAGGGATGCTGTTGGAGTCCAACCAGTTCCAGTGGTCATCCATGGTGCTTCCTCAAGGCCGGCAGTAAGTCTCAAGATTAACCATTTAACTTCCCATCATAAGCTTAGGGAAAAAACCTTGTATGTTGACAGTGTGTCATAGGCCATAAGTACTTGACCTTTACATTAGCGACGCAATTTGACTGGGGTAGCCCATAGGAATCCTGTCGTAAGAATGTTAAGTTAAACATTAAATGTATCTCTCTCTCCCTTGCAGCGACTACCACACCCCCTACTTCAGTGCAAAGCTAGCTGCTTACCCTTATTGGGTTTCTGACCAAGAATTAGTGACCAATAGAATCCGTACCCAAACTTTCATAATAAATTTATAGGGACAATGTTTTTGTTAAGTGATTTTTCTACTTTCAATGAGCTGCTATGATCTCTTTGTTTGACTTGTAATGTAGGTTCTAGAAATGAATGTTTCCTGTTTTCACGTAATTATGTGACAGTTAAACAGTAAGGACCACCATAGTTCTAGAATTTTAATTCATACTAGTTAGTATATCCGATTGTTCGAGCATATACCGGTATAAGGCACACCCTTAAAATGGTATAAACATATGCACTGAGTGATCTTTCCCTTGTAAGCAACTAATGTGCCCTCCCCATGCAACAACTTCCCCTACTTCATTGGAGGATGCACCCATAAAATGGCATACTGTAAACGTCATAGCAGATGGGACAAACATGAGAGGTTCAGAACCTATACTGGTATGACTTCCAAATTAGATGCGCATGAATTGAGTATTGCAAGACAAATTTAAGTATATACATTGCTACAGCAAAGTGACTGAAAGGGGCGGAGTCATAGTAGGATTTTTGTGGTACATTCACTAAGACCATGCGTGGGCTCAAAGCCTAATCACTAGCTTGCAGCACTGCCTTGACCTCTTCTTCTCCCACAGTGGAGCAGCTGAGCTAACGATGCATTTGAATTCATTACTATAACCACTCCGTAACAAAAGAAACCATAAACTTATTTTTTATTGCTGGATACCTGACCTTGAGCAAGGCTACCAACAGAACTGGAACTTGAGGTTCAGATGAATGAATAAATGAAGTATATGGGAGGTAACTGCTCTGTAAGGCAAATGCAATGAGGTGGGAGTAGTGACCTTTGTGTGGTACATTGCACCTCCAGCCCTCACTTGTGTATGATCCGTGACACCTCCTGCCCTCTAACTCCACTATTCTTTTGTGTATTCAATTGTAGTACAGATATCTTACAACTACCCACCCTCACCTTTGTGCGATTGAAACTGTGAATGTGGTACTTGCTGTACTTGGTTGCTCACACATTCAGACTGGAATGGACTGGGAGAAGTTTCTTGTCAGTTTGGAATCTGAAGGGTTGCGTGGTGACGGATAGTGACAGGTACCTTCCACCTATGCTTGAGGAAAAGTCACTTTCATCTGCGCCATTAAGACCATAGTTGCACGGTTACCATTCACTTGCAGCTGCATGCATGCAGTTCTGTCAAGTGAATATTTGACATCTGCACTTGTGAAGCAAGGTTTGTAGAGACTAGTTTACAAGACAATCAATTGCAGTGTTCATGTCCATGTGGAGTAGCACAATAATATAGGAATCAAGATGTTGCAGACTAAGGATTTCTCAGAGCTGTAGTGGTGTGTGGTGGTCAATAATACTCAATACTGGTGTCATGTATTGATCTCAACACTGAGGATCTTCTCACTATAGATGGTTTCCAAACACTGGAAGGTCCACCTCTGGGGTCTGGCGAAGAAGAATTGTGTACAATGGAGATCATTGATGATGTATACCGAAAGTCAGGATTGGGGATACGGTGTCCAACAGATTGAACAATTAAGTCGCCATAGAAGTATATAGCTATATATGCTCTGCCATCAACACAGGTTGACACTTATTTATATACTCTTGGATTGAAGTGTCACATTATACAGTGTTGTACGTCACTTATATCATTTCTGTTGTTGCTTGCCTGAATGTGTAAACAATGAACAGTGTCACATGTATACGGGTGTCGGAGTGAATAATGTCCCCCCGGATATTCACTGGTGAATATTGTCCCCCGGGACATTGTTCACTAGTGAATAATGTCCCCCCTTTTGTATTCGCCACCAATTGTGGCAAACTCAATTGCCGATCTGCAAAGGTGGTGATCACTATTATGGACCAGAAGTGCAACGAGATTTACGAGTTCCTCACCTTCCATCGCTACCTCACCAGTAACTGTTATTCTAAAAACCAGAAGAGAATCCTGAGAAGAACAGCAAAGATGGTCCAGACATATAGTTACTCTATAGGGGAACTTTAAGTGAGCGAAGCCAAGAGTTACACTAGACTTTTGAGCCTACAGTTACTCCAGGGGGACGTTTAAGCCTGGAGTTACTCTAGGGGGGATTTTAAACCAGCACAACCTAGGGGGGATTTATAAACCAGTGATGAAAGTGTAAAAATCCCGAACTATATCGCTACTTATATGGGACGATTTTAAGATAAGTTAATTCCTACCAGGAGCTTATGAGTGCCTGCTCCTACAAAGCAACCCACTGGATTTATGTACACATAATATTATTTTACATATGGGGGATTTTAGGACTATACAGCAGTCATCCAGGATGCATGTACACATAATTATCGCCCGTTGCTATGTAGGTGGTTGCTTGTGAGGAGTCCATGGCTATACTTGATGAATCCCTCTTCTGTGAGAAGAGTGGATTCATCAAGAGTGGATTCATCAAGTTATACACCTGATATCTTAGCAACCACCTAGCAACACACTATAAATCACCCTCCCACTCTGGTTTACAAGCCCTTGGGTGTCTGGCTTACAAACCAGCAACATCAGGTGATACTTTGCTTCAGGGGCCTAATTAGCTACTCGCAAAAAGTAATCAGATCTTTATGGACACATGCACCTCCAGATTCACAGTGCATGGGGGTGAGGCTGGGCAGAGTGGGGAATGGGGGGGGGGGGGGGGGGGGGGGGGGGGTGCATGGGGGTGGCCTGGAACTGGGATTCTTACTCTATCAACAGCGAAGACTAGTACCTTTGAAAAAAAATCCTTTTCGTTCATCTTGAGACCATTAGGAGACCTTTAAGTTGCCCTTGGTGCATCTCATGCAGTGATGCCATAGATAATATTATGCTATGGAAGTATATAATTTGTGGTTAGCTATGCAGAAGCGTTTATATGTGTATAGCTATATAGCATAATATTATCTATGGCATCACTGAGATATATGTTCACACGTACCTGTGAGCATCAATGCATTAAGATTTTAACGTGTGTGCATGTGTCTGTGTGTCTGTGCGTGACGGAAGTGGGATGTTCGTGGGGCGGGACTAGACTAGTATAGTGACGCGCACGACCTTCGTACTTCGATTTACTGAACCTCGAACTCCACGACGAATGTTCGAGAACATTGGAATCAAGTTCATCGAATAACCCCAATTAGGGGAACGCTACACATAATACACACGTACACACAATACAAGTACACAATGTACACTGGCATAAACACACACGCACATTCCCGAGAGCGAGCAGAAAACAGAGGTATGGTCACCTCAGACACAACAGCATGTATATGCGCCATTACCCTGGAACAAATCTGTTTCAGTTCCATTGGCCACTCTTCTTGGTCGTGACATGAACATAGTCTTGCGGCACACGGAAGGGAGGGTCTGGTCCAGTTACAATTAGCAATTTGTTCTTGACACCCCAGAAGGTTTCTGGGAATTTGGTATGCAATCAAGCTGCATAATTAATACTACAAAGCTGATCTGTAAGATTATTCACAGTTCACACCTTGTCCTATGCAAGCCGAGTTACGTAACAATCAAAACAGTAGGGGTTAACAGGTACTTGAAGAACGGTCTGTGCTGACTGCGCAGAACAAGAGTGTCATTGTAACTGGACCAGACCCTCCCTTCCGTGTGGGTCTGGCCCCGCGAGACTAACATGAACAAGGGAGAAGGGACAGACGAACATACAGACATATAGCTTCGGACGAATATTCCTCCATTTGGAAATGTTTCTAGGCTGAGAATGCCAGGTCAAATCTTAGTAAAAGTACATGATCCGGACAAGAGTCCTGGTCTTCACATCTCCAACTCGTTACATTCCATTTGGAGCTGCCACCTCCATCGTTTGTAGTCAAAGGTTAGGGTTCTCTCACAGTCCCTCTGTCATAAAGTAAGTCGGGTGTTCTCAAGCCCCCTACACCCGGGACTTCTGGGAGAGCCGGAACAAATCGCTCCTGCTTCCTTCCTCTCAGCCTGGGTACCGGTGTAGCGAAAACCCCTTGAGCACCCCCAGTCGGTTAACAATTAGCTCACCCCGGGGAGCTCTCACCTCCCTGGCCTCAAGGCACTCTCACCCCGAGTTTTTTTTATTTATTTATTTCTTTTTTCTTTTTTCTATAATAATTCATGCCAATGCAAAGGATACATAATAGCCTTCTAGGCTAATACAGGTATGTACCCTAACTAACTAACTAACTACAAGAACAAAGGTGCAATATTTAACTTAAATGTGTGAGGTGAAGGTGCAGTAAGTGCATCGGGGGGGGGGGGGGGGGGGGGGGGGGGGGGGGGGGGGGGGTGATTCCATATGGAAACAGTACTTGGAACAAATGATGCTTGGAAGGCGTTAGTGTGCGCAAAAGGTTGATACAAAAATGGAAGATTATAGTTGTGTCTACTAGGTTGCGGCATAAATACATCGGGTGTGAAAGGGAAGAGACCATGGATGATCTTAAAGAGAGTACAAAGTTTTAAATAAATTCTCCTGTTCTCAAGTGTAGGAATTTGAGCAAGATGGAGCAGCTCTTGGTATCCTAGATCCCACCTTTTTAAACACATCTTTAGTCCATATTTTTGTACGTTCTCCACAGATTTTATGTCTTTGAGAAAGTGGGGATCCCACACCGGGGTGAGGTGAGGGCGCACTAGATATTTGTACATTTCTAGTAATCTTTCACTGCTTACATTAGTGGAGAACCTTCTGTATAGCAGGCCAATAAGTCTCTTTCCTTTTGCACAGATGGAGTCAATGTGCCTGGATCAAGACAAGTCCGATGAAATGAGCACTCCCAAGTACTTAAAGGCTTCTACTTGTTCAAGTGGTGCCTCGTTTAGTTGCTGCCCGTCGTGGCGTATGCGCTGCAGCCATGGATAATACACACTTGTGTATTATCCATGGCTGCAGCTCAAGCGACGAACACTCGGCAGCTGAAGCGGACGCGCACGCAAGCGGCGAACACTCGGCAGCTGAAGCGGACACCATCGGGGAGCAGCAGCTGAAGCTGACGCGAACGGGGAGCAGCAGCTCTGCGCAGAGAGCTGTCGCGCCGGATTACTCACGGTAGGCGAACGAGGGGGAAGTAGCTGAGCGAGCGAAGCGAGCGAAGCACAGATTATCCATGCTGTGAGCGTCAATAATTCGGAAATACGGTCGCTCCGTTATCCTATATAGAGCGACCGTATATCCCAGGAAATTTGGGCGCCGCGACTGGCGACAAATTTCCGGAATGCTGGCACGAGCAGGCGGTACGGGAGAAGTTCGAGCTTGAGAGCGAGAAAATGAGCGACGCTGTTGACCGGAAAACTTTATTTCGCAGTTTTCGGGACCCTGTGTCCTCTGGCACTAACGAGGAGGGAGCCCTGAGATTACTGTCCCGATTCTCTTACCCCGAACTTGTCAAGGAAATCAGAGATGAGTTGGTAGAGTACTACAGCTACCGTAAATTTTCTCTTCTGCATTACGCATGCAAGAATGGGTGGTATGGCGTGAGCAGAAAGCTCGTAGAGAAGTACCAATGTGATGTACACCTCGAAAAACAGTGGTTACTCTACACTCCATTACACTGTGCTTGTAATTGGAGAGGAAATATAGATATTGTGAAGTTTCTTGTTGTTGAGCAGCATTGTGATCCAGCATGTTGTGCCGGAGAGGAGGGAGTAACTCCACTGCACTGTGCTTGCATGAGTGGGAAACTGGACATTGTCAGGTTTTTAATTGTTGAGCAGCATTGTGATCCAGCTTGTCGTGGGAGGTGGGGCAGTACCCCGCTGCACTTTGCTTGTGACAGTGGTAAACTGGACATCGTCAAATTTCTTGTGGAAGAGTGCCACTGTGATCCTACGGTAGAAAATCATCATGGGAACACTCCACTACACTTGTGTTGCCTAGGGAATGGAAGTATAGACATTGTCAGGTTTCTCATTGTTGACCAGTATTGTGATCCAGCGTGTCGTGGGTGGTGGGGTAGAACTCCACTGCACTGGGCTTGTGTAAGTGGGAAATTGGACATTCTTAGGTTTCTTGTGGAGGAGTGCCACTGTGATCCATTTAGAGGGAAAGATATTTGGGATTGCACTCCGCTGCATTTAGCATCGAGGGAGGATCAATTCGATGTACTTATATTTCTTATGTCTCGTATCCCTCCTCTCAAACTAGTCGATTCAGTCATGCAATGTTCCCCTATGCATGCTCAACTATTTCAAACATTCAGGAAGTGTCGGACAGAGTATCCACTGGAAGCCTTCAAAATCTTTGTGCTAGGAAATTATGCTGCTGGGAAAAGTACTCTAGTGAAAGTCATTGAGAATGAAATTACCAGCTTCTTTGGCTCATTTGCTGGCCAGTGGAGGAACATTTCCAAGTATGACGTTGAACCACTGACAGCTGGTATTGTTCCTGTCAGCGTTGAGAGCAGGAGGCTAGGTCAGATTGTGATCTATGACATGGCAGGCCATTACCAGTACTACACCAGCCATGCTGCTCTTTTAAGAAACCTGGTGTCTTCTTCAGCTAGCATGTTTCTAGTGGTCGTGAACTTAAACCAGAGCAGAGAAGGGATTGTTCGCCAACTGCAGTACTGGAGCTCTTTTCTTACCAACTGCTGTACCAGTGCACGTGCTGGTAAGCCATTAACAGTTGCTGTTTTTAGTCATGCAGATGAGGTTGCAGAGGAGAAACCTGATGAGAGATCCTCAGATGCTGTTAAAGGACTTGCACATTCAAATGCTTCATCAAGTTTCAGTGAAGTTGTTACCCTCGATTGCCGCAAACTTGCATCAGGTGGCCTCACCAAGATTAGCAGAATACTTGCTGGATGCTGTACCAAGTTTAAACAAACCTTGCAAGTTGATTTATCCGTACACTTTCTCTATGCTTTCATTAGCTCCAGGCTAACAGGTGAAAGTGCATGCACTGTCTCTGAGCTTCAGTCGATTATTAAGCAAGAACAATGTGAGGATTCATTTGCATTCAAAATTGATGGTAGACAGTTTCTGCCTACCAACACTACTGAGTTATCCCAACACTTGGCAATGCTGAGTGACAAAGGTCAGTTCCTCTTTCTGAGGAATACTAGGAAGGCGGAGGACAGCTGGGTGATCATTGATAAAGCAGTACTGTTGTCTGAGGTCAGTGGCACAGTCTTTGCTCCTGATAACTTTAAACAACATCACGATATTGCAAACAGCACAGGTGTTGTTCCATATTCAAAGGTCAGGGAAGTATTCCCCAAGCGAGACCCAGACTTGGTGGTTGCATTCTTGCAACATCTCGAGTTCTGCCAGGAAATCTCAGAATCTGAGGTCTCCCTGATCACTACCAGACACTTCAGATGTAGCTGTCATCCTGTGGAGAGATTCCTCTTCTTTCCAGCTCTGGTAAGTGAGGAGAGGCCTAGTGAAGGGATTGCTGCCATTGAGACACCCTCCTACCGGTGTGGGTGGATTCTTCAGTGCAGTCAATCCCACCAGTTCCTCACACCCCAGTTCTTACATGTGTTACTCCTTCGATTAGCTTTCTCCTTTGCTCTGGCTCCAGACAAGCCACATGAAGTCCAAACCTCTCCTGTGCTCGAGAGAAGGTGTCGTGTGTGGAAAAATGGTATCTGCTGGCTTAACAGAAAGGGAGTTGAAACCACAGTTCAAGTGACTGAGCAGAACACCATAGTCTTCCTCACAATCAGCTGTCTTAAAAGCAGGGAAATGGAATGTGTTAAACATCGTAGTCAAGTTATCAAGTGCATCCTGGAGGTTAAGGAAGAGCTTTGCTCTGCTGTTACAATGAATGAATCTCTAATCCACCCAGGTTTCTTGACTCAACCAACATCCACACCCTCACTCCGGATCCAGTTATACTCGCTTTCTGAACTAGCAGAAGCATTTTTAGAGAGGGAGTTTGTTTTGGTTAGTCAGCCTGGCAAGACAATGATTGAGGTTGAGGAATTGCTTCATTACGAACCATACACCTGTTTCAGTGTAGAAATGCTCCGAGTGTTATTTGCAGAAGAGAATTCCAAGGAAATTGTATCAGGGACATTTATGGATGTAGTGAATAAATCTGCCCACACAAAGGTTGACAAGTTGAGGGAAGTAGTCAGTATTGACACTGCCCAGCTCCAGCAAGACCAGCCGGAGTATCAGTACAAGCAGGTGTTTCAATTGTGGAAGGAGAGTCCAACCTACGGGTCTCTCAGATCAGCTCTGGACAAGTACAGCGTGTTTTGTGGCAGGAACCCACTGGTAAGTTTATTATAATTAGCCATGACGATTTGGAGGAATAGTTGTGGTCTGCATACATATAATCATATAGCTAAGTCTTGGTAAGCTTATTGTGGCAACTGGCACATACATTTACTCATAGTAACACTCATATACAAACTCTGATTCCATACTGGGCTGTTATCTGGAACAGTGTGTAGCTATATAGTTTTATCATCTGCTCTTCTGGCCTATATATATTGTAGTGTGAGTCTGGTCTTCAATGTCGAGTGTACCTTTACTTGTAAGTTAGGATGAGGGCTGAAGTGTACCACAACATTGGTTGTCTCCCTCCGCCTCTATTAGGAACTGGCTGGTTGTCTACCGGAGGCTACTGTTGCCGTGGTTCCATCAGAGCACCCAGTTAGTGACACACACAAATGTAAGTAGCTACTGATGTATAATTATATGAACTACATAAAATCATTAGTTACTACCAGCTCAATACTGAATGCATTCCTGTGTAAAAGGACCAGGGTTGTTTATCTGAGCTTGCCATCCAGTTCAAGACACATGGTATTCCTTGTTGTGATAGTACATAATATGTGTTAGCAATGTTGATAACATGCACACCTCTGTGATGAGACACTTCAACATCCTGTTGAGACAAGCTTCGATGGCCTTGTGGTGTAACTGTGGCATAGCACATCTAGCTGTGAACTATCAGTCAGCAAATCGTAAGTCTTCAGTTCACTGTAAAGACTTAGAACTATGAACCACATGTAGTTAATCGTACAACGACAGCACTCGGCTTGCGTCGTGCTGCATATGCATAAAAGAATCCTTGTCCACATGACCTGCCGTATATACATTATTCATCTGCACCTGCAAAATCTGACTTGGCTGTTGCTGCAGTATTGAATGTTCGCAGTTATGTACATGTGGCCTATACTGCACATGTTTGCATTTTGCGTAAACAGCTAGGTGCATGGTGTGTACACATACTAGCTGGACTAGCCTGGTTTCCAGGTCACACGGAGTACCACATGGCCTGGGAAGGAGGCTATGCTGGACTTCATCTTTGTAGACTGACTTGCATGGAAAGTCAACGAGCTCAGTGGCTGCTATGTCTACTGTTGCAAATATAAACCCACAGTCATGGGCTGAACAGCTAAATTACATTATTAGTTACAGCATTAACTCAGCACACCAATTAAGCTCACTCAGGCTTGTTCCACAATGTACTACATTTTTGTAGTAATGTACACAGCAGCTATGTGGCATACAATAATTGCACAGAGGCTACTCGAATGCTCATCGTCACCAGCAGCTATGTGGCATACAATAATTGCACAGAGGCTACTCGAATGCTCATCGTCACCAGCAGCTATGTGGCATACAATAATTGCACAGAGGCTACTCGAATGCTCATCGTCACCAGCAGCTATGTGGCATACAATAATTGCACAGAGGCTACTCGAATGCTCATCGTCACCTTGAATGCTTCATGTTGAAGTGTGCTCTTAATCACGTTATTTTTTATAATGTACGGGGTGAATACCCCAAAAGGGCCTCCTTTATCTGACCTGTAGGGAAGGCATTTTACATCCAATTGCAACTGAAGTAACCAGTGATATAGTTCCACAGTGATACAAGTTTGTTCTTAATACCGGGTAGCGCTGTGTAGAATCTTGTTGAAGTGGTGTCTTCTCAGTGGCACCTGCATAACTTAGGTTCTCTGATACCAACTTATAGATTGGAAAATGTTTTGGCAATGAATATTCAGTTTGAAAAACATTTTCCAATCTAAATTTGGTACCAGAGAACTTTCCCTTCCGTTCGCGTACGGTGGCATGGTCTGTGAATGAGATTTGTTGATGGTGGTGAGTAGGATAGTTATATACACACTTGATGGTGATGCTTCAGCTCGTCAGACTGTCAAGACTGGTGTAGTAGCTAGTACAGTGTCCATTGACTTGTGATGATAGTCCACAAAACAAGGCAGTTAGCTTGCAATACAGTGAATGACATCCTATCCACTATGAACACTAACATGCATGTAGGTGGGAATCCGACCCTGATTGAGCTTATGAGGTTCCGAGGGAGGGAAAGAAGGATCAATGTTCCCCAGGAGGTCAGCACTAAATACACGCAGTTTGGCATCTTGCTCCTGGAGGACACCAATGGAGATAGGGTCCGCAATATGGAGCACAAGCACAAGGAAGATCCAGAGCAGATCAACATTGAGATACTGCAGGACTGGGTCAGTGGGAGAGGCAAGCAGCCAGTCTCATGGGCCACGCTTACAGAGGTCTTACGAGATGTGGAGCTCTGTGTGCTTGCTACTGAAATTGAGGATGTCAAACTCCAGGCTAGATGACTCTGATCCACTCGCCACAGATCTAGAACTGTGAGATACGTACATCATGCAATAAACAGTAATTTTTGTGTAGTCAACTTATCACAAATCAAATCTGGTGTGTGTATATAGGATGCTTACAGACCAACTTCACCAAATATCTGTGTGTATATACTGTGGGACCATTCCAACTGCTATCCTATAAAATTATGTAACAATCCTATAGCGGTCCCCCTGCATGTGGACTGGTGAGTGCTTTTGTGTATGTGTAGGTTCATCCTGTAAGTAAGCAGATAGTTGTTTCCAGGCCCCGCCCACTATTCGTTGCTTGCTTGCATTTCCGTACTGCAAGTGACAAAAAGCTGGGTGGGGCTGCATCTGGCTATTGCCTAATGTGTCCATCATCATCAAGAAATGAAACTCCTCATTCACTTGCCCTAGGAGCTGTCACCACTTGATCAGCCAGAGTTAGAGACCTCCTATAAGAAGCTGATGACGAGTGTTGGAGCTGCTGCCTGACTCCCCTGGATCTCTTTTGCATGTACTCTGCACATCTGAATATCCACCTTTTGACTATAGCATTAGAGTTTATCTGCAAGATTTGACTGAATTCTCCACATTGATAAAATGTTTCATGCTGCATTGACTGCTTTGAACCTTTGATATACGACTAGCTAAAGCCAGTGTGGTTACCTTGTGGAGGGCACAGTGTAGAAGCCATAACAGAAGTGAGAAGTCTGAGGTATTCCTTTGAGACAAAGACACAGGAAGTTGGAGTTTGAAAGGAGTTTTAAAAGGACCAGCATATGAGTGACATCATAAACTCCACATGTACAGAGGTATACAAATGAAGAGATCATTGTGTTGGCTCAATGCACGTAGCTAAGGCTATATTAGTCTCATTCCCATGCAGACCACATTTTGCAAATGGTCTGGGCTAGCACTATAGCAGCTATAAGCGATTGACTTGTGATCACGACTATCTGTCACTGCGATATATCATTCAACATTCCTCAAGGGTACTGTAACCATGTTTATGTGTGTGCATTGGGTCGAGCTGTGCACTCACGTTCTCAGTTCAGGCCGTGAGTCTTCCGGGGTACGTATAATACCACAATGCTGCAAGTGTGCAGATCTCTGAAAGGAGGGGCTCGACGTCTCATTCCCAGACCATTGGTCTGGTCTGGGAACGAGCCTGGGCTCGACATGGTACCAACGATGAGCGTAAAAATTGCTGGCTGGGGCCATCGCAGTGTGAGAAAACTCGCTGTAGGGTGAGTGGCAATAATTGAAACTATAACTAGACATTGTGGGACGAGCCTGAGCGAGTGGTCAGCACATCACTGCAATTCTCAAATTATATAGACTACAGTACAAGAACTGTGGCTGATTCAGAAGCAGCCTAAATGCACCCCTCATGGCACTGTTCCAGCATACCATGTGTTCTGCAGGTCTTGTACGGACCAGTGGCATGAACAGATGAAAATACTCGTGCTGTCTTCTTTTGTCGTGCTGCCAACAATGGCTCTGAGTCTGTAATGTCAGTGTTGGGAGTGGTAGGATGCAGGTGTAACAATAATGGATTGTCCACTCCCTGCCCTACCAACCTTACTTTTGTGTGTCATTTCACCGTTACAGACTCCCCCTGGGTGCCACATCTCACCACTTCTGCAATGTTAATCCACAGCCTACACACCTCCTCCATTGCTCCACCCCCAGCTACAACTATGAGTCCTCTGCCACTAACATCGTACATCAATTTCCAGAGAAGATACGGCCATACCTCAGACTGATACGCCTTGATCGGCCAATTGGAACATGGCTTGTCTACTGGCCCTCCACATGGGGCATTGCCATGGCAACAAATGCTGGCCATTTCCCGGATATAAAACTGCTGCTGCTGTTTGGTGCAGGCAGTTTTGTAATGAGGGGGGCAGGGTGCACCATTAACGACCTCTGGGACAGAGATATCGACAAGAAGGTAAAATCTGTTGTCTAATTAGTACAGGGAAGTCACTTGATTAGGATAGGGGACCATCTTGACCCACCTACGTACCATCCCAAACCCTGCACACATGGTTTGTGGATGAGGCTCAAACACCATGTGTGACTCAACCACCATAGCTGCTGAATGCGCACACACACACACACACACACACACACACACACACACACACACACACACACACACACACACACACACACACACACACACACACAACACACAACACATGCGCACACGCGCACACACATACATGCATACACACAGGTGTTTCGTACCAGAGACCGCCCACTCGCCAGTGGAGCAATCTCCCCCCTCCAGGCTGTGGTATTTCTCAGTGCGCAACTCTCTGTGGGTCTCACCATTCTGCTCTCTCTCAACACATACAGGTAGGAAGAGGTGGAGGAGGGAGGGGAGGGAAGACGTTAAGAGAAGAGGAGGGGAGGAGTTGGAGGGAGTAGAGGGAGAGGGAGGAGCTACAGGGAGGGGATGGAGGGGGACGTTGTGCGATATTGCTCTCCCACGTCTGTACGTTATTTGTCACTATCCACTCTCACTTTTCACTTGTTCTCCTTTCACTCATTCCCTCTTCCTGCATCTTCCTTGCCCTCTCACCCTCCCTGTTCTCTGCCTTCCCTCCCTTGTTCCCTCTCCCTGTTACGACATTGTGTACCTCTGCACAACAGCATTATCCTGGCAGCCTGCTCTCTTCCTCTGGTTGTGCTCTACCCGCTCATGAAAAGAATCACCTTCTGGCCACAAATCACACTTGGTAAACACCACAGTCATGTCCTTTTCTAGTCCAACCCTGAACTGCATACGTATCACATGCATGCCTACTCACACATATGTACGCATGCACTCATACGTACATGCTTGTTCATGCACATACACAAACACAGGCCTCACTATCAACTGGGGTTCATTGGTGGGTTACTCAGCTGCCTGTGGGTACTGTGATTGGTCTGTCTGTCTACCACTCTATGCTGCAGCTGCCATGTGGTCACTGCACTATGACACCATATATGCCTACCAGGTACAGCATGCTGAATGAGTGCTTGTACATCCCTCTATGGTTGCTTTGAACTCGAGAACATTGATCGCATAAACCCGTCAACCTTTCTTGCATTAACCTACAAACTCCTTCAATTTGCCACTGTCATTATTTTATGACTATTACAAAAATACGTAGCCTTATCTGCCAGTTAGTTGACTTCATGGGTTTCTGAATGTTCATAACTGTCGTGCTCTAGGTTCTAAAGGCCACAAGCTGCTAGTGTGTCTACTCAGTAAGCTACTGTACACCTGGTGTGTTGGTTACATGCAGGATGGTTCTTGCCACCCAGGATGTTGACGATGACAGCAAGGTGGGTGTCAGATCCACCGCACTGCTGTTTGGTCCAAGACCCAAGCCCTGGTTGGCTGGTTTTGCCACTGGCATGACCACTCTGTTGCTGCTGGCAGGACTCAATGCAGGACAAGCATGGCCGTACTTCGTAGGTGTGGGGGTGTGTGCTTCCCATCTTGCCTGGCAGGTGCAGATCTGTTTGTCCTATACCGGTAGATGTTTCTGAAGGGTGAATTAGTAAGTATACCCTTCCTACATTGACTACATGTACCATACCTGTCTCAAAGGACACCCTATCCAAAGGCATGAAGTGCATTCAGTGCCCAGGAACGGGCTGGTAGCAGATGTACACAAACATACTGGTCACCATAATTGAGGTACTGGGGGGGGGGGGGGGGGGGGGGGATATATCGTGTCATTGAGTTAGTTTGTGTACTTGAGTAGTCACACTCCCTTTTTATCGCTGTGGTACAGTGTGATTCCCTCACTACAATAAATGCTGCAAGATGTGGACTTTATACCCCTCCTCCCTGCAGATTGCTTTGTTGAGCTTGTCAGACCGGAAGGACTCTCTTAGGAAGTTTCGCTCCAATACTCATGTTGGTGTCATTGTCTTCCTGGCCATTGTGGCGGGCAGTTTGCTGAAGCCACAACCCAAGAAAACACATGCACACACCATTGAGCAGCTGTAAATAGAATACCGGTACATGTCTAGTCAGTCATGCAAGTACACACTGGTTCCCCTTCCTTCCTGGTGGAGGGGGAGGAGTGAGCCCTACCACTGCCAGGAGGGGGAGGAGTGAGCCCTACCACTGCCAGGAGGGGGAGGAGTGAGCCCTACCACTGCCAGGAAGGGGAGGAGTGAGCCCTACCACTGCCAGGAAGGGGAGGAGTGAGCCCTACCACTGCCAGGAGGGGTTGGGAACCAGAGCGGTCAGCTAGTCGAGCACGTGTTCAGAGTTTGTACGTATCTGGCTGTAGTGATGGTTCTGTTTCTTCTGGTTCTGTTTCTTCCCAAACATTGTCACACTTGGTTAGCATGTCTGTATGTATATTGCATGTATGAGCCTAATAAAAAAATACTAGTACAAGTCTTATGACTGATAGCTCTGTGTGTAGCCGCAGCCATTCTACAGTGTACCAGGTGTAGCTGTACCACTCTTACAAACAGTGACAAAGACACACATTGGTTTCTATGGTTCTCTTTCTGCTGCCCACAGCAACTTCACCTGTCATACTATATGGGGGTTGGATCTGGTTGAAGAGGAGAGGGGCTTGAGGTTGTGGCTGGAGGTTGAGGGGCAGAAGGTGAAGGCTGAGGGGGAGAGGGGGAGGTTGTGGGTGCAGGCTGAGGGGGAGAGGGTGAGGTGGGTGCGATAGAAGGGCTTGGAGGTGGGGTTGGGGGTGGAAGAGTGGGAACGAATCTCTGGCACATGCCATAGTTGAAGTTTGGAGGGCGAAGGACACCATTGATGACATGTATGACTCCATTCTGGGCTGGGATGTTTGGCTCTACAATTTCGGTTAGGTTAGTTCCAAGGAAGATACTGCCATTTGCAAATGGATGTACTCTGAGGTATCGCAGGAGAAGAGTATACTGCCATTGTCGTCGAGCTAGAGAGGTATTGTAGTCCGCTCCCACTGATATGTGGAACAGGAGGATATCATTAAGTGGGCGTCGCATGTAGACTGTCAGGCAGTTAATTAGATCTGGAGGGAATTGCTGAGCAAATATGTCGTTGGTTGGGACAAAGACTGTACGTGAGATATTAGGGTTATTCAAGAATGTGAGTAGGCTCAGAGTGTCCAGTAAGGATGCCATGGTTGTGAATCTGGGGTCAGTTGCTACAATCTGTGCTATGGTTTGATTGCTCGGCATCAGTACTCGGTCTATGATGTGCAGTGTACCATTCACTGTATTGCAAGCGTTCTTGTTTATGATTCTCGCTCCATTGATAAACCTCTCCTGTGTGTGGGTGTGTAGAGGGGGAGACATCACATGCATGTGAACTACACAGCCTAAGATCAGAGGCCCTTTTGATTAATTGTTTACAGCATTATGTACTGTAGGGAGAATGCTAGCTTTGATGTAATAACAACTCACCGTTCTTGTTCGAGCAAGGTTGCTCGGATGATAATTTCTTAAATACTGTGGATAATAATACACAAGACTGTAATCATAGAACGACACAGCTACACTGTGAAGAACTGTCCCGGCAAGATTCTCAAATCTCATCATGGAAACCAACTGTGTGCTCAAGACGGTACGATTCACAATATGATTCCCAACCAGCATATCGGGATCGATGCCGATCAGTTCACTGCTCATGGCTGCAAAGGCCTCATTGCTGGGAGCAAACACCGTCACTGTCACTCCTGTTGTGTTCAGTAGTTCATAAAACATGCTCTGGTTGAGGTAGCTGAGGAATGAGGTGAGGTTTTGGATCTGAAGGCACTCCAGGAGATTATCACCAACCGCTGTATGTATACATGGACAAGAACCAGTCATGATGACAATATTATTACAGATTCAAAAGTGCACAGTGCAAGCTGGGTGCAAAACACACAACATGAAGTCATGCTTGTGCTCTCAGAGTGCCTTTGTCTTAGGTGCAGTATATAGTGCCACTATAATTATATTGAGGTCTGAATAACACTCTAGTCGATCAGTGAACATTCATGGCTATATGCAAAAGTTGTATCACAGCAGGATTGGAGCCTAGGAATTAGTTACATGCAATGCAGATGTACAAGGCAAGCTCGGATGGTTTCATGGAAGTATGTATAAGTCAGGCGGCCAAATAAATAATAATTAGACAGCTGCCTTACCTATGCGGCACCCCTCCGGCTCCTGGGGCACTGGATTGTAGTAGTAGTTAAAGTAGTAATTGTCATATGCTGAATCCGTGACAGGGCGTGTAGTAAATCCCACACAGCACTCAAAGTTTGCACGAGTTACCGTTACATTGCGGTTGGTCAAACATGTGCTGGTCGGTTGGCATATGAACCTGTGAAGAGAATCACACACACCTGTGAATTACTGAAGCTACAAGTCTCTTAGAGATTAATGTGCAGCCCCCAGCATGCATGGCTTTATTAAAGTGACTTTATAGAATAATAACCACTTTGACACTGTGAAAAAATTTGAAAACCACTCTGTAGAACCAGCTACCAGTATCGCAGCAGTACACTGAACACACAACAATATAGTATGGGCACACAGAAAAGTTCAGTGACAAAATTAATCACCTCTTTGAAACGAAAAATAAAAGTACAACAAAGATTGAAGGTGTAATATCAATTCTCCGTCCTATGGATATAGAAACCTTCTCGATGCAGGAAGTTCCATTCCTCCACTGCCAGATGGTGTAGTGGGTGGGACGGTAGTGGGGGGAGGGGTGGTTGAAAATACAAAACAACTTTGAAAATCAAGAACTGGTGGAGCCAGTACCTCATTAATGATATGAACCACTCCGTTCTGAGCTGGAATATCAGGTTCGACTATCTCAACCTTGTCATCGCCGAGTACAATGGTACTGTTATCATTGACTTGAACTTGAAGGTGTCCCAAAAGTGTACGAATCCAATTGCGTTGTAGTGCCAGGGAATTACTGAACTCCACAGCGGGAGACATGTGGTAGAAGAGCAGGTTTCTTAACGGAGACCCTCTCTGGGCCAGCAAACAGTCTAACAGTTCAGATGAGTATCGACTGTTGTTGAAGGCCTCATTGGTTGGAACAAAGACAGTGTGAGGGATACTGATATTCAGGAAGCGAATCAGACCGGCTCGAGAGAGTGCACTGGTGAACATTGAGAGTCTTGGGTCGCTTTGTATGACTTGTGTAACTGTAGCGAACATTGGTGTGAGAACTCGGTCTATGACATGGAGGGCCCCGGCTACCGAACTACGGTCACATGCGTCCCGCAGTGTGACCCTTGCACCATTGATGAATCTCTCCTGTGGGAGAGGATGTAGTGGATAAAAGACTCTCTTTTGTGTATTGAATCCTACAATGGTCCCAAGGGTATTGAAATGCTTAAGTAGTTGTTTTTCTATATTCATCACTCCTTCACACAAAATTGAACTTGCATAACAAAAGCTGTAATAACAGTCTCATAGACAGTCTGGTGTCCGAGTTGCCGTCATACACAACCAGCCAGCCAGAAACTAAAATTGCAAATTGCAAATTGCATCTATACCGTAGTCTCACGAAAGAGTTTACCCATGTGCAAAGACCGCCCACTTTTGGTATGGAGTCAAACTTTATGCCGGCATGAGGCAAATAGCATGTACACTCAACACAATTCTAATCTGCTGAACTCCATGGTTGATCAATGTCCTATAAGCAGCCATGTGGGATCATGGCTTAAGCACACTTGGGGGGGGGGGGGGGGGGGGGGGGGGGGGGTTAGTTGGGACATGCTTTGTGCTCATACGTATATATTTCAACAGTGCCCATACATTGTTCAAGCTCTTGCTGCCACACCAACTGAAAATGACTTCTTTTGGGTCTGTGGTAGAGGATACCACTTGGGGCCATGGCACCATCCTGCTAACTTCCCTAGCCTAGATATGCGACTGCCTACAATGCTCATTCCTTCACCAAAACATCGGATATGCTACCAAAAAATAGCTCTGTACACATGGAGACGACATTAGTACCAATAATTAAGCTCATTGTGTATAGGCTTATTAGATACACCAAACACTGAATCTCATTGCTGACTGTATGTAGTGATCTGACCGTTAAATGTAATTCAATACCTTTCTGATCACTTGTCGTCCAAAATCATCCAGAGGGAAAAAGTACTGTACTGTGTTTGCGTAGAGTCTCAAGTTTGCAGATGTCTGCAGACGTTTGCTGGAAAGTAGACTGACTGCATCTACCCTCTCAAGAACAATGTGATTGGACAGGAGCTGACAGAGGGCAGTACTTGTAAGATTCTCCAGTTCAACGGTCTCAAATGCGGAATCGTTTGGAGCAAAGACTGTTATTCTTGCACCCTTCAGTTTTAGCGGAGTCAGTTGTGGGCATGATGACTTTACAGAGGTGTACAGCTGGAAGAAGGTGGCCAGACGTTGGCGGACAATGCAGTGACGTAGGGTTGGGCCTAAAGCTGAGGATGAAATGAGGAACATTTGCAACTGAACGACTGGCAGCCATCCAATTATTACAGAATGATACAATCAACAGTGTGTTACAGAGGTCTGTTATGGGTCAGTGCATTCAGCAAACAATGAACCAAACAGGCTAGTCAAATAAAGTACGGCACTAAAACTGCAATCACTGTATGAGTCGGATCCTTCCCACCCTGCTCATGTAGCTATTCTATCCATGCAAAAGTACTCTTGTTACATGCAGTGGCTGTGTACGTACCGACAGGACAACCAAGCACTTCTCTCAAGCCATGATAGTAAACCAGTTGGAAGTCTTCGTCATAATGGCTCCTCGTTAAGAATCCCTCACAGCATGCAGTGTTGTTCTGTACAACAGTTTGCAGTGTCGCCTCATCACACGTGGTCGCTGCAACACACTCCATACTGGAAGAGAAGTGGGTGGACACCTCTCACTGGGCCTCTTGCATGGTTCTCTACCAAGCTTTGCCAATGGGGATCACGTGTCCACTCTACCCAGTGTACAGATTATGCATGCAATACACACCGAGAGCTAGTCTCAGTCCCAGTCCCAACCCAACCCCAGCACGGTAGGTAGTGCATTCATCAGCAGTGGCGGAAGCAGTATGAGATTGGGGGGGGGGGGGGGGGGGGGGGGGGGGGGCTGAGGCAGGGACACAATTGCGTGGTGCCAATCAGTCCGTACGAAGCGTGGGAAAAAAATTTCACCTGCATTTTCAGTTATCTGGCTCCCTTCGTGCTTTGCACTGTAAGTTCCAGATGTACGAGGATCGATGCCGTAGAGAGACGTCAAGCTAGCTACTATATGGCCACGCCTTTCTGGTGAAGGAAGGGGGCTGTCTGTCACGTGGCCGAATGCAAACCAAACTAATCATTAACCCAGACATCACTGAATTGCATGTTAAGCGGATCGGCAGACATGATACATACATACAAGTGGTTCTGAAGTAGTTTTATTTGTACACACTAGCATAAGTCATCAATTGACGACCACTACCGATTGTCGACCACGCATTTTCACCAATTGTCGACCGGATGTAACAACAAAGGTATGCGGATATTGTGTAGTATACGGTAGCGCGCCACGTTCCCACCTCATAGTGCTAGCTAAGCAAATTTTGTGTGAAGCTCTAACTAGCTAGTGGTGAAGTTGCAATGCCCAAGCTGGCCATGGGAAGAGATCACGGTCCGCAAATTCTTGCTGGAAGGCTCGCAAGCGAAGTAAGCTGGACAAAGAAAACGTCCCACCACCTAGCAGCTGTCGAACGAGGAAGCTAAAACAGCGGAGCGATGAATCGATGATAAACGCCATGGATGTCGTCCAAAGCGGGTAAACCGAGCAGCAGAGCAGTTCAATGTACATTTGTAATGTTTGCAGTTCAGTTTTCTATTGATGTGGTGTGTGCACCTATGTATTGGTTGTGCATTATTGTACATATTACTCTTTCAATTTGTATCATTTCTTTTGTTGAGTGTGTGCTGACCATGGTTTTGACTCTGATTCACTTTGTTATACTTGCTGGTATGCATGGTAGTCCAAGTCCAGTTGTTTTGTAACTCTATTCCAGTAGTGGTCGACAATAGGTATATGTAAATCAGGCTAAGGTCGACAACAGGTACGGGTGGTCGACAATACGGTAATCATACGCGTTCCAAATCAGCGATGTGATGTAGGCGGTGTTGAAGTACATGATAACCTTGATGAAGACTCCAATTGATGCTCTACCGATTGATCTTTGTCCCGAGTTATTCAGTGTGACGGTTCGAATTTTACGTGACCCGAAAGCTTAAGTGGTCGACTTTTGGTGAGTTACGCTATAGTGGATGCTGCTCTCCATATAAAACAAACTGCATGATGTTCACACAATACTGTGATAACTGATGCCATACATTCCAGTTGTAAGAGTCTATACAATGCAACTGTTTTAGATTGCATTGTGAATTATATACACACTCCAAGGTGGCTAGCGTTCTGATTAACACGCGTCACATGACAACCAAGCGGCCAAGATTTGCAATGACCACGGAGTCAAGTCAGAGCTAGCAATGGCAGACGGAAAATATTACAGCCTCACAGCTTGCCACCGGGATGAGGTTCAGCACATAAGCATCAGTAATCACACAGCAGTGGACAATGCATCGCACCCTTGGTAGCTGGTGCAACTCACCAGTAGGGCAGACTCAACTTTTAGAATGATGCCCCAGGTCTTACCCTAATACCATGGATACCTGAGCAGACTCTGCCTGCTTGTACTTGCAGCTAGCTTCATGCATTCTGAGGCCGCCTGTTGGGTTTCATTATTCTTTACACAGCCCCGGTATTTTTCGTCGGTGCGCGCAGGGGGAGGAGCCTGGGAACGAGGCTACAAATGTCTTATACCAGGAGTGTAATATGAAGGTTATCAAGCCCGGATTGCCAACTGTCATTGGGATGGTTTAGTAACAGTCTTGTTCTCAGACACAGTATGCATCAGACATCATAGAGGGAACAAACATTGTTTGTGGACAGATAATGTAAAATGCCAATGGTGTGCCAAATGAAGTCATGCAAGAAAATAATGTTGGTGTTGTTCCTAGCCTCGTACCCAGGCTCTGTAGGGCCTGGGTACGAGGCTAGTGTTGTTCCATGATGACATATCATGCAGCAGTCTAGCCGCTAGCCCCTCTCCGCCTGGCCGTCATGCACGCACACACTGTGAAGTCGCGTGCAGAAGGCGGAGAGGGTTAGCAAACATTCTCATTACTCTGGAATGCCAATTACATGTACCTGTGAGCCGGTGAAGTTCCAGTTAGAGTTGAGGAGGAGTTCTGTACCCTTGGAGGCATCCAGGTTGGACAAGTTAAGCATCAGTCTGGCTTTTTAGACGTTCTTCACCGGGCTGATCACATGCGTGCGGCTCGGTTTACAACAGCGAGAATCATGAATATAATTGGAACAAATCGCTTCCCTCTCCGCTCTCCGCACGTGGCTTCGCCGCGCACCCGCTTGACCGGCCAAACAGAGAGGAGCTATGGCTAGACTGATCATGCAGCAACATATTACCAAACACTGACAATGGTGTATGTGACTTACCGGCAGTGCCGTTCCCATTTGTAGTAGTAATGGTTGTACACCCAGTCACAAGACCTCTGATATGTGTATTCCAGTTCATTTAGTAGGTAGGTTTTCACTACTCGGCAAACATTTGGCCTGCAGTTAAATATAGATGGTCAATCATTAGGCATTATGTATTAGATACCCATAGCACTGGTCGTGATTGTCACGGTAGTAGAGACATTGCGTTCCGTGTTTCATTTATTGCTTTAGTACTTATTAATGCGCAAGTTCGTAATAGGACATGCATGTGTCCCCCTTTACCAGGGCCTGAAATTTGTGATGTTTGCTTAGTCTTGCAACTGAGGATTGTGGGGGTTCAGGGTTGAGCTGCCAACTATGCAGAAAGTTCAAGTAAGTTGATAAGCAGCACAATGCTTACTACTAAAGGCTTACTACTAAAATTAATGCTAGCCAAAGAGACTCATAGCTACTACTAGTGGAAAGTTTTTGACAATACCAGGAGGTTAGAATTTTCATCCATAATTATGTATGGGGATCTGAGGTCCGCAGTTTTACTGCTGTCAGTAGCGTGAATGGTGCTCCCTAGTGTTAGCTCCTCATTAGCACCTATAAGAAGGAAGTGACCCCCAAGCCATGCTTTTGTACGAGCCGCTACAAAATTAACTCACCAGCATGCATCGTGGAGGTTTCACTGCTTCATGGACTGAAAGGATAGGGTGAGGACACCCAGTGCATTTCCATCATATGGGACACAACAACACGTTCTTACATAGCTACATCATTAATCCTGGAGTGGCATGCAGATATAAAACTGCGCAGCTGTGGCTACATTGCAGGGCTTCAGAAATTGATGCTTGACTGTTACTTTCATTTGTTGTGGGAGGAACCAGAGCATTGGTTGCACAGGGACGGATCTAAAAGGGTGGTGTACAAGAGAGGCTGCACAGTGCGGAAAAAGTTTCACCAGCCACCATGCAGGAAGCGCTGTTGTAGCACTTCAGGTTATATTGTGGTAGTAATAATATTACCAGAAATGATGGCCAATTTAATCTTTCATACTGATGCATTCAAGCACTGCATGTACTGCCGGGCCATCACGTGACAGGATCTGAGGTGCTGATGCATGCATTGTCCGTGATGGGGTCATTCGTGCACAGGTGTCTGTGACCAGGAGTCAATTACGCCTAGGCACTGCATGGTAACTGAGATGGCAGTTGGGTTAATCTTTGGCCATGCAAGACTATGACCGAGAGTCATGTACGACGGCAGTCAATGATACAGGTTGACTCAGCCTGATCGTGACTGCATGACTGTTATACACCAGTATTTGGGTCACTTATCGGCTAATGGAAAAATTGAAGGTGAAGCAATTTCAAATCTGTTGTGCTATATATTATGAATAACTACATGCGTCACAAAGCCAGACAATTGCAGTTTGTAAGAAGAGAGCTACTTTTTGGCCATACCGGTAGTAGCCTAGTTCAAGGGTTCTATAGCTAGGATTATAATGCAAAACGTAGTGCAAATGACTTTTGAAGCTCCACTGTCTGGGAATGAGACTAGGACCACTACTGTTGAAGAAGACTAAGTCTTATATATAGTTGATTGGTTTAGAGTAACATATCACTATGAAATTGAACATAACTATTTGCATTGATATGTCTATTACTTTGCATAATATTTCAGGCAAAACGGAAGTCATAAAAGCTAACTGTAAGCACGGCCGCATGGCTCTAGAATGTGTCCCCTCAACTTACCCATACTTGTAGCGCGGAGCAAACTCTGACGTGCTCCTAATCAACACACTGGACCCGCAAGTGCGCCTGGAATAACCAAACGGAGGATCGCATGGCTGATCTTGCAGGTTCGGGGTACCGGGTGCGGGGGCATACGGGTTTTTGCCGGGAAAGGAGGCGTTGACGCGGGAATGCCATGCCGCAACCACGACGAACAGGGATACTGCAAAGAGCTTGAGGCACTCCATCTTTCGGATCCTTGGATCGCCGGTTTCTTTGTTCGGCCAATCGCGCGCCGCTCTCAGGATTTGACCTTTGACCTTTCAGCAACGCTGCGTACGAGTAGTGCAAGTATATAGCTAAACTTCGCTCACTCAGCTACTGCGTGAGCAGTCCAGCACTCTCTGTGCAGAGGTGTGACGAACAAAACTGCAGTCAAACTGATAACGAGGCGGTTTACAAAGGAGTGGTTATTGGTCCGGCAGGAACTAGGACATGGGTACGGGTTAGGGTGCGCGTTTCCGATAAAGTATACTTCCTGCCAGACTTCCTGCCGGACCAATATCCACGTCGTACCATTTAGCTGCTCATTCCTCTTGCTCTTTCCCTGGCTACTTTACAGGCTGAAGCTAATCAGTATGACCATTATAATACAAGTAATAAAAAACATTAAAAATGTAGCAGGATGTAGGGATACATGTACCAGAACGGCAAAAGTAAGGAAACAATTAGGGATGATCGCACTTATGTACTTTGATTACCTACCAATTATGCAGGGGCAGCCCTTGCTACATACCATTACCATGTCACATTTCAAGCAATTATTTTCAAGAGCCCCACCCACTATTGCTCTCAGCACACAGGAGCCCCACCCACTCATGCTCTCTGCACACAGGAGCCCCACCCACTCATGCTAGGCCACAAGAGTATACCGGGTATAGCTAATCAAATTTTCATTGCTGCAGTCTTTTTCACCATACCAAACACATGCATAGACTAGTCATAATCAAATTCATAGTCATCATCTGCATGCATCAGGATCCGACACTGTATCTTCTGTTCCATCCTCAAAACGGGTGATGCATTTGCAGCTATTATCTTGCCCTATTATCACCCCTGGGTACCTCTTCTTGCCATCAAACAGGACCTTGACCCTCCTTCCAAAGGATGGTAGTGGCTGTGGATTAGGTGCTAGTATACCAGGTCCTGCACACTTCCGCAGTGGTTTGTGTTTTTGGCTGGGAGCAGTAAGGAAATGCGAATGTGTTAGTAAGCTTGAAATTTCCCCAACTTTGCATTCGATCATTCACATTTCCTTCCTGTTCCCAGCTAAAAACACAAACCACTGCGGAAAGGCAGCAGCGTGCAGGACCTGGTATAAACAAGCTTACTAAGCCAATTGCATTATGCTAGTATAATTATCACCTAATCCACAGTCACTACTGAAACATCCACTTCATTCTTTGGATTCACTGAAGAGGAAGTCGACATCTACAAAAAAAGGCGGATCCTGATGCAGACGATGACTATGAATTTGATTGTGACCATACGTTTGAAAAAGACTGCTGCAATGAAAATTTAATTAGCTATATACTTTTGTGGCCTAGCATGAGTGGGTGGGGCTCCTGTGTGCTGAGAGCAAAAGTGGATGGGGCTCCTGGAAAAATGAAAATAATTGCTTGAAATGTGACATGGTAATGGTATGTAGCAAGGGCTGCCCCTGGATAATTGATAGGTAATCAAAGTACATAAGAAGGACCCATTATATAGTACAAGACCTAGCATATATAATGGGTCACTCTTATGTAGATGGGTGGAGCATGGGTAAGTTTCTGTAAATTAGATGAGCAGAGTACATAAGACAGACCCATATAGTATAGGGGTCTGCTGACATAAGAAAGACCCTTATAGTATAGGGGTCTCATGTACATAAAACAGACCCTTAATAGTTAGTACATAAAACAGACCCATATAGTAAAGGGGCCTGATGTACATAAAACAGACCCCTATAGTAAACGGATCTTTTCCTTCATAAAGTACTTATCTACCAACCCGTATAATATATTACGTGCATGTGTGATTGTGTGTGTGCAAAGGAGAGCAGGTACGATGTACATGCCAAGATAATTATTCCCAATGTGGATTGCCAAATGATCATCACTTTTTATTGCTATGCATGCATACATCTGTTGTCTGAACTACAACTACGCTAGCTACATGCAGAAAGTCTGCGCTTTCATGAAACCACCACCAACTGGAGGGTCTACAGTATTCTCATTCAACAGTGTTGCCTGCATTTCCACCACTAGTAGGGTCTGTTGTAGCAGAGACTGGGTCTGTTGTAGCCGAGTCTGGGCAGATGCCTATAGAGAAGCGCACAGATGCACAATCACATATGCACATGCAAGTGATTTGATGTATCAACATCAACCCCAGAATTTTAACCAAGCAATACAGCTATATAGTCCCACACAATTTACTAGCTACAAGACCACTTACTCAGTGGGCATCCTTCTGTTCTGAGGATGTCGTGCCTATCGAGATCGTCAGACTCCCAAGGATCCCCTGGGATGGTGACAAACCCATCACAGCATTCCAGGATCCCTTTGGTGAAGTTGCGAACCTCACCACTGCATTCATTGGTGCAGGAGCACCCCACGCTGCAGGTGTGGACACAAGTTTGCATACAAGCACACTCCCATTGGATATAGAACTGATGCTGATGCTGACAGTGTCACTGTATTACAGGTTGAAGATTATTTCCACTTTCATATGGAACATACCGAATTGGGAGAGATTTATTATAGCTATTTTACTAGCCTCGTTCCCAGTCCCACGCCCACCTTTTCGCTTTACCGTACTGCAAGCAACGAAAAGCTGGGTGTGGGACTGGGAACGAGGCTACTATTTTACCACTTTTAGAAAGCGCATGCATGTGAATCCACTAATATTGCTTTCACTAATAATAGTAATACTCGCGATGGGGAGCTAGTAAACAAGGCTGACTAAATTGGTTGATGGAGAGACCATCGTGCTACTCATCATACCTGCATTTTCCCCAGCCATAGCAACGCTTCCGAACCACGTACGAGTACAGTCTCACTTGGTAAGTCCTTTTGTAGTGACACACATTTGGGCTGCGATAAAGAGCAAATATCATTATTTTCTGCAGTGTATACATGATGGCCCTTACAGGCTCATGCAACAACAATGAAATTAGACAATCTAGTCTTCTTTACCCGCAGTCATCAGCTGGTGTGATATCTTCGCTCACAAGGCTCGGCTCTCCGCATGAACGTCGGTATCGAGGGGTGCAAGGTGACCCAACGCTCTGGCCTTCGGGTTTGTTGACTCCACCACTGCGCCAGAATCTTGGAAAATTAGTGGCGTGTGCTATGCAAAGAACGGCGAGAGCAACGCAAACTGCCAAAGCACGCATCTTGGCAAATCAGTTTTGACTGTAGGAAGACACGCTAGCCCAAGCGTTTATATACGAACGCGTCTTGCGTAGGTGTTTATTTACTGGGTGGCAGCTCGCCTCAGATTTTGTTCATTTAGAGTTGGCAGAGATATCATGCATTTCTAACTACTCCTACAAGCTCTTGGTCCCTTAAGCAGCCCTTATTGGGATGCTAACAGTTGGCAATTACCCAGATCACTAAACTTGGTTCCTCCACCCTTCCGGCCAGGGACATTAAAACGTCGGCATCATTCCAGGCCATCCCTGATTCTAACAACCTGCACTTAGTATTATATAATGAGCTGGAATGCATGATGTTTACAGGCTAGTTAAAGCCATCACACAAGAGTCGCTATTCAGCTATTATTAAGATAGAGCTCTCCCAATTCCATGGCAGTTAAACACCCTTGGGGAAGTTCTCGGTATAAAGCCCTCATGTAAGGGCTCTGTCCTCTACTCAGCAACCAGTGACCAGGAATTGCAACATGGTGCATATAGGTCTTGACAGATTTATTTATTTTTTCCACAGGTGACCTATAAATGACTTACAGTTCAGTGTACAAAAATACTTAAGACTTTATGATAGAACAGCTAAAACTAGCTTGACTATACTTCTGCCATGGTACAGGGCTATATCTTACTTAGTGACAGGTGGCAGCTTATAGTTCAGAGTTTGCCTAATAGGGCAAGTGTGCTCATGAAAAATATTATCAACCGTTAGAATAATGTGAGCATAATAAACGATTATTAAAGCATAATTAAAGCAGTTTAAGAGCATTGGAGCATAGCATATATAATAATTATTATTGGACAATTTTTGAGCATAATAATTATGCTCAAAAATTGTCCAATTATTCACCAAGGACTAACACTGAGGACCTGCATGGATGCCACAGAATTATTTGTACCATTGGGGCTCACCTTCCATGTCAGATTTCGATATAATACAGGAGAACCAGACCAGCAGAAGACGATGATATTCTGCCAGAAGACTTGATGAAGAGCTAGAAGAGGTTATAGAACATGGATTCGGTGAAGATAGTGAACACGAACTAAACATATAGCCCTTATTTTGTTGTGTGTATCCATAATATTATGTGCATGTTTACACTGAGGTCATCCGGATCAGGGTTAGGCAACTATTTGTTGAATGCTAGTTTCTCATCCCTCGCCGGCATGAAATATTGCTGCCGCATGAAATTCGCCATTATTGAATACTAAGGGGGGAAAACCAACCGTCATCGGTGTCAAAAAGCAGGAGAAAAAGAAAAGCGCGAGACAAAAAAGGGACCCTAGGTCACAAGGTTCCAGATTCTACTGTTATGGTAGAGAAAGGGTTTGGCAAGGGTATATAAAAATTATGCTATACATTATTAGTATACACATATATCCACGGGTATATAAGTTGATTGGGGCACATATTATGAGCATGCAGTCAAGTTCTTTCTGAATGCCAGTAAGGCCCTTTGCGAGCCAGGAATATTGCAAATGAGGTAGAGATAGCAATCTTAGCTGCTGCATCAAACATGGTACAAAAATAGTGGAACGAGCAACGGACGCAGTAGAAAGATTTTCTGAATGCCTTTGTGGCAGACTGGGAGAGAATGGCCCAGTGACGAAATCTCACACGTTATGAGTGTGGCTGAGTAACCTTTGGCTTCGAGATCACTCACCAACTCTAGATAGGAGCTTTAATTTTGTTCGATTTCCCGCATACTATTCTTGGGAAGTCCCTGATGAGAAACTAATATGCAACAAATAGTGGCCTTATACAAGCTTGTGTCATTTCTATTAACCTTCATCCACAAACATCCACAAGCATAAAAACGTATCCTGCCAGTTCAGTAGACCCATAGCTAACTGCTAATAGCACAAACACCCGTGTTCCAGCCCCTAGGAAGAAGATACCCCTGAACACCACGTTTGATCTTACAAAAAAGGTCGGTAAAAGGTCAACATCTTGCAGCACGCTAAATTGCTAACGAGTTCCCTTCATAGCCTCGTTCCCAGTCCCACGCCCAGCTTTTCGTCGCTGCTTAGTACTAAGCAGCGACGAAAAGCTGGGCGTGGGACTGGGAACGAGGCTATTCCCTTCATGCTCGCCGTCTTCCATGCTCCTACTTACCTCGAAATATGTAGTGTAGCACTATAGCCCTATCCTTCGCCGTTTTCAGACAGGGAGTGACCGCGCGCTGTGAAATTAAATTCCCGGATGTTTGCACGTTGGCGATTGGGCAGCAGCCGAAGCGGACGCAAACGGGGATCGGGGAGCAGTAGTTCAGCTACTGCTCCCCGATCCGTTTCAACTGCTGCTCCCCGTTTGCGTGCTTGAAGCGGACGCAATCGGGGAGCAGCAGCTCAGTGCACGTGCACAGAGAGCTGTCCAGCGCCAGATTACTCACGTAGGCGAAAGAGTAGCTGAGCGAGCGAAAGCGGCTACTTTAGCTAATTATTTATTCATTGAGCCAAATTCAATTTATGGGGAAATGCTTGTGCATTACAATCATCCTTAACCCATTGCACCTCGTAGCAGCCAAATGAGCCCGGAGGACTCCCATAACACCATAAGAATTTGTTTAATAATAATAATATTAGGCGTTAATACTTTGTTCTTCTGCTTCTTTAAGCTGTTTGCAGTAGTAGGTAATGAGTTAATGCCCTAAGTACAGGGGTTCATTTAATGTCCCCATGACTTATACTTGTCCCACATAAGGACGGTAAACATTTGTGTATAAATACTGGGCCATATAAGTCAGACTTATACTTGTCCCAAGTATAACACTTGGCACATGAGACTTATACATACTACACTTGGTACGATTCTCAAGTCATGTTCTAATAGCTATGCCTTCATCTTGCTCTTTCCCTGGTTACAGGCTGAAGCTGATCAGTATGACCATGATTATGGGTGTGTGCAAAGGAGAGCAGGTATTCAATGTATATGCCAAGATAATTATTATTCCCAAAAGACTGTGGATTGCAAATGATCATCACTTAATTGCATACAATGTCATCTGTTGTTAGAACTAGCTAACAACTACACTAGCTACATGTAGAAAGTCCAGTTATTTTGCGCTTTCATGATCTCAATGATTCAACGACCAAGCAAACCACCAACAACTGTAGGGTCTACAGCATTCTCATTTTCTGCATTAACATTGACTGCATTTCCACCACTACCAGTTGGGTCAGTAGGGTCTGTTGTAGCAGAGTCTGGGTCTGTTGTAGCAGAGACTGGCTCTGTTGTAGCAGAGTCTGGGCAGACCCCTATAGAGAAGCACAGACACATAATTACATATGCACATGTGAATATTTAATGCAAAATGGAACCTTAGTCACACATCCCACTTTGCACCACCCTGGAAATGGGAATTGGTTCTAAATGTGTTTCAGAAGATTTCCAAGAATTGAGTTTCTCCAATTTTCAGGCATTTCTTCGAAGGGGGTGCACAAGTTTTGATCCATTTTTAAGCAATTTGGACAATTCCCCGGCCACATTTGACTGTGACTAAGGTTCCATTTTTACTTGATGCATTCACAGTCATGCAAGTGATTTGATATGTCAACCCCAGAATTTTGACTGGCAATATACAGCTAGCTATAGCCCCACACGATTTACAAGCTACAAGACCACTTACTAGTACTCAGTGGGCATCCTTCTGTTCTGAGGATGTCGTGCCTACTGCGATCACGAGACTCCCAAGGATCCCCTGGGATGGTGACAAACCCATCACAGCACTCCAGGAACCCTTTGGTGAAGTTACGAACCTCACCATTGCATTCATTGGTGCAGGAGCACCCCACGCTGCAGGTGTGGACACAAATGTGCATATACAAGCACACTCCATGCATGCAATTGGGTATAGAACTGCAGCTGACGCTGACAGTGTCATTGTATTACAGGTATTTCCACTTTTTGAAGTGAATGGAACATACTACTGAGCTTGATCGAGCTATTTTACCACTTTTAGAAAGTGCATTTGCTTGCTTTCACTAATAGTAATACAGTCACCCATAAACGTAACAAATCATGACTCGTGATGGGGAGCTTGTAAACAAGGCTGACTTTTGTTAACGGGTTTTAGGTCATGATTAAAATTGGTTGATGGAGAGACCCATCATGTTACTCATCATACCTGCATTTTCCCCAGCGGTAGCAACGCTTCCGAACCACGTACGAGTACAGTGTCACTTGGTAAGTCCTTTCATAGTGACACACATTTGGGCTGCGATAAAGAGCAAATATCATTATTTTCTGCAGTGTATACATGATGGCCCTTACAGGCTCATGCAGCAACAATGAAATTAGACAGTCTAGTCTTCTTTACCCGCAGTCATCGGCTGGTCTGATATCGTCGCTCACAAGACTCGTCTCTCCACACGACCGCAGGTATCGAGGGGTGCAAGGTGACCCAACGCTCTGGCCATCGGGTTTACTGACTCCGCCGCTGCGCCAGTATGTTGGAATATTAATGGCGTGTGCTACGCAAAGAACGGCGAGAGCAACGCAAACTGCCAAAGCACGCATCTTGGTGTGAAGTCCAGATCAGAGCTGACTGTAGGAAGACACGCTAGCCCAAGCGTTTTATATGAATGCATCTTGTGTAGGTGTTTATTGACTGGGTGGCAACTCCCTCAGTGTATTATGAAATCACCAATTTAGAGTTGGCAGAGATAGCTGGAGGTCTGTCCAAACATCATGCATTTCTAACTACTCCTACAAGCTCTTGGTCCCTTAAGCAGCCCTTGTTGGGATGCTAACAGTTGGCAATTACCCAGATCACTAAACTTGGTTCCTCCACCCTTCCGGCCAGGGACATTACAAAGTCGGCATCATTCCAGGCCATCCCTGATTCTAACAACCTGCACTTAGTAATATTGAGCTGGAAGGCATGATGTTTACAGACTAGTTAAAGCCATCATACAATAGTCGCTAATCAGCTATAGAGCTCTCCCATTTGGAATTTAACCCATGGTGCGGCAGTTAAACACCCTTGGTTAAGCCCTCATGTATCTAAGGGCGATATCCTCTACCCAGCAACAAGTGACCAGGAATTGCAACATGGTGCGTATATATAGGCATTGACAGATTATGCTTCTTTTTATCGGATATGGGTTATCTGAATATTGTATGAGGCCAGGGCTTTAACTTGCACAAACACCCATGGAAGCCTGCCAACAGCAAAGCTTCCGCCTCATTGATTATTCATTCATGTCAAAGTTGAGGTGTACACAACTTGCGGCCAGGCAATGGAAATGGAGGTGTAACTCACTTGTCATGCACCTATTATTATAGACTTGCTGTGACTTGCCTGTTTGAGATGGTGAGCAATTTAATGTATAGCTACTATCCAAAGACTCTGCTGCAACAAGGAGTTAGCTAACTATTATTCAATTGAAATATCCCAAATTTGTCCTAGGGGATTCGCTGTAATTAGTTTTGATATACTGCACTGTGTCAGTTGCATAACGTATTGAGTAGTAGGCCTCAAAGATAAGGTAGGGCGGGGTAATTCGGGCCACGGGTAATTCGGGCCACTTCAACTTCAGGTCAACGGTAACTAAAAACGGATAGACTTTAGGCAAACTTCTGGCCATGTATATCCAGGGACTCAACCTGCCTACAACAGTAGTACAACTCATTAGAACTAGAATTTAGAAGCAAGAATCCAACGGATGCTTTTTTCCTGTTGCAGCGTTGAAGTGGCCCGAATTACCCCGCCCTACCTTACAAGGAATACTAGATGCTAAATTTGAGTGGTTGTAAATACGTATAAACTAGTGGAATGCGCGATATTGTGGGGCGAGCGTGAGCGAGTGCACGCGCAGAATGTGGAACACTTGTAGCTACTAGGGTACAAGACTGTCATAAGCACATGTGACTGCATGAGCACAGCACAACCTCGGGCCACAGAATATCTACACAGGAACTGCGAGTCAGGCTAGCTGAAGCAGTCTATCGGGGCTAATCTCGCGGGGCCAGGTGTCATGGGGAATTTGGCACCCCCGAGACTATATCGGGGCATGCTGCACTACACCATAAAGTATGTGTTCTGCAGGACAGCGGTGTTCGTCTTCGCTGTCGCCACTGAGCCAGTGAGGGGGTACAGAGGTAGACTGTTCATGGTTCACCCATCGCTCTAGTCTAGGTCTCTAGCCAATGAGATTGGCGGCACGAGCAAGGATAATTACGTGGATTGGAAACAGCGTACTAAACGTCATCCACGTTGCGCGTCCGTTGTGTTTGACCAACGAAGCATCCAGAGAGATGAAACTACTCGTTATCAATGCTTGTGTGTTTGCTGCATTTGGCTATTGGGAAGAAGTCTGATATAGGATCAGGAGCGAGGCTAACGCGCGCGCGCGCAACACGGATTGTGATATCATCCTTGGCACGAGGTCCGGATATGACGTTATATATCTGCCATTACGCAACTATGCACAAACTGCTTCAACGTTGTCATTACACCACACAATTTGACACAAAATCAATGTATTTTTGCATTGTACAAGTTCAAAAGCATATCAAATGCAGCTAAAGGGTTAATGAGGGGTCGGCACCAGCAAAGTAACCATCAATAGTTTATTCATAGTCATTCCTCATAGTCTTCTTTTTCATAGTCGTCACCGGCTTTCTCATAGTAGTCAGCACCATCATTCACAACAGGAATAGGAGGCACAATATCACCACTTCCACTAATAAACAGGTCAGTGGGGACCTCAGGTGTTCCAGTCGTACCAGTTGTGGTGCTTGGCGTGCTAGCAGTGCCAACAGTGCCAGTAGTAGTGGGAGAGGTTGCAGTGGTTGAAGTAGTTGCAGTAGTAGTAGTAGTAGTAGTAGTGGTGGGCGTGGTTGCTGTACCCATGTCTGGACACAGGCGGGCAAAATTGATAAATGAAGGGACAATGACACGGGGAAGGGTGTGCACCACTCCATTCCTGGCCGGTTGGTCAACATCTTGAATCGGGATCCGGCCTCTAGTGAGGTAGATGACGCCATCTGTGACATTCACCACAAGGTAAATACCAGAGAAAGTGTAGACAAAGGTTCGCAATGCAAGAGTGGAGTTGTACTCGGCTGGGAAAGTGACATGGGCTAGTAGGAGTTTCCCCAGTGCTCGTCTATTCTCACTACGGAGTAAACAGTCCACAGCACCAGCTGGAAGTTGGCTAAAGGCATCATTTGTGGGTGCAAACACTGTACGAGAATTGTTCCGAGATCCATTCATGAACTTTGTCAGGTCAGCAGCATCAAGGAGCCTCTTAAAGGTACTGAATCTTTCAAAGCGAGTCAGAATGTCAGAAATGCTCTCAGAAGAAAAGAGGACGAAAGAGTCGAGGATATGCACAATACCATTCCTGGCCTGGCAAACATTTCCCTGTGTCAGTTCAGCACCACTGATGAACGTTTGCTGTAAAGAATGTGGGTATATATGACAGCATGACAAGCAAAGACATGCAATATAAATGATAGTATTGCCTTATATGGAGTGGTTACTATAATTATATTGCAGCTTTTAAGCTAGCCAGCAGTCTGCCGTCTGCCATAGCAGAATAAACATGAAAGGATCAAACAGATAACAGTGCAATACAACTCAGTCATGATCTTGATCTGTATCAGCTACTACTAAAAGGGACATTTACCTTAGGACACACTTGTCCAATGATTTGCATGCATTTGCATTATTCACCTCCCCCCCCCCCCCCCCCCCCCCCCAGACCAGAGGAAGTTGAACACATTCTCTGCGCAGGTAACTATGCCCTGCGCTGAGTGGAAATAACTGTGTGTTTTCCATTCCTAAACTCAACAACCTCGTTCCCACATCAATATGGCCTGGGACTGAAGAAATAAATGTGCGTGTGCATGCGAACAGAAAAAACTACCAATACAGCTAGCTACCGTGTAAACTATGGTATGGGTAGTCCTGGTAGTTGGTTATCACCTAGCACTAGTGATCCTTCATGAGGAGGAAAAAGCACACAGAGGGGTAATTATTGACGTGACATAGAGCAACGTAAAGTGCCAACAAGAAGTGAATCTGCAGTTGGGGAGTTTGAAAGGTAGTAAGTGCCTATGCTTCAGGCTTCCAGTTGAGTACCAGGAGTGCCTACAAGCACTCCATGGCTTCGAATTCTCTGCCATCCCGTGCGGCCGCTCCTTCAAGAGACCATACAGCCTCAGTGAACCAGGGGTTGATGGCATTTACTCCACTAGAGCTTTCGAATGATCTCAATTTTGTTGAGATACTCGTAAAGACTGCCGAGAACACACTTCAGTACAGTAAACCTCCACCTATACGCACGACGTGTCACATGACTGTGTCCAACCTCCTCTGGATTAAATAGTACTGTAATTATACCGTAGGCACTCTGTTTATGCTAATTCTGCATCAAAATTCAAGTCTCAAACTGATAATTTCCAATAATGCGTCACACTCCGGGGATTATTATTGCATAATGCACTCGATTAGCAGCATGGCAGCTAGCTCGAAGCGCACACAGTACAGTTGAATGGCGAAGAGGGTGCATCACATCACTGCCTGTGAACGTTGATGTATAAAGACACTGTTGCGATATGGCTGGGATCAGTGAAGATACGAGAAAGCAACTCATATAGCTAATGATAGTGTAGTTTATGCCCCAGGATACGGACGACCCGTGTAGGAGAAAAGGCAGCGACTGTCTGACAACCGGGAACAAACACAACCGCTATGCAATAGCTTTGTCTACACTCGTCTGTCTTTAGTACCTAGCGAGGTGTTTTCTAATCATGCATCGAAGTTTGGCTGACCAAATTTCTATTGTTGCGTTGCATTTTATTTTTTGAGCAACGCATAATTAGAGCGCCTACAGTATGCTTTTACTGTAACAATCAACACCTCATCTAGCTATATGCGATAAGGGTAGCATTGATGATTGTACAAGTTGCATACCACTGAGTATCTCCTGAGCAACCTTTGCCACCTCTCAAATTTGGTAATGTGCAGGAGGGTGCTCTCTTCAAGTGGTCGAATCACAGCCCCCTCAATGAACTTCTGAGTTGGTATTGTCTGATTGGCGATGTGCGCCTCCAAGGTTTGTCTGCGTGATAGTCCTGAAAACAGCAGCAGTTCCCTGATATCACTCAATTGATCGAAAGCTTCATCACTAGGGGCAAAGATGGTGTATTGTCGACTGTCAGATTGCAGAGCAGCATTGAGGTCTGGTTCATTAGCCAGTTGAGCTTGGAACTGGGTGAGGTTTGAACTTCGGAGACAATCAACAACAGTGTTCATCAGCCCTGTATGTGATTAATTATCAGACGAGGGAGAAAGAAATATAGACACTGAATTAAAGTGCACAGTGCATGCATGAAATACAAGCATGCATGTACAATAACTATCTGCTTGGCTGTACATTGGCAGGCAACTTTAGCCGCAAATGATACATTCAGCATGCAATAACTCCATAATGCATGATGCTACGTACGCATGGGGCACCCCTCAGACTGGAGGCGTGAGAGGCGGTGGTGACGGTGGCGGTGCCAGTAGGAGAACTCGTTGCTGGAGGGGGAGCTTGCAAAGCCCTCACAGCAGTCCACAGAACGCCTGGTCACATTTCGCATGGTACCGTTGCATACGCTGGTACAGGTGCAGTAAAACCTGCGGAACACAGAAAATCTGGCGTTGATGCAACAGTTAAACTTGAACCCAGTGCTCATGGCACTTACGTGCATCGCCGCCTTCGTCGGTTGCAGTAACGCTGAAAGGAGTAGCTGAAGGTCTGCACCTGGTACGTCGTGGTATTCAGGCACACGTTCGGGCTGCAATTAACAACAGCGATGTATAATTACCACATGCAGTCATATAGCTGTACACAGAAGTCTTACCCGAAGTCCGTTGCTGCCGTTATGTTTTCACTCAGTACTTGCTTGTTACCGCATGTGGCAGCGTAACTCGGTGTGCACGGGTCTCCCGCGGCTACGTTCGAGGGACGTGGACGGTGGTAGTGCCAGTAGGTTGCACTGCTCAGTGAGACAAGAGCAAGCGAAACGCAAAGTGTGATCAGGATGCGCATTCTGGCCGCCAGGACTGCAAGTGACTTCTCGACTCCCAAGTCGGAACGAAAGTCAAACTAGAGCAAGATGCTTATATAGTGGTGCCGAAGCTGCGCAATGCTAGCATACGTGGGTGTTCAGCTACGTTCCCTGAGTAAGCACAACCGAATAAGGAGATCCGTGCAGACGGGTTTCCTTCAACGCGTCCTCTCTGATGTTGAGCACGTTCTCATTACCACAAAATCACATGATTGATAAACTGATTCTATTGAACTTGAGGAAATGATATAAGTATACATTGTAGGCCAGTGAACTTGCATAATTTCACAAGAATAACATCTTGAACACACTAAAAAATCTCTGCTATTTAGTCCACCAGTTCATATGCTTCTGAGCTGTGGAATACTGTATGGCTGTCAAAATACGGCTTGAATTGCAATTCAACGGCAAAATTGAGAGGGTAAGAACGTTTGGTTTTTGATTTCTGCAAGTTGTCCAGTTCATCACGTTCAAGATACAGCCTGCAATGTATTAGGGAGCACGTCACAGTGACAACACAGTACGTGGACGAAGGAGTGGGTATGCAAAAACCTAAGTGTGCTATACACATACCTGTTGTCTTCAATAAAGGTGGTATGGAACCAAAAGAAAAACTGACACTTGTCGTTGCCAGCTGGAACAGATTTCTACAGTAGAAATGAAATGCACCCGACAGTACATAATTATGCTGACAGGTGAGAGTGGGTTGGTTCACCTCACATGCATAGTTGTTATACCACTGGCTCAATTATTGCCAACAGTTTTCATTGAGCCATAACTGCACAATGATCACATAATAGCTATCAACACAACACCACTTGTCCGCTGAGTTTAATTTGTATTGTGAACATGAAGCAGACACCTGTGAGATTATGTGTTGCCTAGCAACCCTCACTCACAGTTGAGCAGTAAAACATGAACCTGACATCATCTGTCACCACCAGAGGATCCGTGTCGGGGAATACCACTTGGACAGAATCTCGGGAAGAGTCCACGGATACCTGCGTCTATGTGATGTGTATACGTGTGTTTATGTGGGTTCATGTGCGTACGTTCGGCAAGAATTTACTCAAGTTTGATCCTGCCTAGAATAAAGAGTTTGAGGTCTAATAATTAAACATACTCAGGGTTGAGATCCCGTAACTTACAACATGTTCTGGATTGAGGAAGGAGCATTCAAGGAGCTTGTCTCTCAAAAGAAGTACTTCAAAGCTCCAGTCAGTCCCATCTCCTTTACCTACCTCTGTGAGTGTGTGGAGTGAGAGAGGGGGGAGGGGTGAGGTGTTAGAAGATCAAGAGGGGGAATGTACAAAATGGCACCAGTATTTTAATATTGCAGTTCACCATCTAGAGTAGACATAATTGGGCAAGCGTGGGCAAGCGTGAGCGAGCCCCACAGTAGTTGTAGAGCTGTCAGACTACAACGGACAACTGCATTCCCTCCACACCGTAATCTGGTGTTTGCAATACATAATGCACAAAATATTACACTTCCAGACATCACATCTAAATGCAACATAACATACGTATCCGAAACATTACAAATGTCATGCTGATCCCATAAATCTGGCACATGCAATATCTAAAATATGATCTCGTACTTGAACAGAGCAACAAGCAAGCTAGACCAGGAAGGAAGGGCTATTGTCATATTGACATGACAATCTGTGGACCAGGCTAGTGCCAACAATGCAGTTATTATAACCGTGCTGACACTCAGTTACATCATCGGCAGTGTCTACTGGTAATATGCATATAGCTGCTCACGCTCTCACAACGTCCTAGTCATACTCTTCCTGCTACTACAACCCTGATACCACTGCTCTTGGCACCATACTACAGCCACAAAACTTTCTTGTCCTGTGCTGTACTAGCTATTTTTCTGGCCTCCTGCGGTGGTCTCCTAGGACCAGACAGGATGTGGAAAATGAAAGACCATGGGTTGCCATGGTGCAGCATGAAAGATCATGTGGTTGCCATGGCGCAGCATGTGCCTTCCTCTTAGGAAGCCTATGCCTGGACTATGATGCCACCATCTACCAGCCATCAAAGAGACCTCAATTGAATGGAGTAAGTTCCAATTCTGAGTAGCAGTAGCACAAGTGGGCTGCATTGCATATCTTATATGGAAGTGTAATGATCAGCACCTATGATGTCACTTGACCCAGCTCACTTGTTAGACCAAGTAGGGTCATCTTCTTGACTTGCAGGGAGAGGGGAGGTGGGAGGTTGCCCGACATCTGTGTGAGGAGTCTTTGGTAGTATCTGACATAACGGCTCTGCAGGTATATGTGGGTGTATGCAGGTGTATGTGTATGTGTATGTATATGTGTACGTATTCCAATATACAAAGTAACCCACTTCCTAACTCCTCACCTGGCTTGGAGTGTCCACTCCCTGTGTTTTCTTTCCACGGCTTGTGTCTGTTCTCCGGTCACGGAAGTAAGCCAGACTCTCCTGTGCCTGCCTGAACAGACCCGACCGGACCAGCCACGCTGAGATCATCGTACCAGTACGCCCTGAGTATAGGAGATAGAGTGCATGCGCAATTCCCTTTGTAAACAACTGCCGTAAACAATGTATGCATATCCTATTGTAAACTATAGTGCTCAGCAGAGCACGTACCCCGTGTGCTACACTTTATCATGACCATGCACAATGAGATAGCTAGGGCTGCTAACCTCAAGTCTCCACGTACCCCACACCTAGCCTCATTCCCAGGCTACCCCCTGGGAATGAGGCTACCCCACACCCTCACAACCTTACCCTTGCCTCCCTTGCAGTGGACCACAACGACATTGTCCTCATGGGCCTCCATCCATGTCAGCACATCCTCACAGAAGTCCACCAGGTCACTGAAGTGTGTGTACGTATGTGAGTTTGTAATTGTGTGCGGGGTGTAAGTGTGAATACGTCCATGTATGACGTAGCTTATGACAACTTTATGTGTAGAGGTGCCACTACTAGCTCACGTGAACTTGGGCACATTGTGGTCATCGATGCAAACTCTCTGGACCTGGTGGTGGAAGTAGCTTGTGTCATACTCCCGTTCAGCTGGGGGCAAGGGTGCACGGGAGGAGGAGGGGGTAAGGAGAGGGAGGATAAAGAAGGGGGGAGAGAGAGAATATGGGGGGGGGGGGGGGGGGGGGGGGGGGGATGAGGATGAAGGGGGAAGGGAGAGAGGAGGGGAGGAGAAGGAAAGGAGAAGGGGTGGAGGGAGGGGAGGTGGAGGGGTAGAAAAGAAAAGAATAACTGTTTGCATACTGTGGACTCAAGGGGGTGGAAGTAGGAGGGGGGAGGGAGGGAAAGTGGGAAAGTAGGGAGAAAAGAGGAAGGAGGGGATGAGGATAAGGGGAAGTGGTTAAAGAGGAAGGATGGGGGGAAGGGAGGAAGGAGGGGAGAGGGAGGGTAAGGAAACAAGATGGGGGGAGGGAGAGGTGGAGGAGGAGTGGGTGGGAAAGGGGAAGAAAAGAATAACTTCCGACTCCCTCACTAACAGCAGAGGTTGTAGACGCGGTAGTGTCCAAAGTGCTTTGAATCAAGGAACTGCCCCACCTCCTGAATAGAATTGCGATAAAGACTCTCACTGCCACTGGAAGGAAACGACATTGCAATCACACGATCTGTGTGTGTTGTGTGTGTGTGTGTGTTGTGTGTGTGTGTGTGTGTGTGTGTGTGTGTGTGTGTGTGTGTGTAGGTGTGAAGGGGGAGAGGCACTGTTTTTCCACTAAACCTTTGCACAGGTAACCTTCGTCAACACTGCTGGTACACAGAACCTCCTATTATGTTCAGTCTTGTGGTTGATCATACAATATGCTTATGTGCACTGGTCATCAAACCCACCAGTGACGTAAGTAAGGTCCAAGTCAAATCCTTCACCCTCATAGCGTCGCCTGGTCTGTGAAACCTGCACAGACAAGACACGGAACAAAAACAAACACACAAATGCATAAACAAAACAAAACACACACACACACACACACACACACACACACACACACACACACACACACACACACACACACACACACACACACAGAGCAAGAGCATCATCAGTGATTCTGATTTCATCACAAGCACAGCTGTAGGAGTATGGACTTTCAGTATGACTTGACAAGTAAAGTGTTTGCAATGAATGAGAAACTGAATCCCTAAAGTTCCCATAAAGGTCCATGCCACAGCACACACACGAATACACTCAGTTAGATTACTGTAGTCTCCTGCTAATATGAGTAAAAGCCCTCCCCCTATTTAACCCCAAGCTCTTACATACGAAAACAGTTCTAGAATCACATGATGTGCTTTGCATCAGCTGCTATTTCAAGAGTACAGACAGCTCACTTTTGCTCTGAGGTACTTGAGTACACCCTTGTGCTCATAGACCACCCTTCCCCAGAAGAACACACGGATCACACGACCAAATATGAACAGACGTGAAGTGCTAGAGAAAGGGAGGGAGAAAGGGAGGGAGGGAGGGAGGGAGGGAGGGAGGGAGGGAGAGAGGGAGGGAGGGAGGGAGGGAGGGAGGGAGGGAGGGAGGGAGGGAGGGAGGGAGGGAGGGAGGGAGGGAGGGAGGGGAGGAACAGGAGGGAGGAAGAGGCCATCAACATAATTATGAGCTCTGCATCAATATCACATGTAAAAGGTCAGTCATACAATTACAGATCAATGGATTTATGAATGCCCACGAGATTATGATGTCTCCTGTCTCTTCGTCTTTTACTTCATGGCTGTCCAGGATAACATAGACAATAGTGATGATTGTTGTGACCACAATCACCACCAGATCCACCACCTCAAACCAGCGACGAAAGAACAGCTTCCTGAAAGGTTAGGAGAAAGAGGGAGAGAGGAGGAGGGAGAGGAGGACAGGGAAGGATGGGAAGGGGAAGGATGGGAAGAAAGGGAGGAGAGCAGAGGAGGAAGGAGAAGGGAGGAAGGAAAGAGGAATTGTGAGAAGCGAGGAGTGAAGGACCACAGACCTAAGTGGAAAGTTGCACCGACACTTAGTATCAGTCTCTCACCTCCAGAATATTTTCCAATGACAATTATCTGTAAACTGCTGCTAAGTTGCACACAGTTGGCTTCACTCACCCCTGTCCTACAATGCGCAGGGAGACTTCTGCACAATAGTAGGCAGAGAAGAGGAGGGTTAGCACCTCAAACACCTCCTCCACCTCCAGTGGAAGGCGCTCCTTTCCAAGTGAGAGCTCCACGATTACCAGGATGATGTCCACAACAAGGATCAGCATAGCAATGATCCTGAGGAGAGGGGAAAGGAGAGGGAGGGAACGTAGTAGGGAGAAGGGGAGAGGGGGAAGGGGAGGGAGGGGGGAGGGGGGAGAGCAAGTTGAAATAAGGGAGTAGTCTCACGTGGCCAGACCCCGTTCCGCACAGAGGGAAGGGGTCTGAGACATGGCCATAGAGCAGAGCAGCTAGAAATTTGTAATTCAGTCATGACTTCAGCAATATAACTTAGCCAAAGTATATAGATAGGTCTACATTGCGGCCTTGCAGCACTTTCGTTTTCAATTCTACTGTGTTCCAGGTGAACTTCCAGCTAATGACTCAAGAAAACCTCTCACTCAGTTCACTTGTCATGCCTCTAGCTTACAGTTCACTCACTGTTAATCACATACTTTTGGCAACGTGGCTCAATACTGGACTGTCATTGGTACGCACACCACACAGTGTGGGTGACAAGCTGCTCTATGGCTATGTCCCGGGGGGTAAATGGGGTAGGGGATGGAGGGAAGAGGGTCTATATGGGATGCCCAGAACAAGCACAAGTGGTGGGAAGCAAGTTTGCGCAAGTACTTTTCATAGCTTACAGTACACTAAGTCCACTCACCGCACTGGCAAGGACTCCACACCCCTCAGAATACGCAACCTAGCCCTCCTGTGGGAGAGGAGAATTGCAATACACATGTAAGTCTTGCACTCGTTCCATACTGCACTTACAAACTGCCGTTTCAGATCAGTGAACTATTTTTGCAAGTGGGAATGGGAAATGAGATTCAGACAGCATTCTGACATGCAAAATAGTAAACTCACACTAGCAGATCGTCTGGCACATCTTCCTTGACATAGTGAGGCATATTCTTACTAGACTCGATGAAAGCATCACTAACCACAGACACTGGTTGTTTTCGCCTGCGCCGCACTAGCGCTCGGGCGCGAGGTCTGAACCTCTTCGGCCTAGTTTCATCATGGATCAATCTTTCATCTTCAAGCGTAGAATCCTGTGCTTCGATCACAGGCGTTTCGTCTGCACTGGTATCTTCAAACGGAGAATAATTCCCAGTAAGTTCGACCGCCATGATTTTGTGCAGGTCACTTAGCCCCGCCCATCGCAATATCACGTGACCAAAAGCCATCTACTCTCCAGCCCCTCCCCCACGTATGTCTACATGCCCGCTGATTACGAGTACAATGGAGAGAGAAGCAAACCTCTTGAGTTGCTCGAAGGTACTAGAGTAGTTTTTGCCTCATCCCACTTGAGTGACTATTAATTTTTGACAGTGGAAGGTCTGAGGACGAAAATTCGGCGTACAAGGTCGAAAATACGGGGTGCAAGGACGGGGTATCCTTGTTGTGATTAGCAACCTTGGTAGAGTAGGTATTCGGTATTAACACGTAGACTTGGATGTGAGTCTCTGTATAAGCTATGCTCTTATGCAGCTCGAATACATTCAATTCATTGTGTAGCTGAGCTGTTATGCAGAATTCAATCGGATGGTGCAGGCGATTGCTCGAAGTGGAAGAAGGGGTGGAATGTCTGCTTTTCCTGCTGTCAGAAGCATGTGAGTCAACCACCTCCACTTAATTATGCTTAATTATGCTCATTGCTCAGTCATATTCTGATGAGTCATGTGCTTGCAGTCGCTCAGGCTTGTCCCCTACATTTGCAGCTGTCTGCCCTCCCCAAACTATGCCCATTGAATAGGTTTTTAAACCATATCATGCTAAAGCTAGTGCCGTATGTGATCTTCAACTGCAGGCATGGAACGAGTGCCGAGTACTGTTTCTACACCACACTTGTGATGATGCTAAAGCAGATTATCAGGTGCACATGAGTAATGTCATGTTATGGTAATTAAGGCATTGCTCGGCATCCATTACAATGGACAGTTAGGTAGATGGCTATCGTATCATAGATAAGTAGAACTTTACTATTAATTTTGGATAGTTAGTGTAGTGTTGCATCATATGTGTTTCCATAGCAACCCTGACCCAGCAGCCCAACAATGGGAGCTACAGCGTGTGTACCAGTGGTTCTCTGTCAACAAACCTCTGATGACCGCCGTAAGTGCAGACCTACTTGTCAAAAGAGGGGGGCTCAAAACCTGATTTAACTACACCAACAAGCTTATATTGGTACATGTAGCTAGCTTGTTTGTGAAAGCTGTTTTATAAAGAACTTGTAGAGATTTCAAGCTGGAGCCTTCTTTGAGGAGGTTAAAATTATTGGACTACTAAATTTTGCTCCATGTAAAATATTTCAATGTAGAACACATACACAATTTAATGCTGGATGGGTAGGGAGAGTTGGCATACCATCAGCAATAAAGGTTGTACTAATGAATACAATTTCACACCCAACAAAATCAGTTTACTTCCAATAACTGCTTCCACCCTACAGAAGACAAAGACAGGTCACCGCAAACCCACACTATCACTGACGTCTCCTCGCAAGACGTCACCAGCTGGTGGTCAGATGGACTGGGAGAGACCACAAACAGCACCAGCTTCCCTGTATAAGGTACACCATGCCTGAATGTGTAATTCTGTTGTTGAAATGCTGGGCCGGATCAGTACAGGTGCATGTAATTGCACTGAAGTGACCATTCGTGCATTTGGTAGTAACTACCAGCTGTTGTTCTGATGTTCTTCTTTTGCAGCCCAGTCCCACTCCCACACTCCCAGCCTCCCACCACCACCACCATCCTCACACCTCTCCTGCCCACCCTCCCCAGCACAGCTTCACATCCAGCTTCATGTCCCAATCCCTTGGAAGAGAAATGGAGAGAGTAGGGGTAGGGACACCATTTGAGCAACTCCGGCAGCTGAGAGTGGGGACGGATATGGGGGTAGAAACTCCTATCTCGCACAGTGCTAGTCAGATTAGTGGGTGAGTTGCCTGCTGCTGCCATCCCTAAAGAGGTTGGTAGGTGGTCACATGCCTTAGCAGAAGGTGATTTACAGTGCATCCACTTATTTTGATCAGCAGACGCTACGGTGGTGCATTTCAGAACATGATTCACAGACCTAGCTAGTTGGCAGATCTGATCATGCATGAGGCCACCACTCTACATACAAGTCTCCAGTGCTGTGATCCACTACCACAGCCACACTAGGACCTCATGCAAACATCAGTTATGGAAAGTGCAACTCCTGCAAATTTCCAGCCAGGCAAACAAATTCTTATCAATAGAGCATGTGACCACTGGTTTCCAAGAGTCCTCCCTCTCCTGTTCAGTTTATACCCTAACAAAATGTGCACATGTGTACCGGTATGTCCTATTTCGTCTAAAAATCTAGAAGTATAAGTAGTATTTATATACCAGTTTGCAGGGTTTAGGTACATGCACTAACTAACCCTGTAATGCACTGCAAACTGGTATCTAAACTACTTAGCACAACTCACTGACCAGAAACAGTCGTTGGTCTTTGAAAAGTGTGGATAATGCATACTGAAGTGTGCATTATGCGAATTAATGTTCAGTCATGTGATCGATTCTGAGGCGTCTGATTCGTTGAGGGTCACGTGAGTAGCATGCACTAAGTATATAGGTTATTGCACCCGAGCATGTCTCTTAGCTGTTTTGGACACCTGAGGGATGCTACCTATAATCACCGAGGATGAAGTCCGAGGTGATTATAGGTGCACCCTGAAGGTCTCTAAACAGCTAAGAGACCTGCTTGAGTGCAATAACCAGTTTAGACTATGGGTTATATCTGTCAGGTTCAGGTGTATAATGGATTTTAGATAAGTTCAAAAGATCAAAGCACATTATGCATACCATAGTCTAATTTGACGGTATTGCAATTGTTAGCTCAGCTAGCATGTGGAGTGTTTACTCTCTGATGGCCCCCAACCAACGACAGTACCGAGGCCATCAACAAATTTTACGGCAAAACAGAAAGCTACTGATATAAGTCTGATGAAGTTGGCAGCAGGAGGACATTAATTTTAGTAGAGAAAACATGAAATGAGGCTTGAGACAATGTGCCTCAGTGAACTAATGAAAGCTTTTAGCCATTGGGTGTCATTTGACAGAAAATTATAGACAATTGGGATTAGACGAAATGAGATGACACCTGTTCAAAGATCATTCTTCATGTTACATCATCTAGGAGTGCATGAGCAGGCGGCGAAGGAGCGTCGAACTGGTACAGACATGTTGTGCACCCTCACGCCTTACATGTACAGTCATACCTTACATGGAAGACCTTTGTACCGCACACTGAATGCCAATTTGTCTTTCACACATTAATTTTATGTAATGGCCTCTTGCCGTACAAGGTAAAAGTTTGGGACACATGAATATCTACTACTTCCACTAGGGCGGGCATGCTGAGTTCAATGCTCCTTCGCCGCCTTCGGCGGCTCATGCGCTCCCGACATCACATTGCATCATCATGGATGTTCATTTGCCCAATTGCAGGTCCAACCACAGCCAAATGAGAAGGAGGGAGACTAGACTCCATACTAGTGGGGGAGGAGGAGGAAAGAGATCACCAGTGGCAATCTTCAGCATCCCAACTCCTGATTCTCTCAGTGGACATGTCTCAAGGTTGGTGGATCACATGATCACAATACGTAGGCTTATGATATAATTATCTTGGCTGGTTATTATACATCCACAATCATACTGTTACTGCCACTGATCTGAGCATGTAGTCCAGAGGAATGAAATAATCTACACTGGCAGGAACATCGGCATCTTCAATGAAAAATCTATATCTGATAATGCATGATATCGATGTGGTAAGCTGATCATGAGGTAGCTAGACCTGGACCCCGTACGCCAATTTCAATCAGTTGTGGAGGTTAACTTATTCAACCTCACTGTTTGTAGTGTCAGAGTCTGAGGAATCACTAAGTCTTGATTTTTGTGGTGGGCAGACCTGCTTGACTTCCACTTCACTAGTACCGTCACTGTCGCTTGATACCTCACTGTCACCATGACTGTCACTGTCACTTGACATCTCCAACTTCATAGCATCCTTTTTCATGGCCTTTGCCAACTTCTTTTTCTGTTTCCACTCCTCTGACTCGCACTCACCTGAGTCCTTCTCTGATTCACACTCGCCTGAGACCTTCTCTGACTCGCACTCGCCTGAGACCTTCTCTGACTCGCACTCGCCTGAGACCTTCTCTGACTCGCACTCGCCTGAGTCCTTTTCTGGTTTTGATCGTTTCGACTTCTTGGGTTTCGTTTCCTTTTTGGATTTTGGTTGTGGGCCAGCTAGCTGGTTCAAAATCAGCACCACCCCTACATTGATCTTCATCTTCTTTGTGGGTGGGGCAGAAGTGGGCGTGGCTTTCTTCCTCTTGGGCAGTCCCACATCTGCCTCCTGGTCACCCTGATCCGAGGAATCCTCCTCACTCTCCTCCTCCTCACTGTCTTTCCACTCCTCTTCTGATTCACACTCAGCTGAGTCCTTTACTGGTTTTTGTCCTTTCGATGACTTGGATTTAGGTTGTAGGGGTACAGTTACAAGGTCCAAGTCATCCTTCGTCATCAACTTTAGCTGTTTCACTTTTCTAGGTTTCATATCAGCCTTCTTCCTGGACAACTTCTTAGCCAACTTAGCATCTTTCTTCATGGCCTTTGCCAACCTCTTTTTCTTGGGAAGTTTCCACTCTTCTGACTGACACTCGACCAAGTCCTTCTTCTCTGGTTTTGGTCCTCTCAACTTCTTGGATTTCTTTCCCTTTTTGGATTTAGGTTGTGGGGGTTCAACTGCGTGGTCAGAGTTTGAGTCACTACTTTGGTCGTCAGGTGGTGGGACCTGGGAGTACAGGGCAGTGGGGATAACTGAGAATCATTTTGTGCAGCGAAAGTACCTCTTCGGCATTATGCATCACAAAATGTAGCTGCATGATGTGAACACCCCAAAATGGAGATGCAGCACCTCCAGACTTAATATGGAGCAGCTAAATAAAAAGTTGGCCATGTTAATCCGCTCATGACATGTTATCGCACAAGCTGATTTACCATGGCTAGCTGAACAGGTGCTCTTCTTTACCTTCATCTCGTGCATTTCCTGCTTGTGTTTGGAACCCATCTCGACCGGCACACTTCTTTCACTGAACCTTTGAGCTAACAAAATTTTGCTACAACACGACCAAGAATGCACTGCCTAGTGACAAGTATAATTACAACACCATATGGTGTAGTAATTACGTATACTTGTCACTAGGCATTATTATTGTTGAATTCCTTGGTTGTGCTGTAAGACAATGTGCATTCCTTGGTCGTAATTTTGCAGGTGTTCTATTCTGTATCAGAGAACATGGTAGCGTTCTCTTTTTAGGGATATGGAGTGCATTTTTATTAGGACAAGCAGAACTATATATACCCATGGACAATCAGCTACCCATAAATTTCATCGCAATTTATGTATACTTACTTACCAACTATTTTTCACCATTCATTTTATCAAGCAATATAGCAGATCGATTTGACAACGTTCAGACAATGTCTAGCTATAAAGTATGCAACCCAATTATTGGTACCATCTCACGAAAACAAAGAAACGTTTGCACAGAAAGATGACCGACAAGGAAAAGCTGGTTTTGCGTAAGAATTACGCTTTTCTGTTACAAAAACTCGACCCAGCCTCGGTTAGGTTGCTACTAAAAGTCGAGGGATTACTAACAGACTATGAAGTTCAGGCACAGTCGGTTGCACCCGTCGCCAACAAACTAAAAGTCCTGGGCATTAACCGTTGGATTTCAGAGCAGAGTCACTGAGTTTTGCATGTGCACAAACTAACGTCATGTGTGTGGTGACTATTGAAGGAGATATACACTCTGACACCTTCTCCTGCAGCCCCACCCACCTTCCTGGTGTCAGTCTTGGTGCAGTGTTTGCAATGGCCCCAAACATCGCAGCAAAGATGACGCTCAGCAGAGAAATGGTATGAATGAGCCAAGATGAATGGGAGTCATTTTGGGTGTTATTGGCTATACAGTGCTATACAGACTACCATCCGGACATTAATGTTACAGCCCTCATACGAATAAGCTTACTGGTGGTTACATGTAGTACGTAAGTGGAAATAATCTTGGTGGGAAGATTACTAGGCAATCCTTTGCACATCCATGTTACTTCAAACCCGAGATGCAGCCTGTGCATGGTCATGGTCATGGTAACCAGTGAAATATAGTGACGTGGTAACTCATTCATCTTCTGAATCATGAGATTCTGTAGCCATTATGGTGTGCACACCGTATATATGGAGCTCATAATGTGTAGTAGCTACCAGTATGTACATTCAAATATACCACAATGTTTGTTCCATTTTCAGCGTAAAGCACAAGACACTGTGTCAAGGCGATCAATGTTCCCCCCAGCCTGCCACAATGATTGCCCCCCTCCGTCCAGACAGTCACTAACCACACCCACAGAGAAACCTTCAGCCCACACAAGCTCCAGCATAATGGACAGTGGGCAAGCTAAAGACAATGGTGCCGCACTCAGAGACAAGGTTCCCAAATCCCATAACCCCAATACTTCAAACCCAAACCAAGAGAAGACACATACACCCACAAATGAAGCAGACAGCTCCACAGCTGAAAATAACTCTGGATTGGAACTGAAACCTGATGACGTGGAAACGGGACACATCAGTGTTTCAGTGGTACATGTGGACTCCTCCATTGCTAGAGAGCATGACACGGAGGCAACGGAAGAGAGCGGTGCGGTCAGTGCCAGAAGCACAAACGGTGAAGTAGTGAAGAATTTGATGGACGTGCAAAAAGGGAGAGCAAATGCTGTCCCAGCTAAACGCAGTGGGCGTGATCATGGAGATTACACTTTCTTAACAACTACATGTACCTTGGATTCTGGTTTGCGATATGATGCAGTAAAGATGGCAGAGACAACTCGGGCTGAAAATCTGGCCACTGAACAAACCACAGAGATAGACTCTGGTTCACCCACTGACACCCAGGACTCTGCGATGGCGACTCAGAGTGGTGTAAAGAATGGCTCCAGTACAGCGGTGCATGAGTACGGCCAAGGGATGCTCCTGGGAACAGGAAATGAGACCGAACCGAATACCGATCCCAACTTGGAATTCAGAATCGTTGATGTCTCTCACAATACTGCTCAACTTTCAGCCAATCCATATGGAGGGAAGGCCCCCAACAGTCGGAAGAGGTGAGGCTACACTCATACATAAGTAGAATTGTTAGACACTCAAGTCTCTCCAAGATAATTCAACCAACATCTTGAAGTTGCTAGAGATACTATCACCATACCTCACTGAGTAGCTTGTGAAATGATACTAAAACTGGCACTCATCGTAACAGATGTAGTATGATAAAGTAATGTAGGATATTATCAGAGCAGTTCTAGCAGTTTAGTAAGGTAGCTATACGTACAATGCAGACACAACTCAGAGAAGTGTCTGAAGTGATGGCAAGTGGCTGACATAATACATACCTCTTGCCCTGCTATAGGATGTCTACTCCTATGAATATCATTACCATTGCCTTCCCATCCACGTTGGAGCACAGTCGACCCCGGACATGGTGAGACCGATCGCTGTTTGTAATTTGGGGTGAGGGGAGTTAAGGACAAGTCTGTTCCAAACTCCATGATTGGATCACCTGCCGCAGGTCAGGTGCTGTTGGAACCGATCCAGGTTTGTCTGGCCATGGCATGGCCGGACAGCTTTCTGGCCTTTAACCTGCGGTATGCCTACCTATAGCTCATGCAGCTGGCCAAGCTATGCAGACCAGGTCTGTGACTATGAAAGACCTCACGCAGAGACTAGCAAGGCTGAGTCTGTACACAGTAGTAACAAACTGCACAAGTTTCTACATGCAGTGACTGAAAATAATGCCAAATTGTTTTCCACACTGTGCTGTAGTCTTAGTTGCTTGCTTAGTTGCTTCACAGCTTCAGGAAAATCTGTTGCTGCACAGCCTCATGACATTGTAGCCGATTGTGGCTCCACCATTGATGGGCTTCCGACGGCCCTGCAAGTGCATGAGGTTGGTAGGGATTGAAGTGGTAGCTTGATGTGTATCATTATTAAGTATTTTCTGTGGCATACTGATGGATCACAACCACTTTTACGCACCATAGTTTTGGGGAGAGGACTGGAAAGAAACCAACTTGCATGTCTGCTGCAGGCTTCAACAAGAACAGGTACAGTGTACTACTCTTTGGAGGACATTTCCCTAACAACAGGGCTTTCGTCTTTTATAGTCAGCGAATTCCATGGGCAGTACAAAGTATCTCTGCAACTGGTGTAAAGTGTGTTAACCACAAACCAATACCAGCTAGTAGAACACCACACATACATCCATGAGATCCTTTGCCAGGTAGTCCTGTTCACCTATTCAGGACTGTACATGTGTGTTTAGCCATGTTTCTATGCAAGTGCCAAGCTGCAGTTATCTTCATGCAAAGTTCACACTCATGGCATGGGTACATAGGTCTGTTAACCATCCATCAGAGGATATGATTTATCATCTATCACTATATATAATTTTAACACACAACTTTGTAAATCCATTACTCATTAATTCTTCTGCAGGTACCGACCAAGAACTGTTGCTGGCAGCTCTGGCATCAGGACCGTAACTTTCGTTGACACTTCACAAGTAAAGTAATTGTTCCAGCATAACATTTGTGGCCTAGTACATGTACTGAACACAGTAAGACTTCACACAATTTTTTTCTTTCTGTGCATGGATTAAGATTTTTGCAAAGCACACCATCCATAAAAATTGCTGATGTAACCACTAGTTCCTGTAGGCCAGTAGCCCCTCCATCTAGTTCAAAGTCCAGAATCACTGATCAAGTGGCCATGCATGTCTTGTCTAATATGTTGTCAGGGCAGATTCATGATCACCTGTAAAATACTATAGTATTGCTGCGGTGAGTACATGAACAATGTCATAGCGGTAATACACTAACTCTCTGTGAAACAAGTGTACATGTGCAGAATACAATACAGTCATTGAGATGATATCATACAAAAACATACACACACCACTAAACAATAAGCAGTGAAGATCTCTGGCTAGCTGATCTTGCACTCGTCCTCGGGTTTGTGCACTCCTCGTAGCTGATCAGCTACAGCCCGAGCAATGTAGCTCATAGTCCCATACCCACCACTGGGGGCACTGTCATAAAAGTACTTGCAAATGTCGGCCGGTCCTCCACAAGACCCAACATGGTCACAGCAACAATCTTTTGCTGGTCCCTCGTACTCTCTCTAGGTTGGGGGGGGGGGGGGGGGGGGGGGGGGGAATGGAATGGTTGTAGTCCTTTATTGCAGAACATAATCACAGACATCACATTGTGTGTGTGTGTGTGTGTGTGTGTGTGTGTGTGTGTGTGTGTGTGTGTGTGTGTGTGTGTGTGTGTGCACGTGCATGTGTGCATGCGTGTGTACATATGTGTGTGGTGGCACGGTGAGTGTGAGTGTGAGTAGCATGGGTGAATACCTGGTCTAAAAGAAAGAGGTGTCTGGCATGGTTGATAAGATGCTCCACTACCAAGGTTGTGTCTCCAAATGACGGCTGTGAGCTGGCCTGTGCCACAAGGCCAACCACCATTAGCGTCTCCACAACCAGTTGGCGGTATTCTGGGTCTGGGAGACTGTTCAGCACACTCTCCAACCTCAGAGCAAACTTCAGCTCCCCGGGCGTCATCTGTGGGCGAGAGAACAAAGTGAAAGGGAGGGAGAAGAGGAGAGGTGGGAGAGAGGAAGTGGTAGGGGGAAGTGGTAGGGAGGGAGGGAGGGATAGGAAGGAAGGGGAGAGAGAAGTAGGAGGAGGAGAGGAGAGAGGGGTAGGGGAGGAAGAGAGGTGGGGGAGGGAAGAGAGGTGGGGGAGGGAAGAGAGGGAACAATGGGAGGGGAGACAGAAGTACTACATTGTATGGTAACAGGATAATCCTACTCAGAATTGATTTATTCCCAGGAATGATTTATTCCCACTCAGTTCTGGCCAATTGCAATACTTGGAGGGGGAGGGAGCAGAAGAGAGGGGAGGGGAATATAGGGGAGGGGAGGAGAGGGGAGAAAAGGGGAGGGAAGGTGAGAGGAGGAGAGGGAGGGGAAGAAAGGGGAAGGGAAGAGAGGGGAGAGGAGGGGAGGGAGGAGAGAGGAAGACAAGGAAGCAGATTAGAGGGGAGGAGTGGGGAGGGGAAGAGAGAGGGAAGAGAGAGGAGAAGGGAGGGCTAAATCCCAAGGCCTTACCTCCTGCACGGTTGGGTCACGAGGGAGATACTGGTTACCAATGGAGATGCCGTGGCACTGCAGATCAAGATTAGAGACAGATGCATTCTTTGCATTGTGGTACGGTACTAGATGCGTACAAACATAACTGTGATTTTCAACCATCTGCTGGGCATAAAAATCTGGCTCAGAAAGCAAGTTCACAACACTGGACGAGATCTTAATAACTAGTGGAATGCAGGACATTGGAGGGCGAGCCTGAGCGAAGTGCACGTGCTGGACATGCATGGAGCAGTTGCATTCATACAGTGACTGTCATCAGACTCAATTGGCTATGTGACTGGGCAATGAGCCACAGAAATTTTGACACTAAACATACACTCGTGCAACTGTGAGTCAGGTTAGTGTTAGCATAAGCAGTTTAGCAGGTACGTCACCGGCCATGGCGGTAGACCCACGAGCTGTCTCCGTCTTTGTTGTCGCCACCAAGGAGGCAGAAGTTCACGGTACTCTAGCCAATGAATAGGTAGGTTCACGAGTGGTCTCCGTCTTTGTTGTTGCCATCATCCGTCGAACAGGTAGACGGCACGGTTCACCTTGCCTCGAGGAATCGCGTAGGGTTCGTTGGAATTTGAATATTATTGTGCACGTGCAAGTGAAATCCGCTGATTTAAAATTTTACGGAAAGTGCAAGATCCAAGCAAACAAGCAAACAAGCAAACAAGCAAACATACACACACACTGCGCAACTAAGTCACGCTAGTGTGGGGCTCGCCCAGGCTCACCCCAATTATGCTGAGAATTAACTTTATGAGCTGACATACACTGAGATGACATTGATTCACGGAGAGACATTAATGCCAACATACCCTTTCCAGAATGTACCAGACTTGTGAATAGAAATCAGGAGGCACTCTGTTCAAAGCGCCATCCAACCTCCTCCTTCTCTGCCACTGACCGCCATGTTTCTCCTCACGGTCCGAGTCCACACGCATTGGTACAGGGCTACCAAGGACCTATGTGGGGAGATGGGTATCAAAGAGAAGAAATAAAACTTCATAGAGAACTGTCTCCATGAAATGGGCAAATAACCACAAAAGAGAGGGGGTGAGGGAGGGGACAACTTAGTATTATAAAGTGGTCCACCGAGCCCCCTATAAGCAGACCACACATACAATAGCCATCCACTTTGAGCTAGCCTCGTTCCCAGGCCATGTTGGAGGAGGGAATGAGCTCAGTGAGGCCTGGGGACAAGGATAGTATCACTGTAGCACAATATTACCATCACGTCTTTCTGAAGGTTGCCACGGACACGATGCTTGGTGGGAGCTATGATGGAGAGCTGTCGAGTGGGCATCTGCATCAGCTGACCATCGATCAACATGGAGTCGCGATGAATGACTGGGGGTGGGAGGATGGGGCTAAATCAGAACAACACAAACCTCCCTCCATTAGTTCCACCCACCTCCCCCTCCCGCCCTCCCAACTTTAGTGTTGGGCGATACTCTCAGGTGTATTGGGCTACCAATCAGATAATCATGATACTGTGCAAATACTTCTTGGGGTAATTGGAGGGGGGGGGGGGGGGGGGGGGGGGGGGGGGGGGGGGGGGGGCTACCACCCGCCTACCCACCCTCCCTCCCTCCTTCTTCCTTCCCTACCAACCACCCTCTCCACTCACCTACCATCCCTCCTTCCTCCCTCCCACCTACCCACCCACCCTCCCTCCTTTTCCCCTCCTCCCTCACTTTCATCCACATTGAACTCATTCCTGCTGAAGATTAGGTGAACCAGATTCTTCAAGTCGTAGGGACTCAACTCCAACAGACGATCTACTGCATCTTCGTCTGTGAACGTGTTGAGGGAGAGAAGTTGTGACAGGGACGCACTTATATGGATACTTAAAATACATGGAGCATAATGCATAGTGTATGGAAGACCCACACCCACACACACCCGCACCCACCACCCACACACACCTGCACCACCACCCACACACACCCGCACCCACACACACCTGCACTCACACACACCTGCACCTGCACACACCTGCACCCACACACACCTGCACCCACAACCCACATAAACCCACACCCACACACACCTGCACTCACACACACCTGCACCCACACACACCCGCACCCACACACACCTGCACCCACAACCCACATAAACCCGCACCCACACACACCTACACTCACACACACCTGCACCCACACACACCTGCACCCACACACACCCGCACCCACACACACCTGCACCCACACACACCCGCACCCACACACACCCGTACCCACACACACCCGCACCCACACACACCCGCACCCACACACACCCACACACACCCGCACCCACACCCACACACCTACCCACCTGAGCACATCATGGTCCTGCTAAGCTCAGATACCATGACATTCTGGATGAGTCCAATTCTTAGCCTGAGCACCTCCTGAAATAGTTCCGGCTCTGATCGCACGAACATAGAGAGATAGACGAGGATTTCCTGAGTGAGTGCAACCGCACTGTGGTCATCACCACACACCTGGCAGATTTTCTTCAACAGTTCATTGGAAGGAATCGGCCTGGGTGGGAGGGAGACAAGGAGGGAGGGAGGGAGGGAGGGAGGGAGGGAGGGAGGGAGGGAGGGAGGGAGGGGGAGAGGGATGAGAATAGAGCAAGATGGGGAGGGAGGGAGCGGGATGGGGGGGGGGGGGGGGGGGGGGGGGGGCTACAGAGAGCCCTACAATTTTCAAAATCTCACCCTGTGCCCTGCACCAATGCAAACTGCCATCATTGACAACATATAGAGTGCATACACAATTAGGTTAATTCAGCTGCATTACTGACATACTGTGAGATGTGTATTTCATGGTTTGGTTGTCCCACTGAGAAGTGTTTCTGCCTCACCAGCAGGTCTGTGGCTGCCTACAGGGAAGGGGGGGGGGGGGGGGGGGGGGAATTCACAGCCGTACACTAAAATGGCACTCTGGAATACAATGTCAGATCGATCCCTCTACCCCCACTCTACCTCCCCCTCTCCAACTCCACTTACAGCTCCTAAGTGGTCGACTCGCTTTTGGAGCATCCCGGCAGCGTGTCTGACCAGGGACCATAACTTTGAGATCCCTGCCTTCTGGTAGAGCTCCTCAAGAAGACCAGCCACTGTGCACTCCTGATCTCCCAGCATGAATGTGTACTGCTTACCACTGTCAGTGGGTGTGTGTGTGTGTGTGTGTGCACAGGACAAATACGAAGACATGGTCAAGGCTGGATAGAACAATGGCTTCAACTTGAAAACTGTTACCCTTGAAGTTGGCAGTCAAGGGTTTTTGAATCTCAAGGGTTTCAAGTCCTATATCATTATACCGTTTGTACTGTAACTTTATCACCTATACCAAGAGTGCATAAGTAGGTCGCGGGGGCGCGACCTACTTATGCGCTCTTGCCTATACTCTAGCCCATAGAGACTAATTAATAGCTCAGCATGTTGACAAAAGCTGTACTTTCTAGGCCTCCTTTGTATATATACATCTGTCATGAAAGAGATGTTAATTATTTAAGGAGGGAGGGAGGGAGGGAGGGAGGGAGGGAGGGAGGGAGGGAGGGAGGGAGGGAGGGAGGGAGGGAGGGAGGGAGGGAGGGAGGGAGGGGGGGAGGGAGGGGGGAGGGAGGGGGGGAGGGAGGGAGGGGGGGAGGGAGGGAGGGAGGGAGGGAGGGAGGGAGGGAGGGAGGGAGGGAGGGGGGAGGGGGGAGGGGGGAGGGAGGGAGGGAGGGAGGGAGGGAGGGAGGGAGGGAGGGAGGGAGGGAGGGAGGGGGGGAGGGGGGGAGGGGGGGAGGGAGGGAGGGAGGGAGGGAGGGAGGGAGGGAGGGAGGGAGGGAGGGAGGGAGGGAGGGAGGGAGGGAGGGAGGGAGGGAGGGAGGGAGGGAGGGAGGGAGGGAGGGAGGGAGGGAGGGAGGGAGGGAGGGAGGGAGGAATAGTAAGAATAGGTAGGACATTTGAGATGACTGGCACAAATGAGAGAAATTCCAACAGGATCCAACATTGCTCATGAATGATCACTGACCAGGTGTTGTTCATGTGGTTGAGGATGTCTGCTTGGAAGTAAACGTTACTCTCTGCTTTCAGCTTCTCAATCAGATCTTCCAAGCTGTGGCGGACATCAAAGCTTCCTTTCTTTGTAGGGGTTGATTCCATCAGTGCTGGACCAATAAGATCCGACTTGGGGAGCTTCTGGGCTCGAAGAGAGTGGCGACGTTCAAACGCAGCTGCAATCAGGTGGGTACGGTCTATATCAGGAGAGGCTGCTGTGTGCGAAAGTGTGGAATATGCCTACTTTCAGTTGCCATGGAAGCAATAATCTAATGCGCAGATGAGTGCAAGTCAGAGCACAGTGTCAGATACGTCCTCACAAATCGACAACGTTTCTACTGAATACCATACACATCAAGATGCTTAGCACCCGGCTACTCACGGCACTGGGGTATACCTGGCACTGGGCTACTCTCTGCTTCCGGCACTGGAGTACTCCGGACACTGGGATACTCCCGACACTCGGCATTGGGCTACTCCAGGCACTGGGCTACTCCCGGCACTGGGCTACTCCTGGCACTGTGGTATACCTACTCCCGGCACTGGGCTACTCCCGGCACTGGGCTACTCCCGGCACTGGGCTACTCCTGGCACTGGGGTATACCTACTCCCGGCACTGGGCTACTCCCGGCACTGGGGTATACCTACTCCCGGCACTGGGCTACTCCCGGCACTGGGCTACTCCCGGCACTGCATGGGCTACTCCCGGCACTGGGCTACTCCCGGCACTGGGCTACTCCCGGCACTGGGGTACTCCCGGCACTGGGCTACTCCCGGCACTGGGCTACTCCCGGCACTGGGGTACTCCCGGCACTGGGCTACTCCCGGCACTGGGCTACTCCCGGCACTGGGCTACTCCCGGCACTGGGCTACTCCCGGCACTGGGGTACTCCCGGCACTGGGGTACTCCCAGCACTGGGGTACTCCCGGCACTGGGCTACTCTCGGCACTGGGCTACTCCCGGCACTGGGCTACTCCTACTCCCGGCACTGGGCTACTCCCGGCTCTGGGCTACTCCCGGCACTGGGGTACTTTGGGTACTTACGTGCTTCAGGTGAGCTGGGGTGCACTCTTCGCTTGGAGGGCGGGGTCTGCCTGCTCCTGCGAATGGAGCCATACACCTGGCTACGAGTGCGACCATGGAAGTCGTACCCTGGCCTCAGCTGCATGGGGGAGACTGAATTATCATTGTATTCATCTTTCCCCTAATCATCTGACAATGAAACTTGAGGTTCAAAGGTAGGCATGACAAGAGAACAGCTGGTTGCATCTGACAAGAGGTTGGTGAATTCGCATCAAGAGTTCCTAACTCTTCCTCGCATACACAAATTTTATTTTCATCTGTGGACTTCAAACTAACCCACACACCTTCACAAAGCTATCTTTGTGCTGCACCAGAATGGAAGAGTGGTGCACCTTCATGTCAAACTGAGGGATCTCCAGTACCTCACCTGGAGAGGAAGGAGGGTCAGGGAAGGGGGGGGGGGGTCAATTTTATTTGTGGCATGCGATAGCTCCGCATGTTGACAAAGGCTGTACCTCTAGGCCTCCCTGGTATGCACTCTCATGTGCTACATGTACAAAAGGAGAGGTTTCCAAAAAAGGGAGGGAGGGCGGAGAGAGGGAGGGAGGGTCGAGAGAGGAAGGGAGGGCCGAGAGAGGGAGAGAGGGCCGAGAGAGGGAGGGAGGGCCGAGAGAGGGAGGGAGGGCCGAGAGAGGGAGGGAAGGCCAAGAGGGAGGGAGGGAGGGCCGAGAGAGGGAGGGAGGGCCAAGAGGGAGGGAGGGAGGGCCGAGAGAGGGAGGGAGGGCCGAGAGAGGGAGGGAGGGCCAAGAGGGAGGGAGGGAGTACTGTAGCAATGAGTGGGCAAACTCACTAGCTTCTGCAGGGTCCAAAAAGTGCAGTTTCTTCACACTGGCAGTGCTGATGAACTCAGACATCAAGCCGACCTGCACCCTGCAAAGATCCAAACATCAAGGCAAGGGCATGACTTCACTAGTGATGCACACACGTACTCACTTCATACATACTGTGTGACCAAGAGTATAATACCAGTGATGTATGTGACCTTTGTACTTATTACTGCATTGTCTTGACAATGTCACCATGCAGAGACGCTACTGTACAAGGCTGTTTGGTGCGTCAGAGCAAGGAGCTATGCCGGACTCGCGCACAAGGTGTGAGGGAGGTGGGACCTCTGAACACTATCTATTTCTTGCGCCGAGCTGTGCTAAGCTGCTAACACGATATTGAACAGAGGTGAGGGTAATAGGGAGTAGCTAAAAATGACGACAAAAAGAACCGCCTTGACTTGCATCAGGTACAGAAATGTCCGAATAAGGCCATGTTGATTGTTAGCATTGAGTATGAAGTCTAGTGAACGCATTAGCTTACATTCTTGAAACCTACAGACAGACAGACAGACAAACAGATGCAAAGGCATTGCTATAAGAACTCGTACCTAACTCCTGCAGTGTAGCCACTTGCTAGTGACATCATCAGCTTGAAGAGCGGAGATCTCTCCCATTGGCTTTCTTCTCCCAGCATTGACCTGGGAAGAGTGAAATTTACACCTACATGTATGTCCCACCTCAAACTGACATGTCACATGTTTATCTCATGACATTCAATTACATTACTACGACAGACTTTCACATGACTATCAAATTGCCTCACTTTAATACGGGCAGGACCATGGTCGGTCGACCCATGAGCTTCCAGTTGGACTTCAGATAGGACAGGTCAGTCCGGATGAGGTCAATTAGAAGTCGGTCATCAAGAGAAAGGTAGAAGGCCTCATGGTCTAAGAACTGCGGCAAGAGGGACAGAATGAGAGAGGGGGGAGGAAGGGAGGGAGGAGGCAGGGAGGGAGAGAGGGAGGGACGGCGGGAGGGAGGGAGGGAGGGAGGGAGGGAGGGAGGGAGGGAGGGAGGGAGGGAGGGAGGGAGGGAGGGAGGGAGGGAGGAGGCAGGGAGAGAGGGAGGGAGGGAGGGAGGGAGGGAGGGAGGGAGGGAGGGAGGGAGGGAGGGAGGGAGGGAGGGAGGGAAGGAGGGAGGGAGGGAGGGAGGAAGGGAGGGAGGGAGGGAGGGAGGGAGGGATGGAAGGAGGGAGTGATGGGGAAAGAAGAGAGGTACATGAGGGAGGGAGGGTCGTGGGGAAACAGGGAGGGTTAACTTCTATATGTACGACTACCAACTGATGGAATGTCAGGGGTTATGAATGTGTATCTACATAACATACTAATGTGCATGTGGTGTATGGTATGTGTGTACAGTACCTGTGGTGTGAAGGCCAGCATCACATTAGTGTGGATGCTGTACAACTGGCTAGTGCCTATCACTCCCACTGGGTATGGTGGTCTGGAAGGAGGTGGGAGGAGGGAAGAGCAGGATGAAGAGGGGGAGGGATGGAGGGGACATGGGGGATGGAGGGAAGATGGGGAGGGGGGAGGGTTCATAATTAGAATCCAGTCAATGTAGTACTCAGTATGCTGCGCGTAGCCTACCTTCCTGAGAGTTTCATCTTCTTGTTCACTCCTAGTGTACATGTATGCACATGGAGACAACAGGCTGCATTCAAATATTAATTTTGTCGCAAAAACTAAACTCGCACCATCTGTGTAAGCTACATGTACCTACTGTGCTCATGCCCGTACCGACCTAGAATGGTCTCAGAGTTGAGATGAGATGATGTCATTGTGAGGCATGATTTTGTACCAAAATTGCCACATTTGGAAAACCAATTATGGCACATTCCAACATGCCAATTTTGGAATTAAACCTAAATTGGCAGAAACAGTGCTCCTATTCCATTGGTGCAATTTCTTCAAAATCGACAAACAGAATAGACTTGGAGAGAACGTTGCACTATAGGTATGGTTATGTGAATGAGCTACATGTATGTAGCTAGAAATTGTGTCATTGTGGTCAGCATAAAAAGAGCTTTCAAATGATGTCCTTATTAATGAATTTTAAGTTCAGTCACATTTGCCAAAAAATCGCAGTTGCATGGCCATGGTTTTCATGAGTTGAGTCACCACGTGGCTACTTACTGGCTCAGATTACTCTCATCTCCTGGATCTCTCTGCAGACTCTGACTGCATCCATCAGCTCATACTAGGCTGCTTGTAGGCAGCTAGCTTACGGCATGCCCCAACTAGCACAAGTTACGTGATGTCACATACGAGCAATGGCAGCCAACGTGAAGGCGTACATGTACCAAGGTGAGCTGCTGGACAATCTTCAACATCTGAGCCAGAGCACAACGGTAAGCTCGACGGTGTGATCAGAATCTTTGTGCGCTTTCCCTAGACCTCAAACATCATTCAATACATACATGTAGAACAACCTACTGGGAGTGTAATTGACCAGGGGAGCACGGATTACACCTGCATTACACGCAATGCGAGCATATTAGGTGAAATCAGAGGACATCATTCTTCAGAAGCGCGTGTGCTCTGCACGTGGCGATTCACAATGGTGACGAGTAGCGAGATTAGCAATCCAAGAGATGCTAAAGTGGTTGGCACCAGCTCACAGGGCACTATTCCTACTGTACTGTCCCTTCTCAGCCAACGCAACCAGTAAGGGAGGGATATATTTATGGTATCGTCCTTTATATTTCAATTTTCAACACACCGTACAATGATCAGTGCAAGCAAACAGTCTTTTCTGGACGTTACTGTATGCAGAAGTATAGCATACCACAATAGAATTTTAGCATAATCAGCTCACCCCCAAATCAAATACGCAAAGCCACATGGCTGACCACAATCACTAATGATCTGCCCTAAGGCTGCCTACTACAATCACAACATACTGTACAGGTATTCACTGAGCCTGGATATTATTCCCTCCAAAACTGTGCTAACACTTACCTATCAGTCTTGAAGTTATATTGCCATGCAGTAGTGGTTGGTGAAAGGTTAGCGCAACTGACGCAGCATGGCATGGATCCGTTACATTCGATGCTGCTGGAATACGTACATGTAAGCTATCAAGGAGTGAGACGTGCTAGCATCTGCCTCCGCTTCATATGTTTATATGCATGCCTGTGATTACAAACACCTATTCATGCTTAATTTATGGCTATTCAGAGAATATTCAGAGCATCATGTGAGGTTCCCTACAACACGTAGCCTGGGAATGAGGCTATCCTACAACACGTAGCCTGGGAATGAGGCTATCCTACAACACGTAGCCTGGGAATGAGGCTATCCTACAACACGTAGCCTGGGAATGAGGCTATCCTACAACACGTAGCCTGGGAATGAGGCTATCCGAAATCTAAAGAAGCAAATAATTGTGGATACAAATGCACCCAGGCATATCAAAATACCACACCACAACTGATAACACAGTGTCATCATGTGCATACTACTACCAATGCTTCTGCTAGCTCACCGAGGTGGTTGTATATCTTAGTGAGGTATCTGGATGGGAGGATCTTGACCTGGTCTCTGAGCGAATCCCTTTCTTGTTCAGCTGTCCACACATCTTGTGATCTTCTGAGAGAAGAACGACTGGAAGGGTGGAGAGTAGGGGGAGAGGGGAAGACGTTGGGTAAAGTTTCACAATTCTCAAACCTGCACCAGTTGAGTCCCCAGAGGTTCTCTCGGAGAAAAAGAAAACTAGACCTCTGTATAGTCACACTGTTGCCATGGATTATTCATCCCCACACGTCCTCACACCATGATCACATCCACGTCTACCCACCCTGCACAAGTGGGTCAGGTTTTGGCATCATCGATAGCCTCCTGTTCAGTGGGTCGATCTCGCCAATCGCCAGCAACCCCTCCTGCAACAGACCGCACAAGATGTACAGGGATTGCGACCACATGTGCTGCACCTTATGGCCGAGTACACGAGGCTGGCTGTGAGGCTCCAGTTTCTCCAAGTGGATCTGTATGAGGAGAGGGGGAGAAGGGGAGAGAGGAGAAAGCCAGAAGGGAAAGGGGAGAGTGAGGAGAGGAGGGAGACACAGAGAGAAGAGAAGTGGGGAAAGAGAGAGAGGAGTGTAGGGGAGGAGGGAGAGTAGGAGAGGAAGGGAAGGAAGGGATAGGGGTGGAGCAGGGAGGAGAGGAAGGAGGGGAAGGGGGAGAGGAAGGAGAGGGAGAGGGAGAGGAAGGAGAGGGAGAGGGAGAGGAAGGAGGGGGAGGGGGAGAGGGTGAGGAAGGAGGAAGAGGAAAGAGGGGGAGGAAGGAGGGGAGAGAGGAAGCATAGGCGAGGAGGAAGGGAGGAAGGAAAGGGAGGAGGAAAGGGAGGGAAGAGGGGGAAGGGAGGGGAGAGGGAGAGGAGGGGGAGAGGAGAGGAGGGAAGGGAGAAGAGAGGAGAGAAGGAGGGGGAGAGGGAGAGGTGAGGAGGGAAGGGAGGGGGAGGGGGGAAGGATAGGTGAGGAGGGAAGGGAGGGGAGGAGGGGGAGAGGGAGAGGGAGGAGGGGAGAGGAAGGGAGTGGAAGGAGGGGAGAGGGAGACGAAGGAGGGGGAGAGGGAGAAGGAGAGGATGAAAGGGAGGGGAGAGGGAGAGGGGGTAAGGGAGGGGAGAGGGAGAGGAGGGGGAGAGAAAGATGAGGGAGGGGATAGGGAAAAGAATGGAGAGGAGAGGAGGGAATGGAGAGGGAGAGGAGAGAAGGGAGGAGAAGGAGGAGGAGAGGGGGGAGGTGAGGAGGGAAGGGAGGGGAGGAGGGGAAGAGGGAGGAGGGGGAGGAAGGGAGGGGAAGGAGGGGAGAAGGAGACGAAGGGGGAGAGGGAGAAGGAGAGGAGGAAAGGGAGGGGAGAGGGAGAGGGGGAAGGGAGGGGAGAGGGAGAGGGGGAAGGGAGGGGAGAGGGAGAGGAGGGGGAAAGAAAGATGAGGGAGGGGGAGAGGGTGAGGACAGGGAGAGGAGAGAAGGGATGGGAGGGGAAGAGGGGGAGAGGGAGACGAAGGAGGGGGAGAGGGAGACGAAGGAGGGGGAGAGGGAGAGGGAGAGGAGAGAAAGGAGGAGGAGGAGAGGGGGGAGGTGAGGATGGAAGGGAGGGGGAGGGGGAGGGGGAGAGGGAGAGGGAGGAGGGGGAGGGAAGGGAGGGAAGGGAGGGAAAGGAGTGGAGAGGGAGAGGAAGGAGGGGGAGAGGGGGAGGAAGGAGGGGGAGAGGCGAGGAGGGAAGGTAGGGGAAGGAGGGGGAGGGAGAGAGAGGAGGGGGAGGGGAGGGAAGGGAGAGGGAGACGAAGGAGGGGGAGAAGGAGAAGGAGAGGAGGGGAGAGGGAGAGGGAGAGGAGGGAAGGGAGGGGAGAGGGAGGAGGGGAGAGGGAGGAGGGGAGAGGGAGAGGGTGGGGGAGAGAAAGAGGAGGGAGGGGAGAAGGAGAAGGAGGGAGAGGAGAGGAGGGAAGGGAGGGGAAGAGGGAGATGAAGGAGGGGACAGGGAGAAGGAGAGGAGGGAAGGGAGTGGAGAGGTAGAGGAGAGAAGGGAGGAGAGGGGGAGAAAGGAGGGGGAGGGGAGAGGAAGGAGGGGGAGAGGGAGAAGGAGGGGGAGAGGAGAGAAGGGACAGGAAGGGAGGGGAAGGGAGAGGAGAGGGAGAAGAAGGAGGGAAGGAGGGGGAGAGGAGAGGAGGGAAGAGAGGGGAGGAAGGGAGAGGAGAGAGGAGGATGCATAAAGTATACCACATAAAAATAAAAGTGCCATCCATCCCTCACCCTGGTCTCGGGAACAAGATACAACTCGGGGACAATCTCCAGCCCCTCTGATGAATGTGTCACAACCTTCTCCAGCCTATCACGGTATTCCCGTACTGCTCCCAGGTCCCCGCGGATCAGGCCATCCAGGAGCAAGAACTCCAGGAACAGTGGCCATTCACATTCAATATTCTCAAACACCTTCAGATCTGCTGGTTCATAGTGGTGACGACTGGAGTTCTGTGTGTGTGTGTGTGTGTGTGTGTGTGTGTGTGTGTGTGTGTGATGTGTGCTTGAGTGTAAGTGTACAGTAAGAATGTATGGCGGGATGGAGGCCCAACAAGGTGAGAGCACTGCTAACTAATGAAAAAAGTAGTTCAGAGATGATACTCATCAGCATGCCAGATTTTTGGCACATGACCGATACAATGATTGGGAAGAATCTGTGGAGAATCCCCAATCACGCTACATGTAGCATGGCAACCTTAATTAACGAGATCTCTTCTGCCTCTTAGCTATAGCAGCTCCCACAACAGTGTTACGTCAACACAACTACACACATGAGCATGAGAGCATGAGTACCGCTCCAGTACAATACGCACGGCTACCAACAGACAAGCCCACCTCTTTCACAGTCTGGTATCCATCTCGGAGAAACCTCCTGCACCCATACTTGCCCTGCAGGAACACACATAGCAGACCATGTTCTGGCAATAGCAACACCATGTAGCCCTTGGTCTATTCTGACTACATCAGATAAGTCCAAGCAAACAAAAGGTGCCGATCAATATGGTGAGTCTCGATCATTATCACTCATTTAGACTATGCAGATACAAATAATTAACGAGGCAGAAGCTTTGATGTTGGCAGCCTTCCATAGGTTGTTTACGCAGGTGAAGTCCTCATACTACATCTCAGTGTTAATTATTGGTCTCAGGCTATGCCCCTCAACCATGCCCCTGGTTCCAGAGTAGTGAGTATACACTGCTCCTCCGTACATTCCCGCACACTGCACCAGGAAACACTTCTGGGAACAAATCTGCCCAATCCTAAACATTTACCAGGTTAATGTTCAATGTGGTATACAGAGCTCCATGCTGTCCACACACAATAACGTTCTGTCTACCAGTGACATTTCTCACTCTACCGCTCGCAGGCCTTCCCTCCCTTTGCAGTATTCCATCCCCATGAGCCCATGAGGGAGGAAAGGAAAAGGCCGTAGGGGTAGGGGGTTTACCAGGAGCTTGTCGGTGATCTGTGTGCGAGTCTCGATGATGAGGTCAGGGTTCTCCACAGCAAAGGCAGGGAAACTGATGATGGTGAGAAGTCCGGCATCGATTTCTTTGGAGCTGGACTCCCGAGGAAGTAGGGAGTTGAGTTTTGCCTGTGTGAGAGGGGTGAGATATGTAGGGGTGGAGGGGTGGAGGGAGAAGGGAAGATGATAGCAATCATGCAAAGAATGTCAGGGGCACACGACGAGATGGTAACTCACATCGCACTGAGCCACTTGGTCAAACATGACATGGACAACGGATGAGGAGCCTCCACGCGAGCCAAACAGGTCCAGACCATTCATCGCCTCCAACGCAGCCTTTGTGGATGCGAGGATGTGAATGTGAATGTGTGTGTGTGTGTGTGTGTGTGTGGGTGTGTGGGTGTGTTCATGAGGGTGTGCCCGTCCGTGTGTGTGTTGTGTCCATGAGTGTGGTGTGTGTGGTGGGTTCACGTGTTGGTGTCCATGTGTGTGTGTGTGTGTGTGTGTGTGTGTGTGTGTGTGTGTGTGTGTGTGTGTGTGTGTGTGTGTGTGTATGTGTGTGTGTATGTGTGTGTGTGTGTGTGTGTGTGTGTGTGTGTGTGTGTGTGTGTGTGTGTGTGTGTGGTCAAGGACTAATACCAAAAAACAGCATACCACTAGGTGTACCAAAAAGCCACAAAGAAAAGCAGAAAGAGAGGTCACATTAGGGAATATCTCAAGCTGTCCAGTAGTACCCTAGTTACCAGACAGGATTAGCCTCGTTCCCAGTCCCACGCCCAGCTTTCCGTCGCTGCTTAGTACGGTAAAGCGGGGAGCAGCGACGGAAAGCTGGGCGTGGGACTGGGAATGAGGCTAAGACAGGATGATGTGGCAAGATACAGGTGTATATACCACCATTCAGACTGTTTACACTGTGGCAATTAGCACCTATTGAAGTGGAGTGAGGAAGTGTAAGGCCTTGTGTCAGCTCTGCAAGCAGGGAGACAACCAGAGACCACCAGCCCTCAATTACTAGCTTTGAAGTGGGGGTTGAGGGTTAGCCTGATCTAACCTCACCAGCTGCCTGTGATTACTATGGCACTGATACCAACCACTGGGTGGCCACGTGGCCAGCTACAGAGGCCTTGTCAGTGAGGTTTGCAGATAGTAAACAGTAAGAATGCATGGTGTATACTATTGGATATGTCTGCCACCCCTCTCCATTGTCACACATATACTATAGCCTCGAACCCGCCTGAGGCTAACATATACTACTACTGCTAGCCTTCACACACCCACACACACATTTCACATTCTTGTACTCAGCCCCATACCCAGTGTATTACCTACACACCCTTGGACTTGTACATGTACGTACACATCTTCAAGCACACATTTCACATTCTTGTACTCAGCCCACATTTACCCTCCCACCCCCACCCCATGCCTAGAAGCTGATACTATAGCTCACACACCTTTGCCATGCCAATAGAGCTGGAATTGAGTTCAGTTTCACCATGGTTAGCCTTGTCTCCTCTCTCCCAGATGCCATAGTCCTTGTGAGGGTGTGAGGAAGGGAGGGTGTGAAGAAGGCAGGAGGGAGGGAGGGAGGTAGGGAGGGGGGGAGGGAGGAATGGGAGAGAAGGAGGGAGGGGGGGAGGGAGGAATGGGAGAGAAGGAGGGAGGGGGGAGGGAAGGAACAGAAGGAGGGAAGGAGGGAGGGAGGGGAGGGGAGGGAGGGGAGGGAGGGAGGGAGGGGAGGGAGGCAGGAATGGAGGGAGGGAGGGAGGGAGGTAGGCAGGAATGGAGGGAGGGATAGAGGGAGGGAGGGAGGGAGGGAGGGAGGGAGGGAGGGAGGGAGGAAGGGAGGGAGGGAGGGAGGGAGGGAGGGAGGGAGGGAGGGAGGGAGGGAGGGAGGGAGGGAGGGAGGGAGGGAGGGAGGGAGGGAGGGAGGGTGGGTTACTAGTACATGTACACCTGTACAAAGTAGGCGACTGCTAAGGCTGCAGTATTATGATAGCAGAACGGGAACTGGGAACAGGAACAGCCTGGCAGCAAAGGCCACTCAGTTGGCATACCGGTATCCTATAGGACTCCTCAATGTAGAACACCAGATTCTGTACAAACGCAACTTCATCCAATGTGTAAATAATCCGGAGTCCGGCTGCAGTCATCTGGGCAAGAATGAGAAGGTAGAGGGAGGTGGCATCGATCTGGAGGGGAGGGAGGGATGGAGGGAGGGAGACAGGCAGAAAAGGAGGGAGGGAGGAAGGGAGGGAGGGAGGGAGGGACACCATCAAAGGTTCTCACAGCATCTGGTGCTCCAGAAACAGTTCTGTTCAGTAAATTCATTGTGTAAATACTACTATAGCCACACATATACTGCGGTGAACCAATTATTTTGTGTGCAATGTGATTGCTCAGCATTATGGCACGTAATTGGACTATGTCACCCCCTTTGCTTGTAATGTCTCATGCAATACAATGAAGGAGTTTTGATGATGGGAGGGGAACAAGGAGAGGAAGGGGAGGGAATGAGGGGAGTAAGGAGGGAGAGAAGGAAGGGGGGTAAGAAATACAGCATGAAGAGAGAGAGAGAGGAGGTGAGCATTAACCTGCAGGTGACCCCAATCATAGTCCCCAACTATGGTTGAACAGGTGCCTGGAGGAAAGGAGGGAGGGAGGGAGGGAGGGAGGGAGGGAGGGAGGGAGGGAGGGAGGGAGGGAGGGAGGGAGGGAGGGAAGGAGGGAGTGAAATGCTCAAACTGTTACGTACATGTACAAGTACATGTTCTGAACTACAGTACAGGCTCATAACTAGTGCAGTGAGTGTGTGCGTGTATGTATATTACTAGTATGCAGTTGTACTCAGACAGGCATCCATTTCCTTGTTAGTCCAACCAGTACATTTTCATGCACTATATGTACACTGTAAGATCCAATGTGCTCACTGATGCTATACTTGGCGTGCAGAGCCGATCCTCTGTCCAGAGTCCTCTTGAACTTCTCCACTTTGTTAGCCTGTACAGGGCGGCACAGACGAGCTGATGAAGCAAGTCAACAGACACAAGTATAGCGTTCTCACAAGGTTACATCACATTATGATAGCAGGACAACGACTTTGTTTATTGAACCACAGTATAGTGGCCTACCTACAGCTGCTCAGTTACACAGCAAAAGCAAACAGGTTGGATCATGAATCATCATGAATGCTAGCATTGCTAGCAGGTACTACCCTAAAATCTAACAAATTTGCCACTAGCCTCTATCTATGCGGTGCGCCAAGCTCTGGTCTAGCTCGGTCCCAGGCTCTCTCCTCAAAAGCTGTCTCCTCCCTCATTGTGACAGAGCATGGGATTAAGGCTAGTACACTGACTAGCGCATTGTAAGGACTCGCTGTAGAATGCAATTTGGTTAGGTCATAGGATGTCACAACTCAGTAAGGTTCAAGGTTCAAGGTTCAAGGTTCAAGGTTCTAGGGATCCCTTAGCTGTCAGGATGCATGGCCACGACATTGATTGCCACCTTTGATGAGCGACCTTATCACAAGTTGTACAAACAGGACAATCTGCAGTCCACCACTCTCCCGTTGGTGTCAGCATTCAAGCCATTGGGAACTTATTGCCTTGGGTTAAATTTACTGACACAACACCATCAGTCGCCACCTTCAACACATGCATGTGAGACATTGTATCGCGCATGCGTGATGTTTCGATATTATCACTGCATCACTAAAATTGCTGACAGGGATAAATATGATACATGTACATGTAACAGTAATCATGGCAGTGTCTATAGTGATACTACCATCATATCCTGCAACCCTACAAGATTCATACACAAGCAGTGGGGGGTGGGGTTCCTTGAGACAGTTGCAGCACTTTGTGATAGTAGCACAACATAATATTATACATGTACCAGCACAACAATAATTTTGTTCCTAGTATCCAGCCTAGCTTTTGGCCCATGTTTTGGGGTCCCAGGGGCCACCACATGGAACCTCAGCACACTAAAAACCTTTCCCAGCACAACCACTGGGACTTGTGGTTAACTGGCCCAAAATCTACTGTTAGTCAGACGCTCTTACCACTAAGCCACTGAGACTCTCTGGGACAAGGAGTGAAACAACAGACTACAAACAACCTATTGGGCTTGGTCAAAACCAACAGATTCCTCTTGACCGAGTATCAATCGTTGTACCTGTTTGATCATGCAGAAGAGGAGCCCTCGCATCAGCTTCACAACACTCTGGGGAATGGGGAGAAAAATGTGTGGCACATGTATCTTCCACTCAGAATGATGTTACATGTACATCCCCCCCCCCCCCCCCCCCCCCCCCCCCCCCCCCCCCCCACACACACACACACACACCTGTTCCAGCTGGAAGGCCTTCACTTTATCCTCTTCCGTCTCTGCTCGTCTGCGGTAGGCAATTGCGACTCCCCAAATAGCCAGCACTCCATAAACATTGTCTCGCACCCACGCATCATTTCTGGCCCACCCAGGTGTACCATCTTTGTAGAGGAACGCTGGCAGCAGTCCTGTAACAGGGTGCTGTGGGAGGGAGAGGTAGGGAAACCCGTTTGTAACAGACAACCAGTTTGTAACAGGCTGTGAGGCTGTGAACGACGTAACAATCCTATCTACAGCTAGCAGATGTAGGTGTGGCATGGGTGTGTCTTACCTTTCTACTTCATATACCACAAAAGTGCAGTCACAGTGGATTTTGTCACCAGTTTAGAACCTCATGGCCACAAGTACAGGCAGTTTTTGGACTGTCACAGATTCACTGGGATTGTGACCCCGGTATGGTCGCGGCTCTATGTACGGCGCCTATTGGAGTAATCACCCCAAAACAAAGGGTGCAACAAATGCTCAAAAACTGGAGGTAGATCAACACAGCCTCTCAGCTTTTTATCAACTCTGGTGATACTTGTGGGGGAGAAAAAGCTAGGTACGTGTTGAGTACTAGTGAGTATGTGTCGTGTGTGATGGTTCATGTGAGTGGTAACCCCTGCATAGACAAAGTACCTTGTGTGCAAGGATGGTTTTGGAGAGAAGGCGGTCGAAGTTTTCTAGTTTCACTCGCGAATCGCTCCTGGAACGCTTCGCAGTCTGAGACATGGCTAGGCCACATGCACTGCACTGTAATATACTGTACTAGACTGAGGACACTTTTCAATATTCACCAGAGTAATTTGGGGAGTCGATAATTAGAGCAACTTGCATGCGTAGACAAAAAGTTAGCGAACTGCATTATGCGCATGGTGATGTTTTGTCGTCGATCGAGCATTGGGACTTGCAACGCTTCACGTCAGGAGGTGAGGGTTATTACAAAGAAGAATTACAGTGCAACTCACAACTTGATGTTAGCTCCCTACGTAATTTGAGATCGTAAACAATGCCATGTCAGACTGTAGTAGCTAGCCGACAGAAAGTGCATGGTGCCGACATTGCTTGCTCAACTGCAGCTGTGCAGTTAGATGCATGTGTCTAATGGGAAGGAAGTTGAAGAAGGACATATATAATTTTTTAATAGTCCGATCAAGTTTCAGGCATTCTGATCATGATACGTACAGACATGCTAGCTAGCTAACCATGCAGCTCAAGAATTTGCATCTTAGAAGAGTTGTTCCTTTAACCTTTTGGTACTGAGCTAAACTTCTAGGACTTTTATCTGTGCAGTGTGGTTTCTTTGCCAGGCAGTAGCTGCATAGATAATAGGTATACTCTATTATCTATGGTAGCTAGCTATCACCTGCATGGGGTTGTTCTCCGTGTTTTTTTTTTCCAATCAGGTTGCTGAGAAACTACTCATCTAGCTAGTGATTGAATTACCCTTGTTCCTCAGTCAGGGTTTGTAACTGGCCATTTATATTGCTGTCACTGAAACCTCACCCCCAAAAGCTTGTATATCTGCTTGTGGGCAGGTGTAAATAAGTGGAAATTTCCCTGCAGTGTGTTTATGTATCCGTATATGTATATAGCATAATTATGCTGCTGTATTAGCTACTTAGTACCATTATGTACTTCTTCTTCAGACTTGAAAACCATATGGCATTGAGAAAGATGCGGATGAGAACAAAAGTGATTTCTCTAGTGCTGCTGTTTATCGCTGGAGGAACCTACCTTTCCACAAGAAATGTCTATCAGTATGAAACAAAGATGTATTCACGATCTGCAGCCACGGCCACAGTGAGACACAGTTTGACAGCCTCGGATAGATCTCAGACTGACACTCAACATCCTGTGATACTTGACCAGGGAACTTCAAGTCTCAAAAGGTTTGTTGGTGACCACAAAGCAATGGTCAGATCAGCTATCAGTGATCACAATCATTATAATAATAATTATTACTACCAAAGGAAGAAGGTCAACGAATCAGTAACTATGGGTAGACTGGGAGACCACCAAACCACATCCATCAACCCTGCTGCACCCCCGCCTGCAAGGATGCTACTGGCTAGCCATGGAACAGTTGGAACAAAAGCTACTGTCCATAAGGCAAAGACAGCGCTCAGGTTTGACTGCAAAAATCCTGACACTGTCAGGAATCTTGAGGGTGGAAATGTTGACTTGAACAGACACAGGACTGGATATATTCTAGCACTGACTTTCCGAGAACAACAGACTAGGGCCTCGGATAACTTGTTCTCTCTTCAGTGTTGGGCTAAAACACTTTCTGTGTACATTGTAGAGCCGTACATGCAAGATTCACATCTTGTGGTACCGGTGAACGATTCTCAACGTAAACTGATACGATTCAGTGACTCCTTTGACATCAATGCTTGGCAGGGAGCTACTGCCAAGCATGGTTTTGCACCACTTGCAAGCTGGGAGAAATTTCTAACTGAAGCTCCTCGTGAGCTGATAGTGGTGCACTTCAATTACGCAAAACAAGCCGCTCAGAAGCTACGAAAGGAACAGGGCATGAGACTGACCCACTTAGCTATGGATGACACATACAAAAGTGGGTGTGTCCAAGAAAAAGGCTTCGGTGCCAAGTTACACTATCTTACCTCACAACAAAACTTTACCGTGGTCAGAGAAGTTTGTTTTAACTTTAAGGACGGAGATGAGCTTACTCTCTACCAGTTTAACAGGCACCTATTTGGCGAGTTTGCTCCTAAGCAGGTGACAGTTCTGATGGAAGAATGGAGAGGCATCAAACACGAAGTGAATGGGAAGCGGGTCGTTGTGTACGATGCTTGCTGGACAGAATTACCAGTGCTGTCACTGCAGTACAGCCGCCCCAGTCAGAGACTGCTCTGCGATGCCAGTAGATACAAGCACAAGTATCTAAGGTATAGCTATATCGCTGTCATAGTGCGAACAGAAAAGATCCTCCTCATGGATGATAGAAACTTGGTGATGGAGTGTTTGAACAAGACACTGGATTTGTGGAGACAGACCAAGAAGACCACTGGCATCCATTTAACGTTCGTGTCCATGGATGTTGGGAAATATGGAAGCTTGGGTACGAGGCTAAGCAACAATACCCATGAAGAATTCTTTAGACAAATTTATGGGCCCAATGCCTCCATTAAAATGTGGGAGGACACATTTGAATCTGTGACCAACGTCCATGATGCCGGGTACATAGCCTCACTGCAGAAGACTCTTGTGGCCAAGGCCCAATGTATTGTGTTTGTTGGTGGAGGTTCCTTTCAGAAACATGCCAAGTATCTCTATGAGAAACTGCATCCGGACAAGAAGAAAAGATGCATCCAAGTCGTGCAGGAATGCAGTCGGAATCTAAAACCATAACGGAGGATAATGGGTGCTATTTCACTTGACAAATCATGAATAACATTGTCATCTCTGTCTGTAACAACATTTTTATAATCTTGTCATCAAAGGGTTGATGTGTGGTTAATCTGTTTCTCTGGCATGATTATCATCAGCTAGGGCTCCTAGGAGTCCTGCTACTGCAGTGGTTATGGACTGCCATTCCTCATTACCTAGTGCATGCATGTGGGATAGACAAATTATATAATGCAGTGTAACAATGATTGTAGGTTGTAGCTCTGCAGTCTGGTTCTGCCGTATGATATGTAAAAGTGACCACGTTTGAGAATTTAGCTCTACAGATATATGGTTTACAGAATTCTGTTCAAAGTATATTTCCCGTTATATAGCATAGCAACCTTGACTGAGGTGGATATATGATGGGCCACTCGACAATCTTTCACAGAAGTTCAAGTGTTCAACAGGCGAAGCTAGCAACACAAAACCATGCAGAAATGCACAAGCAGAAGCAATGGAGGTAGACACTGAAAGGCGAAAGCCAGTCAGGGAGTTTTCACCATGTCCCACCAACACAACACATCATTATTATTGGGTGTCTACATTCGGTGGAATGGAATGGTGGAATGTTTCGATACACAACAAAAGGAATTTGTCATTCTTAAATTCTGGCAGGTATACGGTATTTAGTGGCAGATTAGCTGCTAAATTAAGGAGAGTAGGACGTATGTAGGAAGGTCAGCTGTCATCAGTTTCCTCATCCGTACAACTAGTGATTTCCTTACGTAGTCTCTTCAATTATGTGAGCATCAGATTGCATCAGCCAACACATACCCAAGTTATGTCATGCAAATTGGAACTGTGAACTTACTGTATGTATCCTCTCGCTGGTCAGTAACGATCTCCCTAATCTCCCGCAAGATGTGGTTTCTGGTAGCAGCTTGTTTCAAATCCTCCAGACTATTGGCAAGGACTGTGAATTCTGCATATGTACAAAGCATGATTGTTCCTTGTTAGTGGAACATCATATTTCACACAACATGTGTGTTACTTGGCCAGAGCGTGCCATACGCTAGCTGCCCTAGGAATGAGGCTAGCTTTAAGTACAAGATGGTGGATGTAATCAGAGTCTGCTAAAGTATCTGTGAAAAGACCTGAGGCAAAAGTGAGCACAGTCTGCTTCAAACAATCCCTTCACCATACGATACATACCAGGAGCGCATGAGCCGTCGAAGGTGGCGAAGGAGCGTCAAACTCAGCATGCGTGCCCTAGTGGAAGTAGTAGTCCTTCACAAGTCCCAAACTCTACCTTATACGGCAAGAGGCCATTACAATAAGACAAATTGGTGTTTGTGCGGTACCGCAAAGGTCTTCCATATAAGGTATGACCGTAAGGCGTGAGGGATCACAACATGTCTATACTAGTTCGATGCTCCTTCGCTGCCTTCGGCGGCTCTTGCACTCCTGTACATACGTATTCCATTCCTGGCCATATTGTACACCAGACAAATATGCCACAAACGGCTAGTTGCAACTAAACAGGAATCAACCTCACAAACTGCCAACAATAGTTGAAGGGAACAGTGCATGGTGACCAATGAGAACCCATATCTTCATTGGTCAGCACAATCTTTGAACAGTGCACGATGGCAATGTAGACGGTGTTATCAGAATCTTTGTGAGCCTTTCCTAGTGCCAACCTAAACACGTTCTTCATCCGTCTGATCTACTAGCATGGCTTGTATACCTGCCCAATTGTCATGGTTTCACAACAAGAGCCAAAACTCTCTCTTGAAGCATGTATCATTTAGGCATATCGTCACCTGACTCACCCTGCATGGAAAGAAACCATAGCTCGGACACCTCACTCCAGTCAGCACCAATAGTGGTGGTGCGGGAAGCCCCTGTCATTACTGAATGAGGGCAGCACTGCAGCACATTCAGCAACAGTTGCAGAATGTTATACCAGGAGACAACCGGTACGTCAGTTCTTCTGTCCATGTCTGTGTGTGTGTGTGTGTACATGTGAGTGTAAGTGTGTGTACATGTGAGTGTAAGTGCATTAACTGAGTGACAGGTGATATAGTTGTAGACAGTGTACGTCAATGTCATACTGCCACACCACCCATCCAGCTCCTTATAGCTACATAATGATCATCATGCATGCATTGGCATGACATGAACACTTTCGTACACAACTGTAATTACTAGATATTTACAGGATAATCATATGCCAGAGCCCAAAAATCTAAGGTGAGTGAATATGTCGATGAGGTCGGAAACAGAGGCAGGTTTGAATTTAAATGCACACAAGCTAGTGGATTGCATCGGAAGTATCAATTGATTGTGGATGTACTTTTGCCTGAAGCAGTCTTGTCAATACCGGTACATACTTCCTGCATGCATCACGGTTTCATGGTTTTTCTACTTGCACATACATACATCGTATACATCTCCGGGGATGTTAGCCTTGTTCCCAAACCTGCAAAATTCTGCAGGAACTGAGCATACATGCGCAACAGTGTTTCCTATGCAGGATCTCTTTTCTCCGCCTCCACAAAAACCTGGGAACGAGGCTACCGGGATGTCAAACACTTGCAAAACAGTGTGCATACAATCATGTTAAGTAAGTGTAAATGTTGCATGTACAGAGAAGTAGGCCAAGAGGATAGATCAGTGACAAGGGCTACAGTTCCAACTTGTTGGCACTAGTACATGGTTTCACGACTCTCACACACTGCTCATCCGGGTTGCGATGAAGTTCCTGGTAAAGATGGAGAGCATGCCTCTGAAATGCTCCGCCACCCACAAAGAGAATGCACTTGGCTCTTATCACTATCGCCTTTTGTAGCAGGCCTATGTAGCCTGCATCTTTGACGCGGCTCACTGTCACAAACCTCCTCTCCCATTGCTCAAACGTCATAGAATTACCAAACACACCAACAAAGAACTTTATCACTTCTACCGAAAGTGAAGGCTCCACGTTGGAGCGATACTTTTTGGTGCCATACTTTCCAACATCAATGGAAAGAAAAGTACTTTCAATGTGTACATCTTTCTTGAAGGCCTCCCACTGCTTGAGTGTCTCCTGGAGACAAAAAGGAATGACAGGCACTCTTTTGTGGGTGGTAAGTAGTGACATTTCAAGTCGGCCCATGATTGCCATATATGGGCCTCCACCTAAGTAAGATTTGATGTATCTATTTGCATCGCCAATAATCCTATCGCTTAGTGCAACGTGCTCCTGCACTCGTACCACATTGGAACATATGTCCTTTATAAGCACCCTCTGTGCTGACCCAAACCCCCTCCACATATCCATTATGACTGTGACATCATTGAAATTGGTGTAATCTCCCAGCAAATGTTTGTTGAATTCATCCAGTGTTAGCTGATCTCCATAATAAAAGTTGAAGCACACTCTTCGGACAACAGTGAAGCCTCTTGATTTGAGGAAAGATAGCTCCACTGCAGTTGGCCAATTTGAGTCACATCCACTCTTGTACCTATCACCCTGTGGAGAATGCAGTAAGCTCTCACCTGCTCTCTGGCGGGACTTAAGCAAGGTCACACTGGAGTATTTGAACTGTGCAAGAATCACTTTCTTGGGAGCTCTCACTAGAAAGTCTCTCCACTCAACTAAAGGTGCATAGCCTTCCTTTTCCACGTATTTGTTCCACTGGTTCAAGTTGAAATGATCTTCAAACTTCAGCATGGTCTGCTGGAGCTGCACATCAAGAGGTGTCCTCAAATTTGAATCTTTCATGAATGGTTTTACAACACTCAAACCGGAGAGTTTGGCCCAGCACTGCATCAGGAACAAGTTCCTGGATCCCATGCTCTGCTGCTCGTAGTAGGCAACTGCTAAAACAAAACCTTTTCTGGTGGACTGAGAGGAGGCACCATTAGTTATTGTGGCATGTAAATTAGCTTGTGATGCCCTTCCAATGTTTTGTGGTGATATGAATGGCGTTGCAACATAGCCTTGAGTTACAGGAGTGCCAATTGCCTTGCCAGCCACACTGCTCTGAATTAATGATTGGCTTTCACCATTCCTCCACAGCGTTTCTTGTCCACCAGTTTGTACAGGGTGCTGAGTGGGCCTGTGAATCTTATCCAGCACAGGTTCAGAAGTTAAACTCCCATTAGAATATACCACATCAACGGATGATTCTTGACTTTCAGGCATCTGAGCTACTACATGACCACTTTCAACGTCCACACTTCTCCTCTGAGGGATGGAAAGTAAACTGGGTAGTGGTGTGGGGCCAGTTACTGCTGCACCTGCTTCTTCAGTTCTCATGGGTAAGGAGGTAGGTAGATTCAAGTCAGTAACAGAACCATGTGATGATAACTTCCTTGGTGGTGAAGTATTGGAACTTGCTGGAGCATCATTTAGAACTAGAGTAGCATTAGAACCACTCCTTCTAGAGTCGTCACTGCCGCTAAAGTGGTCAGAAACTGTTGATATGTTCATTACGGAAGTGGTAACTGCACTATTCAAATCACTTGCGGTACTGTTTCTAGTATTCAGTTTATTCGACCTTTGGCCTGAGTTTCTTTCCTGAAACGGTGTGTGGTTATGGACCGCCCCGTACCACCGTGAAGGGTTGGAATGGCCACTGTACACTAAGGAGTAGGTGCTGTTACAGTACAGGACAACAAATGAACCAAGAAAGGTGATGGCTGCCACGAAGGCCACACAGTGAAAGAGACTGGACAGCTTTGGCAGGAGTGGCATGCTTTATGATGGTTACATGCATGTAGTGGAGCGTTTCCAGCTGGTGGGGGAGTTGAATGACATAAGAAAGTAGTCAATCACACAACAGATTTGATGGCTTCAACATACAGTCGTGAGCCCCCCTTCCTCCAACAAACAGACAATAATGCTTGAATTACTAAAATATGCACCCATATGCTTCACTACTACGTACGTACTGTGAAGTTAAAGCAGTCCTAGCCTCAGAGGAGTTGGCATACCATATAACTTTGCGGGAGAAAACTTCATGAATTGCTTTTTGGTGGAGAAAACGTTCGCCATGTTACAGTTTGCTACATCCACAAATGTATAGCCTGCATGGGCATCGAGTGGCCAATGTACGAGTGACTGGTAGTTGCAATACTTAAAACAGACAGTGGACTCAAGACTATCCAGCTTTAATAACACAGAATCAATGCATTCAGAGTGATTCCAGGTCAATTTTTGCAGATAAAAGCGTTCGCGAATCACCACAGAAACATGAAACCTTTCCCCCACAAAACAAACCCGCTATATAGTACATATATACACAGAATCAGTAGACACTAAGTCTTTATCACACTGATACGTAGTTGCTTACAGATAGGAACACGTTGAGGTAGTGCATCATACAGAAAGCAATCCAGTACATCAGCTTTACAAAATCATAGATTCCAGATAGCTTGTGAGGAATGTGGTATGGAATCCTGCTATGTGATAGGAAATTCCAACGGTTTCTAGGCACTAATTTTAAAGCTTGCTAGATATTTATCTTTGTGGCTTCACTGTTGACTTGTAGGGCCCATGAAAGAATTCTGTTTTCTGTTGACAGCCTGTCACGACTGCATGCCAGTATCAGTCATGGTCTCCAAGTCAGAACTGCTCCACAGTGCTTGTAAAGAGCTGAATGTAAGCAATAGATAGGTGACAATTGCTAGTGGCATGGGTACGGTTTTTGAGAAAGGCACTAGCTAAAAGCTTATAAGACTACGGGTATAAGACTGCTGTGAAAGAAACCAAGGATATGAAAGATACAAGTACAGGGGTGGGAAAATTCTACCAATCTTGGAGAAGTTGAACATAGCTACGGACAGCAACTGAACCAGAATTAGGTTCTGGAAGTAGAGGAGAGAATTAAGGGAAAGGGAATAATCATTGACTGACTACTGACAATTCCATTCTGTGACTACAGGGAGCAGCGACAGTGATGGGGCACAGAAGGTTGCTGTGGAGGAGGCTAACCCTACTGGTTGTGCTTGTCACTGTCACATCTCTCTGTAACTTTACCTACATCTTCCTCTATTGCCAGGACAACAACTCCCATGTACTTCGGCCTATCAACAGCGCCGATCACATGAACACAAGGCAATTAGGTGATGTGCATGGTAATTATCCGGTGAATATACCTAACACAATCAGAACTACCAAGTCACTCACTGGCAGATTGGCAACTCAGTTTGACAATGAAGACACCTATAAGATTTTGGAAAAAAGAGCATTGGAGGCAGCAAACGCAAAGTTGAACATTGGGCCTGCACCTCAAGGTACCCCAGCACCAAGGCATAATGCCACAAGAGGCTACATGTTAGCAGATGATTACTGGGAACAGCAGTCTTCGGGCTCTAGGAACCTTCAGCTACTGCAATGTTGGGCTGGTCATCTCAATCTCTCCGTTGTGGAGCCATTCACGCAGGATTCTTCTCTCAGGACTTACCTCATGAGTTTGCACCCTGTTAATAAACAAGGGCAGCCAGAACTCAGGTTTAGTGATCTCTTCAACCTACAGACTTGGAATCGAGAGAACAAGGCACTTGGTCATGCAGTCCTCGACCGGTGGGAGGACTTTTTGATACATTCTCCAAAGGATGTGATCACTGTACAGTTTAAGTATGCTTATGTCGATGAGGTGCATCAGAATAGGAAGCGATTACAACAAAACCCTAGCCAGTCTCTGCAGTCCTCAGTACGGTACAAGACTGGATGCACCAGAGGGTGGCCCAGGGAGAATCAGATCCTATTCCTAAGATCAGAACATTATAGAATTGTCAGAACGGTCTGCTTTAACTTTGAGTATGGTGACTTCCTAACAGCAGACGATTTTAACAAGCACATTTATGACCGTTTTGCTCCAGAGAATACCACGGTTGTGTTTAAACAGTGGAGAGGAACTGGAGGCATTGGTAGAGTGCTTATAAAGGACTCGCCCTGTCACAATTCTTTCGTCCAAGAGCACATAGTACCCAGCCAAAGGCTCATTGCTGAAACAAAATTGTATACAGAAAAGTATCTCGCCGGAAGTAGCACCACATATATTGCAATCATGGCGAGACTAGAAAAAAGTAAGATTACAATGAGGAGAGATGGAATAGTTAGCTACTGTTTAGACAAGACAATCAGCTACTGGGAACAACTCAAATCAGACAGCGGAATAGACACCACCTTTCTCTCCATTGACATTGGCAAATATGGTAGCAATAGTTTCCGCAATACAGGAGACAGAAGCGATTTATCAACAGAGTTTAGAAAGTTTTTCACAAGGTTGTACAACAACTCACTAACCATTCCAAGCTGGGAGCACACATTCGAAGATGTCAGTCATGGTACAGACGCTGGCTATATTGCACTGCTACAGAAAACCATTGTGACTCGTGCCAAGTGCGTGATATTTGTTGGTGGCGGATCATTTCAGAAACACGCCCTGAATTTGTATAGAACTCTACACCCAAGACAGGACCATTGCATTCGCATTGTGAATGAGTGCACTCTACCCAAGAACCTACCTTTGTAGTCAGCAAGCTCTCAATTCGTATTTTTATCTCACCTTGCCAATTGCACTGTATAACGCATTAACATTGACTGGCATACAAAAATTCATGGCAGTTCTCTTTAATGAAAACAACAGTTACTGCTTGGAGCTGCATCACTAAACAGAAGGGTTGCCTTAGCTCACTGGGTAGTGTTATGTATATCAGTCATATAGCCAAATAATGTGCACACAAGCAGATGAATGATTCCAAAATGTTTGCAGCATAAGAAAGAAACCATAATATTATTTGTCTCAAAGCATGTTGTATATCAGAGTTTTGCAGGCTTAAAGTTTGTACTTTTTCCTATGCTGTGTGAGGGCAACTTTGCCCTGTCACCGGCACAGCACATTCCTATTGGGTACTTTGAGCTTGCATACGTAACTAAAAAAAAGAGTTTCAGCTGAAGATTTGAGATTTGCATAAATATACCATGGCCATGCAGTTTGTGTACACAGTAGCATTCATCTATACGTACATACCGCCTTCTATGGGCAACATTCTGCAGATGCCTGCCATGATTTATACAGAGATTCTGCAGATGCATCTCCGGCCATGATTTATACAGAGATACGGAGTTATGCAGTGAGTACATAAGAAAAGGACATGCCATCAGTTGCTAATATTATACACACTTCCAGTCACTTGCATACCACACATTCTTGCCATATTAGGAGCACACTAGGTATTACAGGACTTCCCTGCACACATCACTATATGGAACATTCCATACTGGAAACACTGTAGCCAAGAGCAAGGATCAAGTATGAACAGAGAAGTGGTGAGCCTTGTCCACAGTGAAGGCTAGTGTGTTAGCATGACATGCATGTATTATGTTTACTACACGTGCAGTGTCACATGTACATGTATGTGCAGTTCTACATGTGGAGCGTTATACACGTTGCATAATTATGTTGTTCTCCTGTAGTTCAGTGCTATATTGCCATGCTATACATGTACTGCACTATCTACTATGCAGGACCAACATAATTATCATGGTCACTGTGTTCTAAGGACTAATGTACATGGCATATATAGAGCAAGAACCGTGAGGGCAGTGCGAACATAGAGATTCATGAATGACATGAAAAATGATCAGCATGCACACACACACACGCACACACACCCACACACATGCACACACACATACTGGCACACACACACACACACACACACACACACATACACACACACAGTTACAACAACAGAAGATGCATAGGTTCAGAGCAGTATACATTACTCTCAAGTTATGCTTCTGTGTGCTGGTCCTCGTCACTATGGTGCTCCTGAACTACAGCCTCTACTCTGAGCCACCTTACGCAGTGGTACTAATGCACTTCACAGCCATTCACAACAACCTGCACCTGTACAACAACAACAGCAGCAACGACAACAACAGGACATTAGTGGACTATAGGTACACTAACACCCCAGTGAGTAATACCACAGAACACATGATTCGAACTGTCAGAAATGAAACTGTTGAACACCCAGTAACAGATATGCACCTTCTGAAAGACCTTTATGTACAACACCTTATTGGGAGGCCCACACAGGTAATACACCCCCTCCCCAATGAGTCTGATCCCAATTTCAATGGTACAAGGACTACCTCTGTTACTACGCCAAGAACAACTGGTACGCAGAAGCAGCAAATATCGGCTAGCTTTGACAATCAGGTCACACAAACTCATGACAGAGGTGCTCTCTCCACCACCGAGGGACCTTCTAACGCTAGCAATATGTACACTAACCCCCACAGTATAATGATCAGTGGCAGCAGTAGCAATGACAAGTACAAAGCCGTCAACACACCAGCACAAGGTATTGGGGTGACCTACCGGGAGCCGGATACAGCTAACACCACTGCAAGGGGCTATGTTGCAGTGCTTAAGATTTATGAACAGCAAACAATGGCCTCAGGAAATCTACTGCACTTGCAGTGCTGGGCAAAATCACTGAATCTTGCAGTTGTCAAACCATTCATGATAGACTCTTGCCTCAGGACCGTTCTGGACGAGACCAAAATACGCCTGATGATGAAGCTAGAAGACACATTGGACATTGATGATTGGAACACGTACGCAGCACAGAAAGGTTATGCCCCTTTAGTCGAGTGGGACAACTTTCTCAACCATGCTCCAAGAAAGCTGATTGAGGTTCAGCTTCGTTACCCACTGTTATCAACAGTCAAGGAAATAAAAGCAAAAGGCATACCATTCCCCCACCCACTTGAAGGGGATCTGTACAAGACCGGCTGTCCCCTCAGGTTCCTTGGAGGCAAGTCCCTGGAGTTTCTCAAGTCCAGAGGCTTCACTGTTGTACGGAAGGTTTGTTTCAACTTCATTCATGGAGATGAATTCACTCTGAGTCAATTTCGCAGCCACTTGTTGGGAGATCTTGACCCCAGTGATGTATCGATTCTAATGAATGAGTGGAGAGGTCTTGGCGAAAACCAGCGGGTGCTAATTAAGGAGAGGATTTGTAAGGAGAAGCACCCTTTTAAAGAGCGGATAAAGCCCAGTCAGAAGCTGGTCAGAAATGCAGAGAGGTACGCAAGGCGGTATCTAGGCGGACAAGAGTACCTGGCGATCATTGCAAGATTTGAGATGACTGGATTGACACAGAGAGCATACGATGAAGGCAACGATCCACATGCAATAATACCTTTGTGCTTGAAACTGACACTCGATCACTGGCAGAAATTCAAGAGAGACACAGGCCTCAACACCACCTTCCTCTCGATTGACATTGGTAAGTACGGTAGCATCAGTTTTGATAGGAAGAGGTACTACGGTCATCTTAAAGAAATGATGGACTTTGTGACTCAAGTCTATGGAGGAAAACTGGCAGTGCATGAGTGGGAGAAAACATTTGAGAGGATTGCCCGTAGTACTGACTCGGGCTACATTGCGATGCTACAGCAGGTGATAGTGACAAGAGCAAAGTGCATCTTGTTTGTGGGCGGAGGGACGTTTCAGCGCCACGCATACAACTTGTACCGTCAGCTCAATCCGGAGAATCAATGTGTGAGAATATTAGAGAAGTGTACAAGTCCTTACAGACCGATTATTGAGGACCCTTAACTATAAAAATTTTGCAGGTGTATAGAATATCTACACACCTTCTCGTGTATGTATGTTGTAGCTTGGGGATCACTTTGTGAGTGAACATGTATTTATATGCAATGAGCTGAGCTTAAGTGGACGACCTCATGTGCAGGATAAGCTTGTCTCATTAGTGTCATCCTTCTCACATGTGGAAATTAGAGGACTTTCCCTCTCATGTGATTGAAGGAGTATACCCAAACAGGAAGGACCTTGGGACAAGGCTCAAGTTGCCTCAGAAATATATTGTTTCTCACGGAAGGATTATCCTATAGGCTCTGTTTCAAACCAACTGACCTTGCCTCCTAACCACCATCAGAAGAAGGAGACTCACATTCAGTGCTAGCAAACTGTGCTCTGCTGCGAACTCTGCAGTAATCGAAATGTAAAAGTGTACCTCCACCGTGACCAAACTGACCAAACACTGTATGTATGTAACTGGCGTTTGCCACAAACTGCTACAGTAAATGCAAAATAACACCAGGCATACTGAATAGTGAAATTCTGACCTTTGGAAGTGAGTTTTGACAGGCATGCAGCTAGCTGGGAGAATGCACCCCCCTGCCCCACTGCACCAGGCTCACACACGCAAACATTCATCAAGACACCACAACAGAGACATAGCTGACTCTGAATTTCACTGTGGGAAAGAATGACACACTCCGGCTTACGTAGTTTCATGACTATAGTCTATCACTTATGCATGTGCATAATTTCAGGGTCCTACTTACAATGCGTAGCAGTTGAGAACCATTTAGGCAGGCTACAGTGATACAACCATAGCCACAGTGATGATAAAACATTACACCATAAGTGTGCCTTGAAAGAAGCCTTGGATGTGGTACTAGTAAGTGTACATACATCTGCTCCAGCCTACTTTGATTGCAATTCCATGTAATGAGAAATGCGTGTGGGATGTTTCTGCAGTAGCTACAATTCTCTACCAAAATGTCATCATTCATACCTGGTACATTGATGGGAACACAAAGTGTTGAAGTAGTTCACCATAATTCCTTGGAAGTTAGCCTCCAGTAAAACTCTCCTTGGTCTGTCTTCGGCGGTCAAGTGACACAGTCCTGGCAGGAGAAACTTAAGCAAGCTGTCAGGTTTGGAACTAGCACCATCTGCAGGTCCCCAATCACTGGAGCTCACTGTGCTGCTCAGTGTGCTGCTACACAATGGTCCATCTGCAGGCTGGCTCGAAGCGGATAGTTCACACAGTTTCATCAGAAATGGGAGAAGTTCATACACATCCGCTGAAAGGACAAGACTCTCTTCGGCAAGCCATGCCCCCAGCACTCTGATATGGAGAACAATAAATACAAGCATCTCAATGTCACCTCTCCCTTCTCCACGCACCTCCCTCACCCCTACTCCCTTGTCCCTCACACGCACACCCCTCATCCTCAATTCTCATTCTCTTCGTCCTCACCTTCCTTTATCTCATCCCTACCTCCCTCGTCCCCACTTTTCTCATCTCCACACTCTCATCCTCATCTCCCTTGTTAACACCTCCCTTATCCCCAACTCCCTTGTCTCTACCTCCATATCCTTATCCCATCTCCCTCGTCCCCACCTCCCTACCCTCCCTACTATCATTCCCACCTCCCTTGTCCCCACCTCCTTACCCTCATTCCCACCTCCCTTGTCCCCAACTCCCCACCTCCTTACCCTCATTCCCACCTCCCTTGTCCCCAACTCCCCACCTCCTTACCCTCATTCCCACCTCCCTTGTCCCCAACTCCCCACCTCCCTACTATCATTCCCACCTCCCTTGTCCCCAACTCCCCACCTCCTTACCCTCATTCCCACCTCCCTTGTCCCCAACTCCCCACCTCCTTACCCTCATTCCCACCTCCCTTGTCCCCAACTCCCCACCTCCTTACCCTCATTCCCACCTCCCTTGTCCCCAACTCCCCACCTCCTTACCCTCATTCCCACCTCCCTTGTCCCCAACTCCCCATCTCCTTACCCTCCCTACCCTCATTCCCATCTCCCTCGTCTCCACCTCCCTCATCCCCAACTCCCTACCCTCCCTACTATTATTCCCACCTCCCACCTTGCTTATCCCCACCTCCCTCATCACCACGTACCGACCTCCAATCCCTACGTACCCTCATCCCCATCTAGCTCCGTCTCCAACATCCGCTGATTTCCACCCACCTTCAATTTCACAGTTTCTCCTCTTCATTTTGTCAGTCGACACTGACTCGGTCTACATACAAAGCTACTTGGCAAAGCTATACCTCCCGTGTCCTTCAGACTTAATTTCACTTTCACTTTCACAGCTTACCTGACAGCTGCTGCCACGACTGCCTCGTGGAGCAGGGCGGGGTTGGGAGGGTCAAGTTGCTCCAGGCTGCGCAGGAAGTATATCACAGAGGAGAAGGCTTCAGTGAGGGTGGTGTGCAGCTGGAGCAGGTCCTCCTGGGTGAGCAGCTGCGAGGTTACAGTGTCTGATGGGAGATATCAACAGACTGTGAAACAAATCTAACTGTAGGCTTAACATGCTTTCGGTAATATTTATGAAAGCAGGACTCCTTGCTCAGTGGTGTAGGCAAGCACGGGCCACCTTGTGCCCGGGCAATGTACAAATGTGCATGGGCAATCCAATATAGTCATGTCCATGGCATCTGCAGGTGTTCATCACTGACTACAGCCATAAGGAATATGAATACCACACGGCAACAACGATGACTAAAGCCCAGGGACTTCAGTGCTGCTTTGCCAGTCAACAGCAACCTACGTAGATCACTGCATGTATCGACTCATAAGTGCCCAGGCAATTCTACATCTTGGCTGCACCACTGTCCTTGCTACTTATTACAATCTAGGTGAACATGTGGTCAATTGTGGTACAAACATGCTAGAGCTACTAAGAAAGCAGAGAGGGAAAATTCTTAGTACTCAATCCTGAACCCAAGATGTGGAACCAAAGATATGGAACCCGCAGGGTTTCATACAGGATATTTTGCTGGGAGATGGAGACTTTTTATGGGATAAGCATGTAAACAGACAGCATATGAGGGGCATGCTAGCCTCGAACCCAGGTGTGGAGAGGGAGAGAGAGCTCTCCCCTGGGTTTGAGGCTAGGGCTCTCTCTCCCCCTCCTCTGCACCTGGGTTGGAGGCAATGGACATTTGTGTCCCCCCCCCCCCCCCCCGGATGAAACCCTGGAACCAAAGTAGAGCACCAGATTTCACTGGGCATCATTAATCCAGCATTGCAATGTTTGGGTATACCTCCAGAGTGCTCGGTCTGCTCTGACAGGTTAGCAACATACACCACAGCTTGTTCCAGGATGACAAAGCATGAGGAGAGGAGGGTTGAGTCTGCGATCACCTCTGCAATCCCCCGTCCTTCAAGAGTCAGCCTCACTTCCTATCATTGATAGGGAGAAACACGTCAAGAGGAAGGAATTAAGGTGTCATGTGTGTGCATGTGAAGAGAGGGTAGTAGGTAAAGACAAAGATAGGGGAGGGTGTGGCTATGTGAAGAGAGGGGAGAAGGGGTGTGACCATGTGGAAGATGGACGGACGGGGTGTGGCCATGTGAGGCAATTAATGGGACACTAAATTATTTCTTACAGTACTTGTCACAGTACTGAAGCTCACCACACTAGCAAGGTTGACTAGAAGTCTGAAGAATGATGCTGACCTGTAGGACAGAGGAAGCAAATAGTTACGGTATAACAGGTCAGCACAAGTTGTGACCGACCTCTGTCCACTGGTCTCCACACTGAGACACCACTCCACTCCAAACAGGTGGCAGAGGAGGGCTGACAGCCGGAGAGACGAGTTACGGTGGGAAGCATCTGAGAGGAAATGAAGACGGCTCAGCCTGAAATACTTACCTAAGCAAGATGACTTCGGGTAGCAGATGTTTAGTTCAATGATCATACAGATATGGCTATTCATGTATATGTGTGAGGTGTGTGCGTGTGTGTGTGTGTGTGTGTGTGTGTGTGTGTGTGTGTGTGTGTGTCTAACCTATTTTACTTCCAAGAATGTCTCTCAGGCCAACAGCCACTTCTTGCAACCAGGGTGGGTCCACAGGCTGCAGCACCTGCATATGTGTGTGACAACACGTGAACTAACGCAACAGCTCACATATGCATAACAGAAGAGAAGACAGCAGAGTGATGAATGGGAGAGCCAATACGGTGTTGCCATACCTCTCCAGCCACAGCCAAGATGGAGTAGAGGGAGTCACAGAGCTCGAACTTGAGAGCATCCTGTGCGAATGGAATGGCCTACTTGAACAAGTGCTAAAAGTCATGAGACATGCGATCTACATAACTTATACACATACACTTCTATAGAGCTTCCTTGAAAAGCATCCACGAGTTCAGATACATCAACAGCTTATTGCTCACTACTATCTAGAAGCCAGCTTGAGAGAGGGTCAGTTACCGCTGTTAGTGACCAGCTAGCCTCATTCCCAGGCTGTTCTCCTAAACGGCCTGGGAACGAGGCTAGCGACCAGCTAGTGCACAAGAAGAAGCACAAGTGAGCTCACCTGGTTAGTTCTGAACTCCTTGGCCAGCACCCCCACGGCAGACCCCAGGCTCTCCCTCCCTTCCTTTACCATATCATAATCTGCAAGCATGTTCAGCAGGAGAGACCTGGCCTCCAAACCACCTTTCCAGTAATTGAAGATATCGGTCAATTATAGTCCACATTGTTATCAAAAATATCATTTTGCTGAAGTCAGAATACAATGCTTCTGCAGGGGCAGAATACAATGCTTCTGCAGGGGCAGAGATATGGCCCCCCCCCCCCCCCCCCCCCCCCACTTTCAAAATCAGGGGGGCTGACCCCCCCCCCCCAAAAAACAAACAAAAAAAACACAACAAAACAGCAGGCTGGCACCAGGCAAAAGGCGCGCCAGTGAATAGTAGCTAGCTCAACATCTTTCTACAGAATTGATCCTGGAACTCGTGTTGCTATTTTGCTATTACTTGTAGTGCAAAGCATGAAGGTGCCACGAGAGCCCATCCTGGTAACTGATAAATGAAGGCGAAAATCTTTCCGCGGACTGATCATCACTACACGTCTCTATATGAGATGCCTTCGGCAGCAAGCAATTGTGCTATTAGACCCCCCCCCCCCCCCCCCCCCCCCCCCCCCCCCCCCACACACACACACACACACACACACACACACTTTTTGGTAGTTGATATACCTTCTGTGATACCAAACAGCCTGCACTGCATATCGTACCTTGGCCTTCTCTAGTGCCACCCTCGGCCAGGGCCTCTGGCGTCCCACTCCTCCACATGCGCTGCAGCCCCAGTGGTGTGGCAGCCATGGCCTGCAGACACTGGAGAGCATCTTCAGCCAGACCGGAGCCTGCTGCATCACCACTGCATGGAATGGGGGGAGACAACCTTAGTCACCTTGCCAGTTGCTAGAGGATGTCCTACATAGGTCTAATTTAGCCTCGTTCCCAGGCTCTCTCCTGTTTTGAGGAGAGAGCCTGGGACCGAGGCTTGGTCTAACTGTGGAACATAGAGACCACCTTGTCAGTCGAACAGAGACCGCCTTGTCAGTCGACTAGGTCTAACTGTGATACATACATGTCAGTTGCTAGAGGAATCCCAGGTCTAACAGTGGCACATTGAGGCTACCATTGTCAGTTGCTAGAGGAATCCCAGGTCTAACTGTGGCACAGTGAGGCTACCATTGTCAGTTGCTAGAGGAATCCCAGGTCTAACTGTGGCACAGTGAGGCTACCATTGTCAGTTGCTAGAGGAATCCCAGGTCTAACTGTGGCACATTGAGGCTACCATTGTCAGTTGCTAGAGGAATCCCAGGTCTAACTGTGGCACAGTGAGGCTACCATTGTCAGTTGCTAGAGGAATCCCAGGTCTAACTGTGGCACATTGAGGCTACCATTGTCAGTTGCTAGAGGAATCCCAGGTCTAACTGTGGCACATTGAGGCTACCATTGTCAGTTGCTAGAGGAGTCCCAGGTCTAACTGTGGCACATTGAGGCTACCATTGTCAGTTGCTAGAGGAGTCCCAGGTCTAACTGTGGCACATTGAGGCTACCATTGTCAGTTGCTAGAGGAATCCCAGGTCTAACTGTGGCACATTGAGGCTACCATTGTCAGTTGCTAGAGGAATCCCAGGTCTAACTGTGGCACAGTGAGGCTACCATTGTCAGTTGCTAGAGGAATCCCAGGTCTAACTGTGGAATGTACATGTACCTTAGAGAAATACGGTGCTAGGTCAAACTACAGTACCGTGTCAGTAGCTAGAGGAACACTAGTGGTATGTACATTGAGACCACCTTGTCAGTTGCAAGATCAATCAAACTGTATTAACTGTCAGTACTGAAATGTACGGTGTACGCAGGGGGAACAGCTAAAAGAATTAAGTGGAGCTTTCAGGCCCGTAGCCAGCCACTAGTCCAGGGGGGTTCTACTGGCCTAAGATTTGGTCTAGGGGGGTTCTAAATGATCGAGTGAAAATGAGGTAGCCACTGCCACTTTTATGTGTATTTATATTATAGGTCCCTGAATCTAGGGGGTTCCATCGAACCCCCGAATCCCCCTGGCTACTGGCCTGGCTTTACTTGGTGTGGCTTTATTAACCTACATGTAGGGTGGAGACGAACATATGTTATGGCACTATAGTGTTCATCATACCTCTGCAATATCAACTCATTGAACAGAGGGATTTTAGAGGTCACTTGAGGATGGACAGCCTGTGGGAATGGAAGAGGAATGGGAGAGGTTGAGCATCACTTGAACCAGGGCTCCCATCTCCTAAACCATACATCTGTAACAGTCACAATTGGTTGCATAGTATAGACAAAGGCTTCAGTTCAAGAAGCTGTTACCAGTTCAGGGTCAGTGCAGAAGCAAGCTAAGATTGTGACGGCAATTTTCTGGAAAGGATTTTCCTCGCATCCCTCTGGAACCTGACCTGCAGGACGATAAGAGAGAGCTAGAGCACCGAATTCTAGGGGGGATAAAACGGCTGTTGGATGACAAAATTGTTGTTCCTGGTAATAATGCAATTTGTTCTCTGATGCTGACAGAAATGCTTGACTCTCCAATTGGCTCACTAGTTGCTAGGAGACGGTTAATGAAGGAGAAGCCGACCGCATCAAACACCCTCCTCCTTCCCTCTCCCCCCACCTCCCCAGACCGAACCATCTTTGTTACCTGAAGGGAACACAAATGCACTAAACTAAAATTATGTAGTTGCATGTGCTACAACTATACAGCAGGATCTTACAAATGCTCCAATACAAAAGGTCCTATCCCCCTCATGAATGTCATTATAATCTATATAATTAGAATAGCATTTACGCTAGTCTTATATCCTGCGCATAAAAGCATGGTTGCTTTTAAGCAAATTTGTTACACATGAAGTCAATTAATTACCTGCTGTGCTGCATAATATACAACATGTAAACAACTCAATATAGCATTACGTCATCAATATAAATTATACCAGTAGCAGTGCTGCCATTCTTTCGTTATCGGAGCGTGCGCTCTTCAGTAAGCTGAGGCAGCGGTCCAGATCCATGGAGGACATCGCTGATTGTACAGCTGAACATGCACTTCAGGGAATCGACATGAATCGAGTAGTCTAACGGTGCGCTTTATCTAGAAACAATGACGTCATTCATTCAAGAACGGCTGAGATAGGACTGAAACACGGCAGTGAAAGCTTCGGCTACAAGTCAGCTGCATACAAGAATATATCTTTGTTGTGCTGGTTCTGTGATGGATCTGGAGTCTGTGTTTGATGGGCCCCTGTCCACCGGGTCGCTGGGGGAGAAGTCAGGGAAGGGTGTGTCTGTGTGGCAGGCCGAGGTCGCACTCAGACTCAGTAAGTTGTGAGGGGAGTGTGGAAACAGAGCCATAGTGAATCCACACTGTAGATATCCAGTGGTATGATATTAAACTGTGCCTTAGCAGTACCCAATCAACTATATATTGAGTGATGTCCGACTGGTAGTTTCAGTACAATGGTAGCACATATGAGAGGGGTGATGTGTAGTCTATCGAGCTAGATCAATTTCTCTTGCTCAGGAAGTTGGAGGCGGGGCGTAGAGGAAGCTCGGTCTTGGTTTGTATCCTTGCCAGTCGCATCAGCATTGGGAGGTCACTCCAATAAGCACCACAGTCACAGCTGCGACCACGCTCAGTCAACCCGGATACTAAGGAAGGGGTGGTGTCACTATGCATTCTGTATATTATCGCAAAGGCAACGGTCAAAGCCCCGAAAATCAGCACAGTCAACAGTCAAAGCCTCGAAAATAACAGTCAAGCCACGCAAAAGAGCACTCAAAGTTTTGACCCATGGTCGCTGCTGTGACTGCAGAGTCTATGGGCGTGACCTCCCCTTGCATCAGGTCGGCAAACTATTATCTAGAGGTGTGTCAGTTGTCTGTTCTTTGGTACGTTCATGCTCTGATTGTCTGTTGCAGGTTTCCTCCGCAAGGTGTATGGCATCTTGACAGCACAGCTGGTGTTGTCGGTGGTGATTGCTATTGTGTGTCTGTCTGTACCACAAGTGAAAGGATTTGTGCAGACCAGGTACATGGTGAGGGTGGGAGAGTGGGTGGGAGCGTGGATGGGAATGAAGAGAGGGAGTGGGTGATGAGGTTGAGAGTGAGGAGTGGGAGCGCAGAGTGGGGTTGAGGAGTGGCAGTACTGAGTGGGAGTGGGTGATAAGGGTGAGTGTGAGGAGTCAGAGTGAAGATCAAGTGGGAGTGGGTGATGGGATAGGTGGAAGTGCTGCTGTTTGGGTGGGCATGCATGAGGTGTGATGGTGGCCGGGAGAGTGATTTAACTCTTTACCAACCGTAGACTTTGGAGGTCAGTTTTATAGCTTGTAATTTAAACATAGTTTAACATACCCTAGATAACGTTCCCATCGTTTTTCATGCTCAAAACTACAGAACTGCACACAGCCATGCTTTCCACATTCTTGACTCTGACCACACCCACTCGTTAATGAGTATGCAATCAAGATGTTCAGGCAATGGTACTCACTCTAGCAGAAAATCAGCCTTGAACACTGGAATTTGAGGCTCTACAACGCTGTTTTCTAGGCCCATTTACGCTTAAACCCAAGAAATGGCCCCGCCTGGTTCCAACCAAGGGCTAAGACCAGACACGGCCATGCTATTTGGCCCTTTCTGCTCACATGGAACCTAAGTCCCAAGGACATTGCCAGATGTGACATCATGAAGCTGAAAGTCTCATGACGGGTTTGCAGTCATCGGTTGGTAAGGGTTAAGGATTGAGGGTACTCGAAATGAGTAATGAATCTGCACACACGCAAACACACACACACATACATACACATCCTTGCATACTACGCACAAACACCCACCCATACTGACACACATGTGACACGTGCCTCCCCCCCCCCCCCCCCCCCCCGCCCTCAGCCCTATGTTCAGCTTTGGCATACTGATTGCAACGTTTGTGGTCCTCTTTGCTCTGATCTTCAAGCGACATGATGCCCCAACCAACTACTACCTCCTCCTGACCTTTGTGAGCCCCTGTCATCAGACACTGATCTAGCAGATAGTCATAATTCCAAATAGAGCCCCGTCTTGCAACATGAAAACTTGAAGCATATTCCATCCTTGAATTATGGCCACATAAAGGACTACTTGTACTTGATCATGTTGCCAGCATCTGTATATAGATGTACTCCATTTGGAGTTATGCAGGAACATACCGTAGCAGGAATATTTGGCAAAGATGGTGATTTTGTAATTTGTCAAACCATGCCAAATTAGAATAGTGTAGTCTACATACAATCTAGCCTTGTTCCCAGGCCTTCTCACCCCAGCATTTGTCGCCCGCATTAGTACTGCAAGCGACAAACGTTGGGGTGAGAAGGCCTGGGAACGAGGCTACCTAGAATCTAGGGCTGAGTGATAGTCATGACAGTATTGTGAAGATATGTTATCTATACCACCTGCTGTGATTTACGTAAGAGTTTTGGCTTCTTGATCAAAAGGTGTTCCTTGGCAGTACTAGGCATTCATGCTGCTGTTCACACACACCCACACTCACACAGACTCTGCTAGAGGGCACCTCACTGGGAACCATTGTGACTTTCTATGATGTGGACCTGGTCCTAAAGGCGTTCGTCATCACCTCAGCAGTGTTTGTCGCTCTCACGGTCTACACCATGCAGAGCAAGTATGACTTCAGCACTTGGGGAGCAAGGTCAGAGCCATGTCCGCTGGATGACCATTCGATTGACCAGCTCCTCATCATACCACATCCCCCCCCCCCCCCCCCCCCCCCGTGTGGCTACATTCCATTTCACTGTGTGGCTACATTCCATTTGAGCACATGGCTACGTCCTCACTGGGTGGGGTCACTGTGTTGCTACATTCCATTTCATTCCCCATTTCACTGCGTGACTACATTCCGTTTCCTTGATGATTCTGATTCTCTGTTTAATACTGCACGTTGCACCAACCTCTTTTCCCCTGTAGTTTGTTCGCATTGCTGTGGGTCCTGATCATTGCTGGAGTGCTGCAGGTACTCTACGTTGTCAGTTCTGTGATCATATTCACCAATTAACTGCTGACTTCTAGAGGTCACGTTTAGTGTATGGATACCTTACTCAGTTCCCTTGGAGTTTCATGCTCCAAATTTGTGCCCTTAACCTGTGCGAATTCGGGACTTTGACCGCACCCATCCATTAACAAGCTTGCAATATTCACGGTTTTGGCCAACAACTGCTTGTCCAGATCCAACAAAAGCTTCATTGTCAGAAATGGATGCCCTACAATATAATGCAAAGAGGAGAGAATTTCCAATGAAGGCTTTCTGTAGCCGAGCCATCTTTTTTTCATCCTTTAGGTGAACCACCCATCTTTGTCCCACCTTTTCTTCTTGCACAGAACCTACATGTATCTGGACATTGCAAAGTGACGTTGCAATCATGCTGCCTGTAGGCAGCTATATCCATTAAAGACAACTTTGAGCTGTGAAATGCTTGTACTAGCTCCCTCCTTCCCTCTCAGATTTTCTTTTGGAGTGAGGCGATGGAGTTTGTCATCTCGGTTGCTGGAGCAGTCATCTTCTGTGGCTTCATCATATTCGACACTCACCTGATCATGCACAAGCTCTCCCCGGAGGAGTACATCCTTGCCTCGGTCAACCTCTATCTGGACTTTATAAACCTGTTCCTGTACATACTGCGTATCTTGCAAGCCATGCGTAGAGAATGAAGCAACATTTCCCCTAAACAGCTTGTATTTGTATAGTAGCCATGACTTGTACAATTTCATTGTATGAAAAAAATCCCCGAGAAGACAGTACTTGTTTATTGAAGAACATGTACGCCACAACTTTATGAACAGTTGCATGTATTCCTGCACACAAAGAGGCACTCAGAACTGCAGGTTTGATGATGACTTTGATCTATTCACAGATGATGGGTCAACTTTTTAAATGCACAAAAGGGATTGTACAAAGGTGAACCAACGAGTGTACGCTCCCTATACAAACTGGAAAGAATAACCATGTAGTAATGTCATTGTACTATATTATGACAGAAGGAGATCTTTTTTGTCTGTTATGGCTGCATGAACATGTCTAGCCTCATTCCCAGGCCGGCTCTCATTCTCGGGCTCGAAAGGGAGAAGAGAGCCTACCATTGACCATAAACACGCCTACAAAATAGTTGCATGTTGATATCTGTTGGAGGAGCTAGGACATACTGCTGATTGCATTGACCTTGCAAATTCAAAGTGGGAAGTGCTGTGCACTTGGTGGATTTCTAATTGAGTTATGGTCAATAGTGTAGTAGTGTATATACAACAGCAGTTTGCTGCATGTGCATTGCATAACTCAATTAGAAACCACCAAGTGCACAGCACTTCCCACTTTGAATTTGCAAGGTCAACGCAATCAGCAGTACACTGTGTGGTAATATATGCTACGTGGCCTTGGGGCTAGCTAAATGTGTACTGTACACAATATTTTTGTGTGTGCATTGGAGGAAGATTGAAGGGTGGGAGGAAGTAGGGCAACAGGTTAGGGCCAGGGCTGGACCTATACCTATAAAGTATGTACTTCCGTCATTTTTTCTGTTCATTGCATTCTTGTTCTTTTTTCCAAGTGAAAAAACGTAGCTAATAAAATAAAACGAACAAGTAAAAAAAAAAAAAACTTGGAGAAAAAAAGATAAAAAAGACAACCTAGCAACACACCTACCCCTCCGTGACAGGTCAGACACCGAAGTGTGCAGCCTCAGGAGCGCTGGATAGGCGTGCCTGGAATCACAGGAGGCTAACCTGCTTTCGACCAGACACCTTTAGCTTCGGTGGTCAGATGGGAACCGGCGTACTCATGCTGCTAGGCGGGGAAGTCGAGAACCGGTGTGTACGGAGTGGCCCAGACTCGTACTCGGTTATTGGGGAGGCGAACACTCAACCCCCAGGCTGCAAAGCAAGTGCTTAGCGAGTGTGCCATCCCGACATCCCGCCAAAACTTGTTACAAATTCAGCATTTAAAGGTTAAACCGGATGTACTTTTTGCGCATGCGCGCACGACTTCCCGCCAATTTTTTAAAAAACTTCCCAGTTTGAACGTTATAGCTAAGCTAGCAACTGCACTCTCCGTGGGCAGCTGACTATCCGCTTATCCTGTTGGGTTAACAGGTCAGTGCTAACCTTATACTAGTGTTCTTGACTATGGCCATGCACTCACCAATTTGGAGGTGCATACATTCACAACAAAATTCAAGTTTCTGTTGTCCAAAATGGTCATTGTTTTCCACATAACAAATGAAGCGTCTGGTAGTAGAAACAATATACCACACCAGAGCCAAACCCATGAATGAGGTGGCACAGAGTACAAACTGCAGCTACAGCTGTACACTGTACTGAGTACAACACCGAAAGAATCTCTGAAGTGATAGTGGGTTTCTCAGTACGACAACCGGCTGTTTCCGGTTGAGCGTATGCACGTGCCACCTTGACTTCTGATTCCAGCTGATTTGATCTTGCGTGTTCTAAATGTGGACACGCCCCCTACCAATGGCCAACTAGTGTTGTACTACTTGACTATGTTTCAGCTGACCGAAGCCTTCGACTCGCAGCTGACGTTATCATCTGAGTCTTTAATGTGGCCTCCATTTTTGTACATTGTCTGTTGTAGCTATTATCCTTGGTGCAAGAGACTACTTGGGGTTTAAAAATTGTCTGGGAACGAGGCTAGCTGAGTGGAGCATTGGAACGAGGCTAGCTATGTGGATGCTTTACACATAGATGACAATAATTTATGCATAATACAATTACATTACATAAATGGCAATCTCTTGAACTGTGAGTGTGATCTAGCTGCGTTTGGGTGATGAGTTCCTAATGTTCTCCCTGTTGGCCACTGGAAGCAGATCGGAACTCTGTCGTCTTGACCTTGATGGGGTTGTGGTGGGGGAAGTGTCGGAGACAGACTTCAGTATGCCGAGGGAAGAGGCTCTCACTTTATCGTACCTTGCCTGCATCTAGCAGAAGAGAGGAAACAATATGTCAGAGTTGGTGGGGAATATGGGTTTAGACAAGAACTGGGAAACCAGCCTTTGGTTGGAGGAAGAAACCATTTAGATTGTGGTGTCCCTTATAATATTGTTTCACTCTTCAGGCTCCCAATTCAGGTATTCACTACGTATACATCTTCCAGTGTTGTATTGTTGCGTTGGTGACAACTTGGCGTATGCCTGCATGAAGAAGTCTGCAACTCCAATTAAGGTCTAGAATGTTACCTAAGTTAGTTTCCAGTGCTATCTCTGCAGTCTAGATGTTGCTGTTTGTCTAGACATGTTTCTGGTTACCTAGGTTGGTTTCCAGGGCTACACAACGAGTTCTGATGTCATTGAGGATGCACTGCAAGTCCCGGACTTTGGAGCTCATGTACGGTTTGTGGAGAGAAGTGGTCGACGGCTGTGTATAGAAGAATCAAGAATTGATGTGGTAGAAAAATGATTTCTTAGCATCTTTTTCCAAGAGTATCCCCTGGCCTAAACTTCATTCCAAAAATATCCCTCACCTCATTCTCATAACTTCATTACCAGCACTCATCCATAGCTTCATTTCCCCCTGAGGTCACCCATAAACAGACCACAATTTTCAGTGGTGGCCGAGTGGTTAAAGTTCGAATGCTAATTCAAACATTGCTGGTTTGAGTCCCACCATGCTATAGGATATTTTCTTTCTCTCCTAGGAGTCGACTCAGCTCTATCCTAAAGAATGACCAGGCCTATTCTTGAAGGTGTTTTCACCTGAAATAGTTCACACTGCATCCTGAATTCAGAGGGGATGTAAAGCTGTCAGTGCTTGCAGTACTAACTCTGGCCCTCGTTAGCCCCCATTTTGGCAGGGGTAATACAAATCTAATAATCATTCCTACATACGTGTACGCACCTTTCTCTTCAGGTAGTCTCCGGTGCTGACAGGTCGGTGTGATGGCACTCTGTGTGTCGGGCATCACCAGAGGATGCTTCAGAGCATACTGGAGCGCACGTGTGCAGCCATTGGGATCTGTAACCACACATGATGTCATAATAATTATTACACAATCATCCAGCTGCTAATTTGCTAAAGACTAGCCTCGTCCCCAGGCCTTCTACACCTCCAGTTTTTGATCGTTTGCTGTATGCAAAAACGGAGCATACTACAAGCGATCAAAAAACTGGGGGTGTAGAAGGCCTGGGAACGAAGCAAGCTAAAGACACCATAGAATCAAGTAATATTCAACGGCACATTTGGCACCTACACAGGAAGTGAAAGGGCTGGTAATTAGTAATGTGTGGTCTTTGCAGTATGACAGCACATGTTTCACTCGAATGCATACACACCTGTAGGTATGGGCATGCATGGAGGATCCTTGTAGGTATCCAACAAAGCTTCGTAGCCCTTGTAGTGATCGTGAACATGCCTGTACTTCTGTTTGAGCTCTTTCTTCCTGTCTCTGAAGCTCTCCCTCACAGACCAACACTTCTCCCCCACGCTGGCAGAGAGAGGTGTTTGTCCTCCTCTTTGTACCTCTTGGTCCTCCCCTGCACCCTGGGGGGGGGGGGGGGGGGGGTTGTGTGTGGTATAGGGGTATCTAGTGGTTTGTAAAATAATAATGCAGCTTGAACTGCAAGTCAAGCATATTGCATACCTGTGTCATGAACACACCCCTCATGCTGGTCATCGACCACGTCACCTTTCCCCTCCTCCCCTCCTCCTCCACCCCTCCATTGCATGTGTGGTGATTCTGTGGCAGAGGAGTGAGAGGGGGAGGAGGGTGCAGAGGAGGTGGGAGAGGGGTTCTCCAACATTGGAACATCCAGTGGTGCTTCCAGAGCTGGGAGAGGGTGCTTGGGGATGGGGGGAGGAGGAACTGAGGAGACCTGTGGTAAGAGTACAGCTGTAACTGCATGACGACTAACAGTTGCAATACTTGCATATTCATATTTATACCCAGTGCCACATATAGAACTGAGCACAGCATACAATACAATAATGTGTACCTTCTTTAAACGTACTCCTTGGCAGCCTTCGAAGGTGTGTCTTTTCCATGATGGCTTATGCCTGCACACGTAGTTACAGTATCAGTTCAATGATCCATACAATCAAACCAGCTCTGGAGAGCTTGTGAGAAACACGTTTCAACAATGTACAGCAAGCAGATGGCAATAGTAGCCTCGTTCCTAGTCTGTTCCCACCGCCAGTATTTCATCACTTCCAGTATGAAATACGGCGGGGGAACAAGGCTATGGCAATAGGTAGGGAGAGATAGGGATGAGGCACTAGTGGTACTAGGTAGGTGAGGTACTAGTGATACAACTGGGTTACTAGCCTCATACCCAGGCCTTCTCACCCCAGCTAGTGCTTGCAGTACTAACTGCAGGCGACAAACATCACCTTTCGAGAATGAGAGCCTGCATGGAACGACGCTATAAGCTTAAATTGGGTGTATACATGTAGTTGAATGGAAAAAGCGTCTGGTTGGTACAAAAGAGAGAGTTAACTGCCTGTTGTATGTACAGTTCAACCCCTATTATGATGACAGTGCATTAAGGTAGTAAACATGGGTACCGCGATCTCCGAAACCAAGTTGATGGATAAATGGGCAGCATCAAAGCGTACACAAATTTCAGCAATACTTTGCATCAAACTGCTCCCTCTGCTTGAAAATGCCCTAAAACTCAATTTTAAGGCCCTCTACGAAACTGAAAATTTGGACCCTCTCCAAGGCCCCACCCACACTCTGACCCCATCATCAATACACACACAAAACAGGCCCCAAAACTACGGATGGATTTACCACCTGCTCTCCTCACTTGCAGGCTACAGCCCAAAACTCACTGCCACCCTCAAAAACAGAGGTTTGGCTACCCTAGGCTTTCAAAAAAAATTCCACGCACACCAACTAAAACCGACTCAAGCCAAGGCCAGTTTCCAAAAGGTCAACCTACCCCCTGCAAAAATAGGGATGCTTTTCCACGTTCACCTCTCGGTTACCGAGTTTTGGCCACACATCTACTCCCTCTCACCAGCCCAGTCCAGCTACCAAACCAGCCAAATTCGCCCTAACACGAAAATGGGCGGGGCCTGTAATGCCGAAAGGTCAACTCTCTAGAGTACCTTGGCCAGGGAGCTGTCGGAGGCTGTTCACTTTCCAGGCTGTTCTTCGGCCACTTCAGCAGACCCACAAACATTCCTGCTCACTCCACCTAGCTATTCACCCTCAGATAGCCCATCGTTACATTCAATAAGCCAGAATAGCTACTTACTTAAAAAAAAAAAAAAAAAAAAAAAAAAAGGGTGTTCAAACAAATCTTCAAAGTACCGCACGGCCACATCAGAGTACCGATTTGAAACTCGAAAGGGCCGCTAGCCGCATCAAAGAGAGAAGCCCCCCTTGTTTATTCCGGTTGCCGCCATGGGAAAACGTAAACAGATCAATAACTCTAAATAACTGTATGCGAGTGATGTCATCTCATTAATTATTCATGAGCAAAATTGCGCGATTTCGCCGATGCCGTGTTTCCTACCTTAAGCTCCTGGTCTTGCAGACCTCTCAACTCTCATTACTTGGCAGTGAGACTCACTATATTTGCCCTTAAAGTTAGTACACAATTTATATTACTCTTATGTAATATTACTGGTCTTGTATCCTGACAGTTGCATGTCCATATGAAAATACCTATGGGATTTTGCAGGTGATCAAAAGTAGTGCATTCTTGGAATACACAAAAAAATCATTGTTTCACAAAAAGGGCAATCGGAGAGCTAGAATGAACATTCCTAGTGTGTAGGTACATTAAAAATTACATCAATAAAATACAGCAAGAAACCTACAATCAGGCACCGCAAATCCTGCCCATAACAACTCACACATTAATTCTGTTGGGTGCGTGACAACACTTTGTACAGAGTTGCTACAAAATTATTACAAAAAAATCTTTGGTGTGTAAAACATTAGGTAGTTGCATTTAGCAGGCAAGTGAAGATTGGCGATCAGGAATTAGTCCCCTCCCTCTGGTTTGCTCTCTTCACCTGAAGGCAGTGGGGAGAAGAGGGAGAGGAGGGAAGTGATTACCATAATTATTTCCGCTGAACGAAATAAACGCTGCCCTTGTTTAGTAGCCATGGTTAGTATTCAAATGGCTGGCGAAATGTTTTTTCTAGCCCTCGAGGACTGTGACTGTTTGCTGTGAGCGTCAAGAGAGAACAGATTGTTGGTCATGTTCCCCGAGAGCTGTCTAAGAACATTTGGCATTCCTGAGGTCAAGGCACGGGGCAAGTGACGTGTGACTGCTTGCGACAGTAATGGCTTTGGCAGTTTCCCACCGTTTTGTTGGGATGATTATGATGGTACCACACGGGGCTGAAGCAAAAACGTCTTTGTGCATACATGGTGATCCGATCCATTTCCTTGCTTCCATGTTCATGCTGGGTTTAATGCTAACTGAAAGTCTTCCAGGTTGTACCTCCTTCAGTAGGCTTCTCCTCTGTTGGCTGAACTTCGACCTGAACCGTCATCTATGTGTACAGGTTTGTGTGTATGAAACACAAAGATATATTAGGTGTGGGTGGGTGTGATGGTGCATGTGTGAAGGTGGAGAACTGTGACCTCACCTCAGTGGGCTCTCCCTTGGCCTCCACGTCTTGCTGAATCTCTTTGTTGGCTTGATCCACGTCCTTCTCGGCCTCTTTGCCAGCTTTTTCCACTTCCTTATCAGCCTCTTTGGCGGCTTTTTCGATGTCTTTATCAGCCTCTTTTGCAGCCTTATCCACCTCCTGAAAGTAAGAATTCCTCCATCATCAATTCACACAAGTCTAAAGTCACTCGTCTCTATTCTTAGCTTAATACACACACCTTCTCGGCAGACTTCGCCTCCTTATCAACCTCCTTCGCAGCGTCACCAGCAGCTTTGTCAAGATCCTTTTCAACCTTTGAGACAGATGTCCCTTCCTCCTTGAGAGTCTTGTTCGTCTCTGCCTCTGTTTGGTCAGCAGTTGCTTGCAGCATTGATGTGGCTGCTTCGACTGAGATGAGGGCTGTGCTGATCACCTTGCGACCATCCTTGTTGAACTGTGGAGGAAGGAGACGGAGGAGGGAGGGAAAAATGAGGAAGAGTGCATGAAGATAAACATAATGAAGGGCCGAGAACCAGTGTTTAAATGTGTTCCAGGAAAACTTAAGGGAGGGGAGGGTTATACCATTTTCATGCCATTTTCTTCTGACAGCCATAACTCCTTCCTACTACCCCCCATGAACTTGATTTATGGCTCAAAAGACAGCTCTCTCCAAGAGCTTTACAATGAGCTATAGAAAGTCTGTTAAGTACCCCTATAAGGAGTTAGTGGTCAGGAAGCTGATCACACTGCTTTCACAGGAATCCTGATAAGTGACCACCACTTATCATGTAGTCTGTGATTTTTACCCCGCTCGCGCATGCGCGAAGCGGGGTTAAGCAATCGGTTTTGTCCGTCTGTCTGTCAGTCGTCTGTGGCCCGGAAAAAATTGAAATCTCGCCACATAGACCCTCAAAAACCATCCAAATGGAGTCAAACAATAGCAAATAGCAAAAACTGCTCTGTGTGTACCTGACTGAAGTCAAGGCGCTCCGTTTCGCTGTATTTCGGCTATTTCCTGCTTTTCATAACTATTCATAACATTGGCTCCACCTCTTCATGACCTCAGAGTCCCATCAAGAACAAGACACACAGTGCATTTGAAAACTTCATGCTTCGAGACGACCGCTAGGAAACAGTGTTTTCTCACGATCTATGTACTTTACAGACATCGTGGCTATTGTTTCGGCTGTTTTTTCCAGCTATTTCCTATTGTTCGTAACATTTGGCCCCACCTCTTCAGCTTCACAATATACGGTAAGCTGTGACTCCCATACCAGAGATAGCCTCGTTCCCAGGCCCGAGACGGCGAGCCTGGGAACGAGGCTAAGACAGAGATGTCACATCGGTGCTGTCGATTGTAGCTGCACTATATCCTGTAGACGTTCCGCGCGGGGTATGTGTTCTATGAACATCTCTAGTTTTATCGAGGGGCGACCGCACTCCTGGTAGCCGCGGTTGAATGGTAGCACAAGCTAAGTGTGACAGTTCATTCCAATTATGATAGCTATATATAGGGACGATCAGAAATTATTTAGAGTGCTCTCAAGTAGCATTCATAGCCGCGTTGCAACCCGGTTGCGACTCGCCGTATATAGCGCAAGGTAAGTATTGCAATTCATTCCAAATAACGCACATGCCACGTGGCAACTACGCTCAGTCGATCGCGAGCAATGGCGACCAAAAGAAAGACAAGAGCACTCACAACTTAGCCAACACGGTGAGTTCCAGCATGTAAGCGTCAGTGAATGACAGCGATCACGGCCGTGTGGTCAGAATCTTTGTGGGGCCTTCGTAAGACTGTACTTGCAACCAACGTCGAAGAGATCGAGAGCGATCGAGCAATGGCGGCCGACGGCACAACACAAGCGCTTGTATCTCCACCACCAAGGTGAGTTTCAGCACCAAAATTGTACGGTTGGGACAGTGCATGATAGCGATCATGAAGGTGTAGTCAGAATCTTCGTACGCCATTCCAATCACTCGAACAAGTTATTTATATTATATTATATTATGCGGCACAATTTTTCCTATACCAGGAGTGTAATATGTCATCTAGAGGCTTAGCTCTACAATGAGAATGGACAGAATGTTTCTGAGAGTATCCATGGTAGCTATACTCTACCCATGGATTGTATGGTCATTATCTACCCTATGGATACTCTCAGAAACATTCTGTCCATTCTGTCCAATGGTACTTGATCGAGAGCTCTCTAAATAATTTGTGATCTTCCCTGTATATAGCTATCATGGTGATGTGTGATAATTGGAATGAACTGTCACACTTAGCTTGTGCTACCGTTTAACCGCGGCTACCAGGAGTGCGGTTGCCCCTCGATACATACACAAGTTTATAACAATACTAACCTCATCCTTTGCTGCATTGAGCTTCTGCATCCAGTCACTGCAAGAGAACCCGAATAATAAGATTGTAACATCAACTTCACTGCTGTCGTTATCCCTACTTTGTATGTAGCAACTACACAAGTTCAACCTACGTCTTCTCCTCTGCATTCTCTGCCACGAGGTAGTATGCACGGTAGGGCGAGCAGACCACAAAGCATCGGTCGGCTGTTTCTGGTGGCCAGGTGGTGGTGGTCTCAGGTTTCGGCTCTGACACATCTGCACAGAACCTGTTAAGTAGTGTGTGTGCGTGAGAGAGAACACAAGAGATACATGTAGATAGATAGATAGCTAGATAGTTGTTCAAATGGTCGATTCTATGATGTTAACTGAATGCTAATCATACTTAGCAGGTTACTTTACATGTGAGAGAGGGAGCAGAGGGAAAGAGGAAGAGAGGATGGAGAGGAAGATAGGATAAAAGAGATGGAGGATAAAGGAGATGTAGAGCATTATGGGGAGGCTCACTTCATGTAAATCTGCCCATCAAAGCCACCACGTTGCTCATTCTTGTACCAGCGCAGTACGGAGCCTCCCTCATCCAGAGTCATCCACTGATGGTTCCACTTCTTCCAAAGTAAACCTGGAAAGGAGGGGGAGGAAAGGGAGGGAAGGGAGGGAGAATAGCATACGTAACTTGGGAGGTTGCCTCATGTAATGATGTACACCAGTCAACACCTGAAAGAGACATCTCACCTTGCCTATCTACAAAGCCACTCTTGACAGTTTGGTAGTCTACTGGAGGCTTGGTTGGCTTTGCTTTCACAGGCTGTTCCTTCTTAGGCTCTTCCTTTTTGGGTTCTTCTTGTACTGGCTCCTCTGGCTTAGGTTGTTCTGTGTTCATGTGTGCGTGTGTGTGTGTGTGTGTGTGGGGGGGGGGGGGGGGGGGGGGGGGGGGGAGGAGTGTCATTATCAATATGTTAGCTGTCACATTCTTTGTTGCGCTCTCTCCTCCACAATGCACACGGACTCTTGCCCACAGTGACACACACCTTGTTGAGGCTCCTCGGGCTTGGGCTCCTCAGGTTTGGGCTCCTCGGGCTTGGGTTCCTCGGGCTTGGGCTCTTCGGGCTTGGGTTCCTCGGGTTTGGCCTCCTCCTGTTGGGTCGGCACCGCTTCCTGCTCGGTAGACATGGTCACTCAACTGTGTGTGGGGGGGAGGTCGAGGAGTGTGTGTTGAGGGGAACAGTTCTGACATGCACACTTACATGTCTTAGCACAAAACAAAGGTCAGTTAGGACCAGCACATCTAGTGAATAATATTCCCCAAATTACAGCAACCTGTCCTGAACACACAGGCAACACGGCATTCAAACTCGTGACACTGAGCATGCAGAAAGGTCAAAACGAATCTAGTGAATAGCATGTTTCAAAAAACAAGGATAACCTTCAGCTCTTGCGCGATTCATGGAGGCTCCAGTTAAAATTACTGGGTCATGAATATCATTATGAGAGTTGGAACCCATTCATAGTTCACAACTAGGGTATTTATGAGTTGACATAACCTGTGACTACAAGGGTGAATTTATCGTTCTGCAATGAATGAACATGAGAGCGGTTTCTAGACTGCAGGCTATGGATGGAGTGACGGTAGTCCTACGTATACTCAATTATATTGCGAAGGTCATTTTTGGAAAGCCAGATATGATGTGTTTTTCATGCGAGTTGTGGTAGAGGCCACAGGTGCAGGGGGTCTATCTAACTCTTCGCAAGAGCGTATGACGACATCCTTTTCATGCCGCTGCAATGAAAATCAATGTCATCGTGCACTCTTGTACATGGTTATGGACAATTCATGAAGTTGGTGAAATGGAGTGGATACATGGAAGCATCCAACAAAGGACTCTGAAATGGAAGTTGAGGTGAGGTCATAGTTTTGACAGGAGTGATGTCATGGCAGACTCAGAGTGGGGGACCTTATCACTGTGATGATCTCAGGCAACCAAACCCACTTCAAAGTGTGGCCAACTCCTTATACATCTCTAAAGGTATGTAACAACCTCCTGAACACTGCTCCTCTCCACCTGCTACAGGACAACAAGCTGAAGGGAAGGGTTTCTCTTACGCCTAACATGAGCCATCGAGATGTGCCAATAGTCAGCGGACAGCCAACTGCGTACCCTAAATATACCTAGGCTAAGTACCCAATGTTCAGAGGACTGCTGAGCTAAGAGTGATGGCTCAACTCTCAGGGTATAAGTGTATCACAATTCTTCAGCAGGTTTGTGATGTTTCACAGGCAGTTTGGCACGTGAATTGACTGACAGATCCATGATATATATACCATACCACAACCAGCAGCCGCAAGAATCGCAAGATCTCAAGCAATAACCCTTCCTGACGTACATGTTAAGTGAGGAAACTGGTGGTGGGGTGGGGGGTGGCCTGTGTTCTCAATGGCTCATCAAGCAAGCTACTATGGTGCAGAGTGTGGCCTCCTGGCAGGGATGATTCCTGAGATTTGCAGAGTGTGCAACACAGCCTTCAGCCCCTCTCTCTAGTTAGAGGTGCCGGCCATTCCCCCCCCCCCCCCCCCCCCCCCCCCCCCCCCCCCCCCCCCCATGGACAATTTTATAAGGTTGAATATTTGGATATACAACTTTACACACATGCTACACATGTGTAGGCTATCATATGCATGTAATCTGATAATCACTGCACAATATGCAATGCCAGCTTGACTTCCATACTGTACTCTGAACCATCAATACAAGATTAGAGGTACTATATAGGTAGCATGTGACCAGCTGATGGATTGATAAAGATAATTATGACTGCTGCCAAACAAGTGTACTATCTTTACACACATAATTCAATAACCCTTCAGTTTTGCTTGAGGGGAGGGAGACTTCATGGGGCAAGTACAAAACCTTGATTCTAGACTAAAACTGGACCCTGGGCTCATAATGTTTGCAAAGGCAGTGTGTTATGGCGGGGGGGGGGGGGGGGGGGGGGGGGTACCTCTCTGCTGAGCAGCTATATACAGACTGCAACATAGCTGCCGTTGATCGATGACATACATGTACATGTACAATGCATTAATGAGTGATACCACTCTGTCACTTCATCTCAATTTGAGCAGCAACTTCCTGTGGGTGGAGCTTCTAATTCAACACCAAAAACACTCCCCTCTGTTCAGGAGTTCAATAGGTACAATTCCAAGCAGAACATTGCCCTACTCACAGGACAATACACATTGTTGTCACGACTAGCTGTCAAAACCGAGTACAAAGGATAAAATCACAGACAGACAAGACTACACAATGCACATTACAACTGGAAAACAGCTGAAAGATGGATAAGTATTACCTACAAGGACTTTAAAGGGTCATTGCCAAGCAGACATCTATTGCTCTTACCCCCATCAGACTTGCTTGTTTGTTTTTTTCTCCAACACGACTTGAACATGATCAGATATTTTTCCCACTAGCAAAAAGCAGCCGGAAGGAAACATAGCCATATGAAGCCAGTCACTAGCTTATTATTGGCCCCATTGGTCTCGGAATGCTTGCTCTAGTAGTCCTCCCACAAGAAAGCGAACGTCTGTACACGTGTGGGAGGGAGGGTGTGAATAACACCAAAACTACACCAACAAAAGAATTCTGTAGTAGTTGTAGTTTATCAAAATCAAGCACATAGTATGCAAGAAATTTTTTTCCGGGAATTCACATATCTCAACGTCACAGGCAAAACTGACATCTACAAGTTGTATAGTGATGCGAACTTGGTTTATACCCAGATGCAGATAGCTAGATACATGAACTAAGTCACCCATAACCTTCACACGTTTTCATTTCTGTTTAGATCCCAAGAGGCCAGCCCATTCAACCATCTCTCCCACATGCACTCATGCAAGACTGCAGATGTTCAGCACCTGAAAAGCTCAGAGTCTTTGGAACAAGATCGAATAGAGCACAGTTATGCATCTGCATTGTTGAAGACAACCTGGAGTTCTAAATGAAGCCTAGAACAGTCTCTAAACACAGCTGTCAAACCTCTTACAAAGTTCGGTAACCAAATCAGAGTATTGGTTATCACAGCTACAAACCTCACGGCCAAAACTGGCTAAAGCAGCATGCCACTTGACTCCAATACAGTCTGTGGTCTCTTCACCACAGCATTTGGAAGCTTGCATACACAGTACAGAACATACACTAGTACAGAAGAAGGAGGTTTGCTGTTGGGATACTGGACTGGAATTATCAAGTGCTAAATCTCAGGTGGTTTTGCTTTATCTAAGGCATGAGTATCACATGACTGTCCAGGTGAATAGGGGTGGTCCACATTCAACACAGATGCTGATCAACCAACAAACCCAGTGGAACATTAGCCAAATGTGTTGCATGGAGTATATTCAGTCTACTAACCCGACCCATTTCCTATTTGCTTACAGATAATGCATACAAATGGATGCTTGCTCGACTACACTAGTTGGGCCTCGTCTGTGCCATGTAGCACCCCTGCATGCAGTGTAGCGGCTGGAGGTGGCCCTGGCACAAAGAACAGTGGCTATGTTGGGTCTGACAGATTTCACTGGGATTAGGATCACTGATGTGAGCATCAAAGATTGCCGTATACTCATACAACTCAGGTGATGGACAAAGTACTATATCCTCAAACTAAGTTGGAGGGCAGTAATCATCCAGGATGGCTGACACACCTGTGATTTGCATGTCTGGATGCCCATTAGCAGTGTTGTCACAATTTATATCAACTTGTAACCATCAACTGACAACTATCTCATTGGCATGGCAACACCAATTACTTAGATTAGCACCTGCACAATTGACTATTATCAGTGACCTGAGCTCAAAATCCATTGATCTGGCCAACAACTAAAACAGGGCTTCACTAAGCACTTAGGTCACTTAGAATCTACCTAGCATTGAGTCCCAGTTATCTTTAATCACCCTCCCCTGTAAGTGGTCACCACCCTCTGTTAAAACTCTACATTCCAACCATTCCAGATAAATGAGATTGGAGAAAGCATGAATATTGGGTAGTCATTATCTCAGCGTAACTATCTGCTGAGAAATGCAATTTTTACAGTACATGTGAACCCCACGCTGCCTAGTCAAATATGGACTCCATTTACACAGCAGTGTGTTTTATAGCGTATTCCATGGCCTTCAACTGTCAATATGCCGCCATCCTAGTATATTTGCCTCTGAAGCAGTATCGCATAGACTAGAAGCATTGCTGGTGCATGATTGCATTCACCAAGATCGCAATAGAAGATGCTCTCTCCAAAAAAGGTAAACAGCCGTCCGTATAAAATGATGACGTCAGCTGCAATGGGTCTGATTTTCAAATGCAGCTGAAAAAGACCTGTTTTAAGATTCAAAAACCTTAAAATAACATAAACCAAGCCATAAGACTGCTGTTCCTTGAAAATAAATTATCAGCTATCTCGGATTTCACATCATTGGGAAAACCAACCATTCAATGTAATGGGAACCACACTAAACAGTGTTGGACGTTTGCAGGTTAACTCCAAACAGGAGGAGGAAAGAGGATATCAGGTTTCAGTGCAGAGCAAACGTCGAATCTAGGGTACTAATTAGCTACGGCTAGCCACCACGATTGCCGCGCTGCAACTTTACCACTACCAGTCTCATCACATGCAGATCTGCGCGAGTCTATAAACATCTACGATCCATGTAACGTGGCTTTGGCAACTCACTTTAACTTCTGAAGACTGTTCTGTTAAAAAATCGCTGGTCTTCTATAACACGCCCTTGCAAGACTCCAAATGCCAGACTGCTCGCCCCCTAAGTTCAAACTGCAAGGTCCAAAAATAATTAGCACATTTTTATGGTAATGACGTCACATTGTCATGGAGATTTCCTTATTTGGAATACAAACGTTGGAAGGCGCTAATCGTGCGTACAGCGAGCTGATCTACCATGGAGCTCAACCTTACGCCTGTGTTTTACATGCAGGTAATACCCGTTTAACAGATCGGGCTAGTGAGCTGAGGGGGTCCGTGCTTGAAAATAGCATGGCGATGGTGTGCATTAATTAGAATATCATTATCACAACAGTACTGCATGCGCATGTGTGCAATTTGTAGTCTTGTTCCCACTGCAATCCACAGTTTCACGGGACAGACCCTCATCTAATTACACACCAGTGAGTCATGGCATGCACAAGATGCTGTGACCAGACCCTCTTAGTTACCCCGTGCGCATGCGCAGCAGGGGGTAGAGTGATCGGTTTGTGTCTGTCCGTCTGTCCGCAGTCCAAGCGCTGTTTGAGCAGTGAAGGCCTTATTGAAGGCTTATTTCAGGATAGAAGTGTCAGAATTCAGAAAATACTAGCGTCTACATAACTCACAGACCAGAGATCTACTCGAGAGGCTGAGAAAAGCTGCGTGAAAGTCGTGCTTCTAATTTATACAATTTGACCACACCCAATTTCTAACATTACTGCCACAACTTACGGTATCTCATTCTGCATGCTGACATCGCTGTATTATCCATGAGCTAGCTCATCGTGCATGCAGCGGCTGTATGAATAGGCCTATAGCTGTCAAGTCAAAGTTGCGCACGGGGTACGTGCTCTGCTGAGCACCTCTAGTTTAGAAATTAATCATTTTGATAGTTTTGAGTGGGTGGAGCTGGCACACAACACAAAAACATTTGATGAGATGATAATTGGAATACCTGACTGTTAGTCTCGGAACCAGACCCTTCACGCGGGGGGTCTGGTTCCGAGACTACCTGACTGTCTTGTGGATGAGGGTCTGGCCCACAAGACTGCAGCCTGGGCCAACGTTCCCCTGCAGCTGGGTAAAAAGTTGGTATGGGTAATTGCACTCTTCTGGTGGTGAAAATAAGTTTCTGGTGACGTTTGCATAACTGATGGTACAAGGATCATGTGTTCAACCGAAATATGTCATGCATGTCTCGAGCCTTATCCCATCACACTGGGTAGCACAGCCCAATCATAATCTTAAAGGATTTGGTTGACAGAAACCCTGCTATGGTATTCTAAAATGCTCCAATATGATTATTCTTTACAGTTACTGTATAGTAGAGCCTGCCTGTTAATGCTTCAGTACGTGTTATGCAGGCAGTGCTGACGCAAAGGAGCTTGTCTCTAGTAAAATGCTAGTACCGTCATGTCTCTTCCATCATTTTATGGTAGGGGACTGACCTTCACGCCTATATTGTAGTGAGCATCTATACCAGCTTAACAAGCATCGTTTGTGTACAAAACTGGGCCTGAGATGACCTAGCAGCCTAGCCTCGTTCCCAGGCTGTCTCCCGCTCCTTTTTTAGCTGCATATTATGTGACCTTTGAACCCCCGGTAGAAAGTCACGGTATAAGGTCCCGTATGTGGCTAAAAACGGAGTGGGAGATGGCTTGGGAATTCGAACTAGGCTACTAGCAGCCCGTACCCCATGCACGTCGTGAGGGGGGATGAAGGCCAACTGGTTGATCCAGAATCACAAGTGACACTGCGTGCCATCTGAATTGCAGCAATTTGGTACTGCAACTTGATACCATACAAGGAATTATGGAACAATGCAATGAGCATTGTTGCATTGGGATGCATGTAAGTGTGCTAGAGTTGTCATCCATAGGATGTGTGCTCCGAGTAATGAAAAGTAACATGGAATTATGCCGTACATGAATGGCTGAATGGCTTAATGGAGTGGAACAGCTTACTGGCAGTTGTTGTTGTGTTCAATGATAAGCACGCACATGAATCTTTCTCTCGCTTCGAGTGGGAACAACACTCCTGGTGGCATGGTCCGGCCTCAATTAGCACACACAAAATAAACAACTGGCAACTGCACTCTCAGTATAGCTAGGGCGGACTCACCTTTTAGGCCGGAGCCTCCGGCCTTCCTCTCACCTTGTGGACAGCTCAGCGGACTCTGATTCCTTCCTGGAGCTTATACTCACAGTTAGAGTGGAGTCAGTGGACCGTGCGCTCCTGACTGCACTCGTGCTCGTTGATTAATGCACATCTTACCTTAGCAATGGTGGGCAACAGGAAGGCAGTGGAGGACAAAAGTGCTCCTAACTCTGCCACCAAGGTGAGTTTCAGCACAATTATTATATGTTTGTGTCAGGGCATGACAGCGATCATGATGATGAAACTTCAGAATATTCGTAGCTTTCCTGGAAGCTGTGAGCTCGACGTTTAACATTATGTAGCACAATTTTTCCCCTACCAGGAGTGTAACTTCCTTCTCTTCCTCCATCAACCCCTGCATGCCTTCCTCCCTCTTGCCTCCTCTCCCTTACCTGTCCGCCACTCCTCCACCTCCTCTTCTCCCTTCCTCCATGACTACCTCCCTCCATGGCTACAACCCCCCCACCACTGCAGCGTTTCATTTAAAAGTTGTTCAATGGGGGACGAAATCGTAGCATGGCAGAGTAAGGAGTGGGGAGGCATGAGTTTGCCTTGCATACTTGTGAAGAGTATCGTACAGGGGCATGCATGTACAGATCCATCCATTGACATTGGCCTGTAAACTCCATTAGTCACAACACACAAACAAATTTGAGTTAACGAATGTGGTAGAAACAGTGTGCAAACACTCAGATTGTGGGTGTACACACTGCACAGATACTGGATTCCATTTAAGGAAACTGTATCCTTGTTTGCACAACTTTGATTTTAGAATTGCAGCACAGAAAGGGAAGACAGTTTTTATGTGTACCGTATCCAGCTTGTCAGCACATCAACTTTGCTCATAGCGTGCAGGTGCTAGAGTGATGAGAGTGTCAACTTTGTTGCTGTTGTTGTGAGATACGTACATAGTATGAAGTATTCCAGTGCTGTAGCGCATATTTGAACCTGTGATAGAAGACACTGATTGAAGCATACCTGTGGGACTTCAGGTGTAGCCTCTGCAGTATGGGACAACTTTTGGGCCAGGAACATGTGTTCTGATACTAAGCGACAAATAATGGAACATGGGATTGAGGTCAACTATGCTGATTGACAAAGGCTGTCTTGATTCCAAAGTGTCCAATAGAGAATTTCTACCCTCTTATGTTGTGCTCAGTGACAAGTATATCACCACACGCACACACGCATGGACGCACGCACACGCACACACACACACACACACACACACACACACACACAACCTCCTCAGGTTGGCTCCACCTCTCCACAGACCATGAAGCTGCTACCCAGCAGCAGGCAAACAGCACAGAGGGTCAGTTGTGATCAGCTGTGGAATTACATTTTCTGTGGTCTGAAACCATAGCACAATGCACACACTTTAGGTAGTAGCACACCTCACACACATGTATACATTCACCTTATGCACACACACATCACACACATGCTCACACTACCACATGCACACACAATGAACGGACGCACATATGCACGCACCTTACATATACATGTATATATGCACACACTCACCTCAAAGCACACATGCACACACCTCACATGCGCACACCTCACTCACGGTGACGCGCACATACACACACACATACACGCACACACACACACGCACACACACACACACACACACACACACACACACACACACACACACACACACACACACACACACACACAGGTAGCCATCGCTGACCACAGTGGAGTACTGACCTGCTTTGGTATGAAGAGAGGCGATGCTAATGTGAGTACACATGTACAAACATTTGGGACAGGTCTATGGCAAATTACTTTCCGTGTTTGTCCACTTGCCTCCTGCTAAACACTTTGATTTGCAGTAGTTTAGAATAGCAAGCTGTTTACTCACATGACTGTTCGGACATAATGTATTCGCTGTTATAAGTGATGTAAAGCAACAAACCACTGTCCGTCAATGCACATATAGACACATCTGCAAGACTTCTCATCAGTGTGGGACTCGCGATTTACCCCAGTAATAAATATTATTGCCATTTGGTATAGTTTACAGAGAGCTTACGAAAAGCACTTTTAGTTTTAGTTAGCAAAATCTAAAAACACTCTTCTAGTGCTATAATTATAGCCAATATAACGCCTGCAGTTTTACAGCAGCTCTAGTGCAGGAATTTGGACTCAAAGATGTACAACTCCTACGCTACGTTGCTAGACTGGCCTCACACAAAGAGTCTGCAGTTGGTGAATGAGTTGTGGCATTCACTAGCTGTTATGCAACCACAAGACTGTACTGTGATATAATGACCAGGACAGTGTGTGGCAACCAGGGCAGAGTGTGGCGACCTGGAGCAAGCTGTATGCATTTTAGCCAGGGAGGAGAGAATGAAGTTGCTGAGTGTCAGCGAGGTCACAAGTGTTGCAGGAAGTTTGTGGTAGTGGGTTTTGTCATGTCAGTATAACCATTCAGCCCTTCCTTCCTGGTGTCATTTTGCTTTTGTCTCCTGCACGTTTGATACCTTCTTAGCCCTCGGTCCGTTAGTACATACATCCATCCTACCATTGTATTAATGTGCCATGGAGTACCCTTGAGTCTAGCCTCATTCCCAGGCTCGAGAGAGGGCCCGGGAACGAGGCTACTAACCTGAGACCTGGGGCCACCCATGTGTCTTTGCGGTGAAATTATAATAAACCATAAATCCATCATTAGGGCTAGTCTTCACGTGGCCAGACCATTCCACATGGAGAGAAGTGGTCTGGGAATGGCAAGAGTGTGGCTTGTTGCCAAGGATTACCCCTAATTGTACGTAATATTGCATGCGCCAAATTTACAGCGTCAATATGACATCGGAAATGTAATATTTCACCTGTTATGGTGCATGCGCCATTATACGGTATGGAGGTACACATCCACACTGCTGGACTAGGACTGGTGTGGGGCTCGCTCATGCTTGCCCAGTTGTACCGCAAAGGAAGTAGTCTGCACTAATGTGTGTACTCACTGGTGCAGGATGTGGTGGTTATGTTTATACCACTGATTGGCTTAGGCAGTCATACACTGCCTCACTGAGCATTTCCTGTGATTGTCCACAAGAGACAAGGGATGTGTCATGTGATCATGTGGTAAGTTGGTCACCCAAAGCCATGCAAGGGCTTTTCAGACCAGAAAGTGTACAACTCTGTCTTCTGGACAAGCAAACCAAACTTGGGCACACTGGTATAAATCGTTCAATATAATGCTAAGCGATTGCACGTGACATTTTCCTGTATGTATGTATGCACGTATGTACATATGTATCCAGGACCACAATTGACAGGATAGTACTTGCATTTGTGTGATCAGAGCTACTCTGTATGTTCTTACTCCTGGCAGATTGTATTCAAAACTCTTCCCGGCCCGAAGATCACAAGACTCAAGCTCGGTCTGTTGTAGCCCTACATGTAGCTCACCCTTGTATCATGTACGTACATGACTTTTTGGTGTTGTCACATGACCGAATTATGTCTATAGTGATAAAGTGCATTTCAACAGGTTGCCATTCAGTTGGAATTGCCTACTGTGCAATGCCTCCCAACTGCAGTCTTGCTACATACAGACTAAGCCTTGGAACAAGCATGTGGTGATCCATACTTGCAGTGTATTAGAGAGTGCCATGTCTACTCCATGCATGTATGTACAGGCTGAAATGAAGCATACAACTATAGGTTTCAGAGCCTGAATGCTGTTTATTGTTAGCCATGAATTTCTACCAAGTTTGGTTGAAAAGTAGAGTGCTGGAAATAGATCAGGCCTTTGGGGGCTACTATATATAACCATACATGTAGATATTCATGAACTGCACTTATCTCAACCTAAAATAGTCTTTTTGAGCTATATATAGTTTACATCTGTCAAAGATATTCATGATCTGGACTTACTCTCAAGGTCATATCCAGCTATAGACTTCTTTTGTGTGAGCTTCAACTTCCAATTTTGTCTAGCTGGCTACATGGGCTCCTTTTGTTTCCTGGTTTGTATGCAGCGGCCTTGTATACACCTTGTACCGCAATCATCACCTTGTACCGCAATCATCACAGCAACGTTGAGTTGATCTGACAGCACTGACTGTTGAAGGATTGTCTTGATCTACTAGCATGAAGCTACACTGCTGGTACCATTCCAGCTGAAATCGAGCCTGCTTATCCTTCCCAGTAGAGCATTGAATGTATGTTGCCTGGTATAGACCTCTTAATGCCTTACACTCTGACAAGAATACATCAGACACTTTAAACCTCTCCCAAAGCTCTGATCTGGCCTGAAAAGATTGTATGTGTAACTCATTATCCACTTGTTGCAGCACTGAAGCTACCAGGTCAGCTGTGTCTACTTTTAGTACCGCATCTGCAACTTGTTTCTTTTCTGCCTTTCTGAGAACCCTTCTTTCGTTGTACTAATAGTATCTGCTTCAGCAGCGCCCGATGTAGAGGCTTTCCTGGAGCCCAGAGTCAGACTGCCTGGGGGCTGGTTCTCTTTGTCTACCTTGGCTGCTTGTTTTCTCTTCCTGGGCCTCTTTGACTTACTAGTAACGCTGCCTCTCTTTCTCTTCGTTCCAATGTCCAATGTCGTTCCAATGTCTACTTCTGCCGCTATTGCAGGAACATACTCTTTGCTAAAATGCTCCATACTGCGATGTCAGCGTACGTTTCCGATTACAATAGTATACGGACATATTTTACGGGTAGTCAAGTCCGTGTGGATCACGTGCACCATACCGGATGTCACGTTACTTTCCGCATACATTCAACGTTAGCCTATAGCGAGTTCGATACTCTCTTCTTATTATTATACACTCTTGATACAGTGTATATCACATCTTGCATGCAGTTCAGTCAGCTTGCGCGCTTTATGATTTACATTATCGCTGAGTTGTGTTCCTTGCAGGTGGTGCACCGGGTAGTCTCCAGGACAAGATCTATGTCTCTTCAGAGACTGAGGTCCGAGGATTCTCCAAAAAGGGCAAACAATTCCTCTCGTTCGATACCAACCTCACCGAGCCCATCCAAAGCATGTACGTATGCCGCTCTCTATTGAGACCCTCCTTTATTCTGTGTACATGTGTATCTGTTAAATTGGAGTGTAGGGTTGGGCGATACTGTAAATTATACCTTGCGATTATTGCCTGAAGCCATCTTGCGATTATTGCTTGTCTTTACTGGTTGTCATTAATCTTCAAACAGAGGTGTACAAATAACCTCAATTTCAAATCCTTGTCTCAGTAATAATATTATGTCATTGTTAGTGTAAGGATATTTGTTGTGATATATTGCGGTATATTGCGAATGCGATAGTATTGGCATTCTAAAAACCATGCAATACATTAATTGCAGCAGTACGTTATTGCGGCATTGCAATAATATTGAAGTATTGCCCCAACCCTATTGGAGGGTGATTCTCACTGTTTGTTGCGTGGAGCATGTCATCTTCATAGAGCACACTAAAATGTTTCTAAAGGGATGGCTGAGGCCCGCTGCCCTGGCCATACTAGCTTGGCCTGGCCCTGGAAATGTGCATACTTTAATTGTTCACCCCGCCCTCACCGTGAATGTTTAGTGCACATGTGTACAAATAAAATATATATCCGGTGCACTCTATTTGGAATAATAGTGCATGATCTGTGTATGCTTTACGCGTGTATGCTTTACGCACACACAACCCACACACACAGGTGGGTGGAGGGTAGCAAGCTGATGGTGTGTGGCAGTTACATATACAATCACTACGTGGACTGCCGGGACACCAACTACTACCTCAGCTCGGACAAGATCAATGACCTCCTCTGCCTCCCTCCCGCCCAGGACAAGGAGCTCTTCCCCATCCTTGCCTGCCAGGACTGTACACTGCGAGTACTTAGGGTATGCCCTAGTCGCAGTGAAAGTACTCACACTATTGAGACTCATACACAGAATATATTGGGGGGGCGGGGGGAGCTGTAGATGTAAAGTGGAAGCTTACGACATTATACAGAGTGGAATATCCTGCGGGGAATCCAAGGGCATGCCTCCTCATGAACTGCACTCTTTGGACCCCCAACAGCTGGATACTAACTTGTCCCCCTTGTTCTTGCAGGACTCTGAGCTGCTGTATGAGGTGGAGGTGGCGGGCCCTCCGCTGTGTGTGGCACTGAATGGGCCAGATGGAGGTGCGTGAACTTCATGCATGATTTGTAATTGCATGTAGTCATCCGGAAAAGTGCACTGCAATCTAACGATTATTATGCTAGCCTCCTTCCCAGCCCCCCCCCCCCCCCCCCCCCCCGGTAGCTTCTGTTGCTATCTCTGCCATGAAATGTTTATGTGACAATCACAGCACACATCATGTAGCAGATTTCGTACTGCAAGGGACAAATTATAAGCTGAGGATCTGCGGATCAAGGCAACATGATTATTGTTGTCCACTTTTGGCCCCTTCACCTCTCTTGCACTCTCTACTCCTCCCTCCTGCCCACACGCTCGCACACACGCATCAGGTGAAGATGGGGAAGAGGTTCTGTACGGAACGCAGAATGGGAAGATGGGTCTGGTGAAGCTACAACCCAGTGAGCCAAGCTACCGCTGGGACATGCTCAATGAGCGGCGATACGGGGGCATCACGACCATCACTACAAGCGACCTCACGGGGGATGGTGTGTGTGACATTGCAGTGGGGAGAGATGATGGAGTTGTGGAGGTGTACAGCTTTGAGGACTCCGACGAACCCAGGCTTAAGTATACCCATGTAAGTGACCATCAGTCTGCCTGCCTGTATCTATATACCGTACAAGTATCTATCTCTCTGTCTGCAAGTACGTATCTATCTCACAGAAATCTTTGCATTATACACACACTCTGCATTTAATTCAGGTGTTCAATGAAAGTATCAGCTCAGTGGACGGGGGTATGGTGGGTTCCTCCATGCATGAGGAGGTTGTCGTGGCAACATACAGTGGGCGTGTCCTGGGTCTGACCCATGAGCCCAGTGTTCAACAGACAATATCTCAGGAGACAAAGGCCAAAGTTGAAGTGTTGAGGTATGCAGGGGAGGAGGAGGAGTAAGGGGAGGAGCGAGGAGGGAGGAGTGAGAGGAGGGAATGAGAGGTGAGAGAGGGAGAGGTGAGAGGAGAGTAGAATATATACTGATGGAGCATCCCTGTTGCAAACTAGAAGTATGTGCTGCATGTGATGATCCACCTACATGTACCTATTTCAGATAGTAGCTATTTACTTACAAGTAGGGTAAGTCACCAATTATCAGACAATATGTATATTTGGATGTGCAAATGCACACATACATTACCAGAGTGAGTGGTCAATACTACAGACCCATCGCAGACAGCTATGTTTAGACAGTATTATCAGACAACGTTCCCTGTTTCTTCTCTTGAGCAGCTTTCTCCGTAGCTTCGGAAAGCTTCGTGACCCCTCTGCCACAGGCTCACTTTGTGTTGCTGTGGCTGATTTGAGCACTAGAGAATGTTGACCATGGTCTCTGCGTCTGTATCAAGCAGTAAATTTGTCCTTCAATATCGGTAGACAGGTCCTCAGCAACACACTGACAGAAACTTCTAACTCCCCCCCCCCCCCCCCCCCCCCAACCTGTTGACCAGCCCTACACCTCGCCTCCTTCATCTCACCAGATGGTAGTGTTGCAAACCGTGGCACTACAGAAACAGCTTAGTCAATGACACTGCTGCATATGCTCAGAGTGTGATGCACATGTACGCGTGACAACCATGTTATTATATACACACTCTCTGCTTCACACCCAGGAAAGAAGTGGAGGCACTGGAGTCCCGGGTGTCACAGGCAAAGGAACGTTACCAGGAGACAGTGTACGCTGCCAAGGACAGCAGAGATACCCTTTCTGCCCTGCCGCAGTTCCCGGTGAATGACAAGTTTGTGTTGAACCAGGATGAGGCGTGGTACACCCTGTCCATTGAGCTGCAGGTGCCCATTGACATGGTGATGTTGCAGGTGAGGGGGAGGGGGGAGCTACATGTACCAGGAGCTTATGAGGGGAAGGAGCATTCAACTCGGTCATCATAACGTAGAGCGTGCCATGCTTTTGACTTCACTACACACCCGTTTCATGTCCTCCTTCATCAGCCTCCTCACATTGGCCTTCTTCCCGAGCTTGCTAGGCTGTCCGTGGCCTTGCTGCTCACTTTTGCCTTCTCCCTATGCCTGAGATTGGAGATATGGCTCCAGCTCTTTCGCTTTTGTCATTTCGAGGTGGCATGCTGTTCGCTTGTGAAACATGTAATTGCATTCTCAACTGCTGACCTTTCGTAACATCACGGGGCTGTACGGTGAAGTTGAATCTGACGTGATATGAGAAGTTGAACACTCCTTCACTGCCTTCGACTGCTCATAAGCTCCTGTCGCTGCATGTATACATGTAGCTTCAGTTCGTGTTGAAATTGACATGTATGACTGAGGCTGGTATAGGTACATGTACGTATGCCATCCTTTTCTTGCCTTGTTCTCCCACAGAGCAACGTTCCTCTGGACTTGCAGGAGGTTGATAAGAGTTCAGCAGTGGTCAGCTACACCCCTCCTGACACTGAGGTACATGTACACCTCACCCTCACCTCCACATCCTTCCCCCCCCCCCCTCGATACCTCCTCCCCTCTTCTGTTCTCTTCTGTTCCTTCTACCTCCTCTTGATCCTTCCTCCCTCCCTCCCTCCCTAGCAGTCCCTCCCTCCCTCCCTAGCGGTCCCTCCTATATCCCTCTTCGTTGTGATCAGTTTGGTGGGAACGTAGCACTTACATCACCTTTACCTTCATGTAGAACAACACTTACCTCCTGGCCACATTCAGATGTCACGATACCAGCAGACTGGAGGTCAAGGTATTTATGTGTCCGTATAATTATATGTAAGTGATCATGCTGTATGATCATGTACTGAGGATTTCAAGTTGCTTGTCCAAGATCCATTTCAGATTTTCGGCGCATGTGCACTGATGAGAGAGTGCACTGTGTGCACCTTCGAATTTGTCGTTTATGTGGCGTAGCTGTCTTGCCGTAAACGAACGCACAATCGTTCGAACACAGTAATTTGCAATTCCCAGCTAGCTTAGACTTCAAGTGCAAAGGCCAACTCCATGGCCAAACTTAGGCACATGCGCTAATTTCTTGAATGGATCTGGGACAAGCAACCTGAAATCCTCAGCAAAAGATTTCTTGCATGCACATGTAAGATCATGCTCAAGATCTGACCGAGATCTTGAGTACCGAGATCTTGGTCAGATCTTAAGACTGGTGCTAGGATCTTGACTGGGTCCTTCTTACATGTACATGTAAGTCTACCCTGGGGTATCTTGTTTTCTCATCTTGTATGATCTCAGATAAGATTTTGTTGATGGGCATGAATGTAGATAGCCTCGTTCCCAGGCCCCGCCCAGCTTTTTGTCGCTTGCAGTACGGAAAAGCGGGGAACGAGGCTAACATGTAGACTCATGCAGTGATTGTGTTTGTGTCCATATGTATGCAAATGCATTTTTTGGTACCAAGTGAGGTTTATAGCCATGTCTGATGCCAAGATGTGGGCGTGCAAATTGGTCTTAGAACAACAGGGATTTCATGATCACTTATCAGCCCTCCAGCCAGTAAGTGAAGCCCCTCACTCAATCTCCCCTCCTTTCCACTAGGTTCGCTCCATTGAGGGGCAGTATGGTGTGCTTCAGGCTTATGTCACTCCTCGGATGGAGCCCAAGTCATGTCGCGTTAGGCAGTACCAGATCAAACCTCTCTCACTGCATCAACGGGTCCACTCTTTTGATGGGACTCGGTAGGTGGTGGTGGGGAGGGGGGACTGAGGGAGGGGGGATAAGAAAACAGAGGACTCACTAAACTAACATCACCTCTCTCTCCAGTCCCTGCAACATGCTGAAGCTGACAGGTCCCTTCAGTCTTGGGGAGGCCCACTCCTGGGTGAGCTACTGCCTGCCAGATATCCCGGAGCAGCCCTCTTCAGATGACACTAATACCCTCTACTTCAAGTCAACGTTCATTGACACTCAGCTAGAGTGCTGCTACAAGTGAGGAATAGTACATACACTGTAGTACTAGCTAGTGGAATGTAGGACATTGTGCACGTGAGGCTAGTCTAGCCACTAGCCCCTCTCTGCCAGTCTGGCTAAACACGCACGCGGTAAAGCCGCGCATGGAAGGCGGAGAGGGTCTAGCAAACATTGCGCTAGATCACGTTTCTCTGGAATGCCAATTACATGTACCTGTGAACCGGTGAAGTGCTAGCTCGAGTTGAGGATGAGTTTTATAATAATTAGAGGCATACCGTTTAGCTCAAGTGTAAGCTTTAGACACTCTCCGCCGGGCTGATTGCAAGCGAGCGGCTCGGTTTTCTACCACGAGAGCCATGAGCAAGATTGGAACAAATTGCTTCATTGAGATATGGATATGTTTGGTCAGTTGAAACGCAATCGAAACGCAATCAAGTGCAATGTTTGCTAGACCCTCCCTGTCCTCCGCGCGCAGCTTCGCTGCGCACACGCTTGACCAGCCAGGCAGAGAGGGGCTACGGCTAGGCTGACGTGGGACAAGCCTGAGTGAAACTGATGTGGGGCAAGCCTGAGTGAAACATATTATATTGTAGTCAATGCAAGCACATGACACTACACACAATGTATGGATCCCAGACTATTAGCTATAACACAGGAACTGATCCGTTCCTCTCACCTCCCTCCTTCCCTGTTGCAGGAGGGGGGAAGTTGTGTTTCGCTCGGACAACCTCTCCACCATCTCTGTCCTGAGGGAGGTGCTCTCAAAGGAGGCCACTCAAAGGAAAATCAGCGTCAAGATTACACATGGTCAGCAAGGGTGTGTGTGTGTGGGAGGAGATCATTAGTATGCATGTGTGGGTGAAGTTATGTGATTAGACGTGTGTACCGTCTTCGCATAGATTATTTGTATGTAGTTGGTACGTGGAAGCCTAGTGATCTCTATACGCATACACATACACGTACACAGAGTTAGACAACACCTCAGTGCCGCATGTACTTCGCCTAATCTACCCTCGGTTGGAGGCACAACTGATGCTCGCCAAGAACGTACAGTTGGTAGAAGCACTGCAGGAGATCAGGATCCACGAGGAGGATGCCTCCTTCCTCTCCCCACAGTGCCAGTTCATCCTAGGTAACCACCACATGGTGCAGTTGGTGCTAGCCTTGTTCCCAGGCTCCTCCCCAGCTTTTTGTGCAGTATGCGACAAAAAGCTAGGGAGGAGCCTGGGAACGAGGCTAGTTGGTGTGACAAAATGATGCCAGGATTAGACTAGGTCTCCCCCCCCCCCCCCCCCCTTCAGAGAATGCCGAACTGATGCAGGAGGAGATAAAACAGCAGCCCTGCATGATAGAGAGGCTCTATGGTGAGATGCATGTGAAATAGCCTCGTTCCCAGGTCCCTTTCCGATTTTTCGTAAGGGGCCTGGGAACGAGGCTACATGTGAAGAGGCTCAGTACGTACTGTATGCCCAATGATTGTGTGCTCTTGGTGTTGTTCTCTCTCACAGCACTTATAACTGACTTGTACATGGATAGAGCAAGCTTCAAGGTACGTATACCCGTGAACTCATCTTCCAGTGTTTTCAATTTGCCCCCTAGGGTCCTCCTACCTGGCATATGCCTGACTAAACTGCTTCTCATCCTCCCTCCCCCCTCCCTCCCCTTCTTGCCTGCATGGCTCCCTCCCTCTCTCCCCTCCCCTCCATAGAGTCAGAATGTGAAGAGCAAAGTACCTGAACTTCTGGATCTCATGGACAATTGTGACCTGGATGGTCTTCTCCACTTCTTTGAGTCCTCTTAGCTCCCAACTCATAGTTACATGATCGTTTTGTATGTTTATTATAAGGCAGCAACCCAGTCACTTCTGTGCTTCCGTTTCGTACATTGCAGTAATAGAAATTTTTACATAACATTGATGGCCAGAAGTATGTGATTACCACAATCATGCAATAAGATTTGCACTAACAGGAGCTTGTGCATGGTGAGGGTGCAGGACTACAATACACTACATGTAGTGGTGTGCATACAACCTTTATAATATACTGTTACACCCTCTGAATCTCAAATGTACTCGAGAATGACAGTCAACGTTACACAAAACAAAATGTACTAGTGAGATTTGGCAAACCCAATTTGCTTATTCCCAACATCAAACTCAGCATAGTAGGGGCCGATCATTGTGTTCCCAAGGATCCACTCACTTGGTGAGAGATAGTCGGCAGGAAGAATTCGACTCAAACAGGCATTTGAAGGTTGTACCAATTGGTACACATAATCTGTTCCACTGAGCTCCAAATCCATTCCATTAACAGTTATGCCAAGGATTGGCAGGGAGTTGATTTTACTACACTCAAACACATACACACCATATGCCGGACTGCTTGCCCCCAGCAGTTTGTTAAGCTTATCAGCTTCATTGAATTCCCCTATAATCAAGGGATTGACTGTACCCACGGTCCCAGTACAGCCATTGGCACAGAGCGATGTTGAATTTCCTCCAACTTTTATGCCATCAATTGCTATCCTCCAGCTGATCTCACTGGTCAAATTCACGTAGTGAAACCCACTCGAATAGTGATCTGGATTGGTACCTCCGAAAACTAGTTCCCCACCATATTTGGATGTTGGATCCCGGCTGAGATAGAGTCCAAATACTGGCCTGGGAATGAGGTTCTGTTGGACCATGCTGTTGAGAACACTTGAGGCAGGGTCTGCAGCAAACCACATACCCAGAATGCCGTCACAGTCCTGTTCCGTGAAAGCAATGCTAGATTCTTGTGTCATCTCAGCAAAGATTTGCTTTCTTACAATCAGACCAGCAACAGTGATGGCGTCCTGGCTCCGGAAACCACTTGCAGCCAGAGTTTTACTGGAAATATTAAACTTCTTGCCATTAGGAACATAGGAGCTGGACTTACCGTGGTTGTAGTGCGTGTGATTAGGATTACAATTCTGACACTCGGCAGACTCAATGTAAAGACTGGAGATGCTGGCATCGAAGGCTACACTAAAATTTTGTGGAGGTGTGCCAATACTGATACTACCACAGTACTCGATGTTTGGAATGTTAGTATCAACGTTGTTAATGAGTGGCAAGTGGGCAGGTACTGGGTCAGAGGTAAACCTCAAGTTCTCATGTATCAACCAGGGCGACTCAGGTGCACGGTGCAGAGGTAGCTTCAGGAGAGCAACAGCATGTGCAGTGCAAATACCCAGCAGGGGGAGGCAGAAACTAGTAGTGACATTCAGTGTCTTCATCTTTAATGTCTAAGGGAGAAAATTGTTCTCATGATGATCCACCAGGAAATACATACACACTTCCAAATCTGTTGGTGCCATAATCACACATTATTAATCTTTTTTATTTAGCTATACAATCATTGAATGCAGCAGAAAAACTTACACATGGACTCAATCAAATATCTGATGCAACTCTCTCAGATTTTAGTCACATGACTTCAGTTTCCATAGGGATGACCATGTAAGGAACGACATCACGATTCATCTATAGACAATGTCATACTCAGTTCAATGATTAAGTGTGCATATGAGTTGAAACAAAGCTCCAGCTGCAGACTTGTTTTTCGTTCCCTCAACCATATCATTCCATAACACTTTCACCATTGATCAGTCCATGATGGAGCATATCCATTTCATAGCTATCTCCTCAAACTATCGTCAAACTGCCAATTGCAAGTGGCTGATTTAATAGCTCTCTGGGTTTCAGGATGAGACATGCAGAATTCAAGCAGTTTCACTACAGCTTGTTCAGCGGAGGCAAGGGCATCAATTCAGGAGCCTGAGACTTCTCTGTGAGTGGCTTCTATCATTTCTGTGAGTCGAACATATAAGGTCATGGCGCGCGCAACAGGAATTCGAATAAGTATTTTGGCGGGAAGTCAAGGCGCATGCGCAACCGGAAATAGCCGGTGAGGTTTATATACTCAATTTGAGCAAGGTTTTGGCGGGATGTCGGGATGGCACACTCGCTAAGCACTTGCTTTGCAGCCTGGGGGTTGAGTGTTCGCCTCCCCAATAACCGAGTACGAGTCTGGGCCACTCCGTACACACCGGTTCTCGACTTCCCCGCCTAGCAGCATGAGTACGCCGGTTCCCATCTGACCACCGAAGCTAAAGGTGTCTGGTTGAAAGCAGGTCGCCCTCCTGTGATTCCAGGCACGCCTATCCAGCGCTCCTGAGGCTGCACACTTCGGTGTCTGACCTGTCACGGAGGGATGGGTGTGTTGCTAGGTTGTTATTTTTTTTTTCTTCTTTTTTTTTTCTTTCTTTTTTTCTTTTTTTTCGGTGTATAGCTAGCTACATGGATGGAGGCTAGGCTGGTTGGTAGAAGTAGCTAGCTAGCTGGGATTCTTCTTTTTTTTTCCTTCCTTTCTTTCAGCTGATTTTTTTGGTGCTGCTCTGTGCTGTGAAGCTGGTGGCATCATCCTTCTTGGCTCTAATTTTATTCTTGATGCCAATGGCTATTTAGCTAGCTATAACTGTAGTGAGTCTCCCATTGAACTCCGGTCCCTCATACATGATTGTTAGTTTTTAACACATTCTCGATCGCATTATTGATATGCACTTAGACTGCTGTTTACACTTGTTCCAGCTAACACTTCAGCATATAGCTATGCACAGTCCATGCTTTACGTCATAAAACCCGGCCCCTGTAACCGTATTGCCAGAGGCTCGGGCCGGGGGCTCTCCAAGTGTGCAGGCTGAACCAAGTGTAGGGAGCAAACAGAATGGAGCACCGACAAATATATATGGCACCTATAATCATATTGATCATTGCAGCTGTACGTGGCCTGAAGTACAATGTCATTCAGTCGCATGCAACTGCTACTGTGCACTCTACGTATACATGGAGTGCCAATATTTTTCAGCCCCGTAACAAATTAATGTCAGTCAATCAGATCATTCAATGGTTGGTATGGAAGGGATTCAGTGTCTGTGTTATTTGGTGAATGGGCTGGTTATTACGAGCTGTCAGGTCGATCAACACTGTTTCAGATTACACATGTATGCGTAACCATGATAATACACACACAAAAAGCATAACACTAAAACTAATCAACAAAAATAACTGGATGAAAACAGAAGTACAATGTTCATTTTGGACTATAAAATGGCTCTACGAGACTAACAGGGAACAGTCCAGTTGTACCATCATCGAGCATACCGTAATGAAAGTCATCACTTGGACAATCGATCTCGATTAAAATATCACCAGACGAAAAAGTCAGTTCTGTGTCCCTCTTGGCTTTGTAGTCATCCATAGCTCTGTAGAAGTTTGTGGGAGTTCTGGGGCTAGAAGGAGGAGGGGAAACACTCTTGCGAGGTGCAGGGATGGGTTTTGAGTCCCCTGGTGTAGTTCCACCTTCACTTGAAGTTGGTGATTTTATGTCTGGGTCTTTGGTACGGGGGTGGGGCATGGGCTTAGGTCCATTTTCAACACCCATTTCTGAAGGATTTATGTCACCATTAACAGCTGTTTTCTGTGGAGTACCTTGGAGCTTTGGAGGACGAGGTCTTGCAGGGGGATCCTTCCTACCATCTGTCACACCATTCGCTGAGCTTCCTGGAGGTGGGGGTCTAGGAGGAAGAAGTTCGGAATCTCTGACACCCTCTCTGCGGATGTCTCTATCTTCTGTTTCAGAAGCCTCCTGTACAGGAAGCTTAGTTCTTCGTTTGGGAACTGGAGAGCTCTTGGCACTGCTTGATGGAGTGATAGTGGAGGCCTGCTGCTGTGATGCAGGTGTAGAAGGTTCTAATATATGATTGTCTGGATGAAGTGTTGGTGGTTGTGAGGGCCTTTGAGGTTTACTCCCATCTTCGTCTGAAGCAGACAGAGTTCTCTGTTTGTCGGTCACGGGCTTTTCTGTTTCCTCCCCCTTCGATTCTGATCTCTTGACCATCTTTTTCAGAGACCGCATGAGACTGCTTCCCTTGGCCTTCAGGCTGGAACCAGCACTACCTCTATCCCTCGAGATACCTTGGCCCGGTTCCTCAGTTGAAGCATCAAACAAAATGGTTCCATGCGATTGTGGGTTCTGTATTGTTGACTTTGTTCTGCCATCACCTTTAGATCCAGCGTTCATAGGTGGAGGACGAAGAGGGGGTTCTGATTTTCTTTTATCTGTTGTCCTTCCATCTGGCTCTTCCAATCTTGGTTTTGGTGGAGGTGGGCGTTGAGGAGGTTCTGATTTGATAACAGCCATTTTGCTTTCCAAAATCTCCACAGCTGCCTCTCCCACTTCAGCCACTTCCACTTCTGCTGCAGTCTTTTTCGTAACTTGTGGTGAGTCTGTCTCCTCCACAACGTCCGATATACTTGGCAAAGGTGAGGTGTGCTGCCTCTTCATTGGTCGAGGTTTGTCACTGAGACTACTGGTTCTGGCAGGAGGAGGGGGTTTAGGCCCCTTTGCAACCCTACCAGGAGAGGGGTTGTGACCAGCAGCACTCGAGGGAGGGCTTTCCTCAGATGCCTGTGTTGACAGAGAGGTAACGCTTGACTCAGAGTGCCTCCTCTTCACAGCTTCAGCTAGGTGGGCTGGCTTGGGTAAGACAGCTGGCTTTGGCTTTAATGGCGGCTTAACCTTCTTCGACTCTTCCGCTCTTGGAGGTGAGGATACAGTTTTGCTGTCACCTAGCACTCGTGTATCAGACTCTGACTGGATCTTTTTCCTCGCAGGTGGAGGGGGAAGAGGGATGTTGGGAGGAGGGGGAATGTTCCTGCTAATGGGACGTTTAACTATCTGCATCCTCGGTCTCCTTCTTGCTGGAGCAACAGGTCTCGGTGGGGGTTCTCTCTTTGCAGGCTGAAGAGGGTGCGGTGGAGGAGCGCTACCTTGTGGCATCTCCACAAATACACTATCTGTTTCTTTTACTGGCTCAAGTGTCACCTGAGTAGCTGCGGGTCCGCCAGCGGGCCCAGAGGAGGGAGGGGGAGGTGGTGGTCTACGACGTGGCTTTGATTTATGGTCAACGCCACTTGCTGTTGTGCGCCTCACTGGTCTCGGTCTGTTAGTGGGTGGGTTGGGCGAGTGTGCAGCTGAGGTGAAGCGTCTGTCTGCAGGGAGGGTAGATCTGGTGGTAGGAGTGATGGGGGAGGGGTTTTGCAGTGGTGTTGTGGGTGTGGGGGAGGATGCCAGATATGACGGGGTTGGGGTGGAAGCTAATATGGGAGAAGGTCTTTGTAGAGGAGGGGTTGGTGTGGGTGTCTTTTGGATCTTTGGTGACTCCTGGGTAGCCTGCAGAAATTAACAGTGCACAAAATGTGTCCACAGAGCAATCTCCAACCATTATGAGAGTGTAGAGTCAGACAAGACAGTATCAGTAAAATTGTAACCAGGATACCAAAATGGCAAAAACTAAGTAGGTATGATAGCATACGTATACTAGGAATACGCATGCGCAGTGTCTATGCCACGCGCACGATCACAATCTGTAATCTGTAGCAGTAGGCGTGGTTTCCTGTGGAAGAAAAACGAAGGTGCGAAGGTCAGTTCAGCGTGCGAAGTTTAGTTGTTCGAAGTTGTGCGAAGTTGCTGAGGTTGAAGATGGCTAAGCGTTGCCAGGAAGAATACGAAGACGTTAACGAGGTTCTACACCCTTCGACACTGTCAACACTCTACTATATGTACGTACCATGGCCTAGACTAAACGTTTGTCTTACTTGTCTCCGCTAAATCTCCTCGTATACATCGCTTCTTCGTCAATCTGTCTCCTTTGCCATACTCTCTTCTGAGGCGGTGTCCCTTTTCCCCGTATAGATCGCTTCTTTCGTAACTCTGCATTCCGCACGCGCAGTACATGCACGTGGCTATCGGGACCACAGAAACCGCAGCGATGCAACCGCCCCCTGCCCCGTGCAATTAAAGTGTGACGGATATATATACGTATATATATACATACAGACGCGATGTGACTACGCTGCACGATTAGTTGCCTCACGCTAAGGCGCTCGGCAACAACCTGCTTACAGGCATCTTCTTCCATGCACATATGTACAATGAAAAACGGGGTTGTATGCTAAACTGTTTTATCCTATCTAATTGTTTCCTATGTTTTGCTGCTCTGCTGTCCCTCACATTTTAATGTCATGTTTAGCAGCAGGCTCATGCTAGAGCTGAAGTTCACTATCTACCGCAAAGCAGTAACACTCTTTCCTCGTCAGCTTCTCTCTAGTCTTTCCCTTGGTGCATGGGCTGTTAAACTCAGGTAGTACACTTGCAGCACAGGCTGAAGAATCACTGACCCAGGCGTCTGTTGAGGTCAACCCTTCTGTGGATGGATGACAATCCCAGGTCTCCCTGTCTGAACATCTAGGATACCTAGCTACACTCATGCAGGTTGCAGACATTATCCCAGCGATACTTGAGACAGCATTCACCCTGCACACAACTCGATCAGTCAGTCTCTCGTATGCATACAAATTACTTCCAGCTCTGTATTGCGTGTCCGTGCTATCCTTACACTAACTGCAGTTGGCTGCTTACCAGTGGTGATGTGGATGGGGGAGGCGGGGGAGCCCTGCGTCTTGGTTTCTTTGGTGATGGGTGGGAGGGATGAGGGGGTTTGCCTGGGGAGAGAAAGCGAGGATTGAGGTCAATGTGTGTCGATGCGCCCTTGTTGCAGCCTAATGTCCAGCATGACTTAACAGCACAAGAATGAAGGCTTGGCTAATGACAGTGTGAACACTAATCATACATGGAAGAAATGCCGTGAATTCCCAACTTCTGGTTTTGTCAACAATTTAAGGAGGATTGATAAAGTAGGATGAAATTGATGAAGTGAGAGTGACAAAATAGAAAGTGATGTGCTGGAAGACACCTAGCTTTGCATGTACTGTAATATACCTACCTGGTGATCCTGATTGGGTCATGGCGAGGACATGCACCCCAGACGAGGGAGAGTGCTCCACCGTAGGCCGCAGCTCCAACTTCCCTCCAAGCTGAGGAAGACACGAAGTAAACAATTTATAAATCTATTTGCTGAGAACAAAGGTGGTGTGGGGCAGTAACTATCAAACAAGTGACTTGATGGACTTCACAACAGCAGCGCAATATAATTTCCCAAACATTTTCTCTGATACCCCCCCCCCCCCCCCCCCCCCCCCGTCTTGGTCAGTCCTGTTCCCAGCTATTGATGCATATATATGTAGTAGAGGGGAAAGGCCTGGGCATATAGATGTGATGAATGGAGGAGTGGTACACAGACAAGAGTTCTGTCAACATTCAGGATGTATTGGAGACATATCTCAGGTTCTGAACGTTAACCAACCACAGTAGCAATCGTGATGGTAGAGTGCTCAGCTAGCTAGCAAGAATGAACCACGTCTCCATTTGTCATCTGGGTATGACACGTACTGCACATGATGAGATCTACATACTCAATCATATAGTGCAACCTATAATCAATTCCCCTACCTCGGTCTGCTGTGTGTTTCCTGTTGGTGCACCCTCCCTAATGGGTGGTCCCGCCCCCTCCTGATCCCACCTCTGATGGTCTGCTGTGGGTTCACTTTCCCTCCTTCCTCCCTCCCCTCCCTCCTGCTCAGTAGTCTCTCCGTCTTTCGTAGATGGGAGTGGAAAAGAAAGTAACAAATTGATCGGGACTTGGAGTAAATCAACACTCTACATAAAGGTAGATTGTTGAGTCAATTCCCTCCCTCCTCTCCCCCTCCCACCTCCCCCCCCCCCCACACACACACACACACTCCTCCACCTCCTGCCTCACCTCCGATAGATGGTGGCTGGTCTTTCTTCAAGTTCCTCTTCACAAACGCCGACATCAGCTCATTCTTCTGTAGCTGAGTGGCATCCTCGTTTGCTTTAATTTCCTTTGACACCATAACCTGCTCATCAATTGTCATCTTCCTTCCCTCAGTGGGCGTGTGAGGCCACCCCTCCTCGTTGGGCTGCTCCTGGGCAATCTTCTGCCGTTTCTGTAGCTCAGGAGTGATACAGCGTGCAATGGTCGCCACTAGCTCCTCTGCATGGAGACAATAGTGAAATAATCGTTTGATAGTTGTATGATGCAATCATCTCCCTCCCCCTACACTTTCCTCTAAACATACACACACAAACACCCCACACTCACCCTGTGTCCCCACAGCTTCTGGCACACAAACACCCCACACTCACCCTGTGTCCCCACAGCTTCTGGCACACAAACACCCCACACTCACCCTGTGTCCCCACAGCTTCTGGCACACAAACACCCCACACTCACCCTGTGTCCCTACAGCTTCTGGGCTGGTCACAGACTCGCTGCGACTGCTCCCCGCAGTCTCTTCTCTCCTGCTGTCCCGTGACTTCTTCTTAAAGGACCACTTTTTGCGTTTCTCATGAGACTCCTCTTTTGATACTTTCCTTGCCTTTCTCAACTTGAGAGCTGCTGCTATTTCATTCGCTAAGCTTCCTCCCTCGTCTTCATCATGCTCATCAATCTGGCTGCTAATTGGAGGGGCTTCCTCTTGTGTGAGGTTTGTGGGAGATGCGGCAAGGCTACCAGCTTCTGAAAGGTCCATGATTGGCTGTGGAGAAGACAGTGATGATCAGTAATTATTCACATCAACAGTGCATGTATGTGCTCTATCTCCCACCCATGGATACCCACCTCAACGTAGGACCCTGGGAACCATCCCTGCTCGCTCCTGGCTGCCCCATACCACCAGCCATTGTCGTGGCTCCAGTACACCAGGATCATCTCTCCTTCAGTGAATGTCAGGTCACCTTGCGTGGCAGAGTAGAATGGAAACACTGCACGATACTCTGTGAATTGGAGGAGGAAGTGGAGAGAGGGAGGGTGGAGGGAGTGGGGGGGGGGGGGAGAGAAAGGGAGGGAGGGAGGGATACTGAAAACTGTTGACATACAACTGGACTATACTATGTACATGCCGGTAGGTGCTGATGTTATCGTATGGGATAACTCGATCAGTTCATGCTGCATTATTATGTGCTTAGGCAATATACTACAATCAGTGATGATGCTGGCGCACGTGTCCATAGTTCTGTACTATGTGTGTACATGCTGTGACTATTAACTGCATGCATGTGTAGCTCAGAGCACGTTGCAGAGATGATCGATCATGATTTCTGGAGGCTGAACATTATTATCAGCACTGACGTGCTATCAATACATTAAGATTTTAACGTGTGTCTGTCTGTCTGTGCTTGACGGAAGTGGGATGTTCATGGGGCGGGACTGGACTCTAGTGACGCGCGACCTTCGTACTTTAATTTATTTACTGAACTTCGAACTCTGCGAAGAATGTTCGAGAACATTGGGCCCGGGCGCCGGGCATGGGCTGGCAGTATGCAATCGGGGAGCAGCAGCCGAAGCGGACGCAATCGGGGAGCAGCAGCTGGAGGCGGAGGCAAACGGGGAGCAGCAGTGCCGCAATCGGGGAGCAGCAGTGCTGCAATCGGGGAGCAGCAGCTGGAGGCGGAGGCAAACGGGGAGCAGCAGTGCCGCAATCGGGCCCGGGAGCAGCAGCAGAAGCGCACGCAAGCGGCGAGCAGCATGCAGCTGAAGCGGACGCAATCGGGGAGAAGCAGCTCTTCAGAGCTGTCCGTAGCCTCGAACCGCGCCTGGGTTCGAGGCTAAGCTGTCCGGCGCCGGATTACGCACGGTAGGCGAACAAGGGGGAAGTAGCTGAGCGAGCGAAGCGAGCTCAGCTACTTGTACTAATAACAATTACAAGTAGCTTCGCTCACTTAGCTACTTCCCACTCGTTCGCCTACCGTGAGTAATCCGGCGCCGGACAGTTCTCTGTGCAGAGCTACTGCTCCACGATTGCGTCCGCTTGCCCCCCCCCCCCCCCCCCCCCCCCCCCCCCCCCGATTGCGTTCGCTGCTCGCCGCTTGCGTCCGCTTCGAATCAGCTGCTGCTCCCTGGCCCAATTGCATCCGCTTCAACTGCTGCTCCCCGTTTGCGTCTGCTTCCAGCTGCTGCTCCCCGATTGCGCCCACTTCAGCTGCTGCTCCCGATTGCGTCCGCTTCAGCTGCTGCTCCCGATTGCGTCCGCTTCAGCTGCTGCTCCCCGATTGCATGCATCCGCTTGCAGCCCCAGCTGGATTCCAGCCCAATGTTCTCGAACATTCTTTGCGGAGTTCGAGGTTCAGTAAATAAATTAAAGTACGAAGGTCGCGCGTCACTATAGTCTAGTCCCGCCCCACGAACATCCCACTTCCGTCACTCACAGACAGACACACGTTAAAATCTTAATGTATTGATGTGGTATGTAAAGCATTCCATCTAGTTATGCAAGCTCCACCCACCTGTGACTTCAAACTCTTCACCAGACGACATCATCTCTTCCATCTTGCGTGGAAACATGCTCTGCTCTCTTGAGGCTTCAAGGGGTGCAGGTTGGACATAAGCCTTTGGGAACCACCCGACACGTGCCCCACACACCCCCTTCCACCACCCATTGTCCACTCGCTCAATCACATTCACAATGTCCCCCTTCTTGAGTGCCAGCTCGATCTCTGTCGACCCAATAAAATCATATTTTGCTTCGTATCTATCACTTGGTAACAAATTAGCATTTGGAAGTTCTTGAGTTGGCACCATAAGAGGGCTAACAGCGTTTGCAATTGCAGTAGTTTGGATCAGTCCTGGAAGCGGAGCCGGGGTATCGCTCTCCTGACCACTCTCCGACACCGCCCCTTTGTTTTGAATAATCTCAACACCTCTCTGGCTCTTGGGTGTGTCTGGTCGGCTACTCCCTACGGAACTACCCTCTCGCACAATGTTCTCAATCACAAGGCTTTCCTCTTCTTGTTTTTGCTTCTCTTGTCGATCAAATTTCGTCACAAGTTTTGGTGTGCTGTCGATGTCGCCCTTGCTGATGGTATGGGCACGCTTTGTAACGGCAATGTCATGTCTCCTCTTCATGGAGAGGGAAGGATGGCGGGCACTGAAGGAGCTGGAGGCAGCCACAATGGCTGCTGCTGCCATTTTGAAATTTTCTAAGGGTAAAGGATTGAGGAGGAGAGAGGGGAGGAGGGAGAGAGGGAATGAGGGAGGGATCGAAGAAAGGAAGGAAGGAAGGAAGGAAGGAAGGAAGGAAGGAAGGAAGGAAGGAAGGAAGGACGTAGGGAGGGAGGATAGGAAGGCAGGAATGTTGTATGGAGGAGGAAGGAAAGAGGGTTGAGAGAAGAGGTGTCACGTCACATATACGTAAACACACATTCCACTCCAAATTCCTCCAAAGCCATTCCTCCAAAGTCATCAACGTGCTACAGCCATAGCATTATAGCCTCATGCATGAGCTTGTCAATACACATGCACTCTAGGAAAAAACACCCTCCTACACCCTCACACTACCACATGCACCCTCCTACACCCTCACACTACCACATGCTCATACCCACCACATGCTCATGCACTCTCAATCACATGCACCTACCACATCCTCAATTCCACACTATGCAACCAGAACCTCACATGCACCTACACCCACTAACATCCTCCTGCACACCCTCACACTCAGCACATCCTCACCATCCTGCATCCTCTTCTTCTCAGCTTCAATATCCACAAACTCGACATAGGTTTTGGGGAACCACCCCACTTCCTCCCCAACACTTCCCCGCCACCACTCCCCCCCATACGGAGCCTCAATGAGGGTGACCCAGTCCCCTTTGGTGAGGGCCAGGTCGCCCTTGCTCTGGGGAACGTAGTTGTGGAGAGCTCGGTACTGGGCAGCTATGTGTGAGTGTTGGTGAGCAGGAAGAGAGGGAGGAGGAAGGAGGCAGTGTGGGTGGTGGGTGGAGGGAGAGGAAGGACAGAATATGCTTCAAAATTCAGCAACATTTTGTACCATAAGCAGGAATGCATGACTGTAACATCAAACACTTAAGCATACAGTCCCCTACCATTTTTTTCCACCGTACGTATTATGATAATAAACATTAAAGGTTATAATTGTCTGTTTCATCTCTACTTTGTTTTCCCATTTTGCCATCCCTGGTAGATTCCCTTCATATCCTCTTATTGCTTGTTGATGTCATCATGCAGTTAATATAGTGTTGCACCTGAAAATCTACCTCTCAATATGGTCAGATGCTACCACTCTGAACCATGCGACAAGAAAAACAGCTCATATATTCAGTGCCTGTATGTGTTTGTGTGTGTGTGTGTGTGTGTGTGTGTGGTGGATCAGTGGAGGGGGATTACCTCCGATCCTTGGCTCTGTGCGTTTCACAGTCCCTAGCTCAATAGCAGAGGTATTATTCTTGCTCTCAAAGTCATACCCATGTCGTCGGCACTTGAAACAGCACACGATCTGGAAATTAGAGATAGGGTATGTGCGGTTACTATCGATATAAATGTACGCCAAGGTTCCATATAGGCCATGTGACAGTCATGTGACTAACACATGGAATCATGTGACATATGACTGACTACCTTGAGTCTGTCATGTCGCTTACCACAATGATGATGATGGCAGCAATAAGCAGTGCTCCCAAGAGTCCACCGACTATGGCTCCTACCAGCACTGGAACATTACCTATAGGGAGATGGGGGAGAGATCGAGATACAACATAAATTATGTTACAGCAAGAGCTGGCCTCTTGGTGCAATCTGTATTAGAATCGTGCACAACATCTCTGCGTAAGTTTTGGTGTCAATTAATAATCTGCAATTACTACCAAACTTGGTGAGTTATAGACCAGTTCAACAACATGGTGTGATTATTCCAATTCAAATGATGTCATAGTTTGCTTACTTTCAGCTGGTGTTTCAGTGGGGAACGTGGTTGGGGGTGTGGTTGTGGGCATATCCTCTGCCACGAGGGCACAAACAGAGGGTTGGAGTGAGGTGGTGGGCGTGGCAAGCGGCTGGATGAGGAGGACAGCCAGGGCGTTGGGAGTGAAGACTGCAGAGGAGCGAGGAGATGGGGTCTGCATGAGTTACACCAGCCCATTCACATAATCTTCACAGCACAATCGTGCCCAAAGCAAGTGGCTCATTGCCAGTACTGCCCTTGGATACGCAAAATGCAGGCGGCTACCGACAGTCTAACCACTGTCATGCCGTGTTTGGGTGTGTCTACATTGTGTATATTCATATAAGGCCAATCAAATTAAACTACCATTATTGCCTATCACAAACCAACATTCCCTCTGATGTCATCAAAGTTCACTGTAGTGTTGTGTACTTGGTAGTCAGATGATATCGCTCGTTCATTTTGGGTCGCGATACATTTATGTACGTCAGTTGATTTTTCATTTCTTGGCTCCCTGATATGCTAGCCTAATTGTTCCGATGTATATGCCCAGCTTTTGTTGCTTGCAAGGGAGAGCCTGCCATGGGGACGATGCTAGGGAGTCGTAGTAGTACCTCACTGACAGATGAGTTCAGAATGGAACAAGCTGCAGCCCTCTCAAGCTCAAATCAGATTGCAGAATGAAACCATGTGGAGCATGATGTCATCACGTGACCAAACTTGCTGACTAGTCTCTTCTAATGCATAAAACATATGATGACACCGGTAGAGCGTACTTTAGCTCAAGGTGGTGGCATGCTCGTCTCTTTCATTTGTGCAGTCACATTTGTGAGAGATCGGTGGACGAGCAAAATCAGAGCGCAGATATCATCCAAGTACTACATAACAAGAACAATTTGTACGAGAAAGATCACAGCTGCACTATCAGAGAATGACAGTACTGTCCTGACCTGCATTAGGTCCTGACAGGGGGAGATTTGGGTCAGTGAAGACGGCTCGGGGGACCCCAGGGGAGAGGGGGCCATGCTTGAAGGTGAGGTTACCAGCACTACAGGCGAGGGGGTTGCTGGCAGAGCAGAGGGAGGGGTTATTGCTGGGGGGGGGGGGGGGGGGGGGGGGGGGGGAGGAAGAAGAGTATAAGTGATCAGTTGCTATTCACACACACACACACACACAAACACATTCACACACAGAGGGAGAGAGAGTTACCTCATGAAGGGGTCAAACACTGGAAGTGCACCGCAGTCAGCTGGTACCATACCCCCAGCAGGAACCATTCTCAGACTCCAACCGAATCCTGATGCCGAAGTCTGCCTTCTCCCTCTCTGATTGGACAGTGACCTCCTTGAGGAAGCATGCCTTCCTGCTGACCTCCTGCGTCGATTGTTTAGAGGAGTGGATGAGGGAGAGGGGGAGGTTTGATCAGAGTCTGGGGAGATAGTCGCTGTGTTTGAAGGTAGGCTGGTCATATCGAATGGTAGCAGTATGGATTCACCACTGCCCACTTCACTGCTGCTTGGTGTGGGAGTTGGAGAGGGGAGGGCAGAGGACAGAGCCCCCAGCATAGCTGAAGGTTGAGCCCCCAGTGAGCTTCGAGGAGAGGGGGACGGGGTGGTAGGAAACACAGCTGTTGAGGTGCTTTCTGGAGTTACCATAGTTATGAACATGGAGGAAGATGGCTGGAAGACCTGTGTCGACACGGTGGTGAATTGCATCGAGGTTTGAGGAAGTGGAGTGGGGGGAAAAGATGAGACTGGAACACCTGTCAAACTTGTAGTGGCAGCCACGGCTACTGGAGTAGAGGTGACAGGAGCCTGGATTTGGGACGTTGGTTGAAACACTGGCGATTCTGTCACCACTGGAATCGCAACCAACTCTGCCTCAACAATAATAGTTGTGGCCGCGCTGGGGTCGTCTGCTGGTTGTATGAAGGTCACTCGACCAGAAAACCCATTTGTGTTTAGAACAGCTGAGAACTGAAGCACTGGTCGAACATGCTCAATATTGCTGCAGACCCAGCGAGAGCCGTTTGGTGTAAAGTGTATCACCACTGATCGTCCAATGATGCCATCCATCCCAGAGAGAGGAATGTTGGGATCCGTGTACACCTGTGAGATGTCATCCCTCCCAGACAGACTCCCAAACTTTCCACTGAGGTCACCAATTTCATAATTGTCACTCGTAATTCGAGGGTTTTCCTCATTGTACACAATGCCCCTGGGGTTCCAATGTCCCCCAGTATAGCGTGCAGCACACCTCCCGCTCCCACCCTCACTTGGACCAACTGGAAACTCATGCACGTGATACCCACCTGCTATACCTTGCAGCCCATTTAACATTACAGTAACTAGTGTCCGATCAAATGGAGAATATTGCAAAAAGTGAATACTTCCAGACACTCCGCTGTCCTGGAAATTGGCAACCGCCTCCAACGGTTGAAAAGTAGTGATGTTGGCACATGCTATTCTTGGACCAGTTCTGTTCTCCGCATGGATGACAACCGAGCGATCCACGACAGAAATATCCTGACCTAAAAGTTGCAGGTCGGTGTCCGTATACAAGAGTTTTGCAGAACGGTTTCTGACGTCCAAAGGAGCTCCCTTGTTCGATAAGTCCCCAACTTCACAATTGTTCTGGGCAGTACTGTTACATTGTGCCCGGTAGACGTCATCGATGACAACACTTCTGGGATTGTAATGTGGGCCAGCACTCTCACAGATTGTGTCCCCCGTGTCAACTGCGGACTGGTGGATGTGCCAGTTGTGCCCGTTCGAGTTCAAAGTACTGTCGACTCGGGTCAGGTCTGCGTACACAGAGGCAGTGGAGATGTTGGAATGCTGCCGAAGATAAATGTTCCCTGCAAACACTCTCCGAAAAGGAACATAAAGGATCTCAACGCTGGTTGTAGCCGGGTACTCAATGTTTGCACAAATAAAGCGTGTTCCATTCCTGAAGTGAATTACCACAGATCTCCCAATGATGCTGTACACACCATACAGGAAGAGTCGAGGATCCGAGAAGGTTTCAATGACGTTGTTCTCTGCTCTAAGGGGTCCAAATTTCCCACTTAGGTCCCCCAATTCACAGAGCTCTGAGTTCATGGCACAATTATTAGCGTAGTTGGCCCCCGTATTGGCCCCAAGCGGGTCATAATGCCCACCTGTAATTTCTCCCCGACATGGGTTGATGATACCCAGGGGAAAGGGGTACTGGTGTACGTGCCAGGGGTAGGATTGACCTGGGAACTGGTCTAGGTTGGTGAGGTTGACAGTGATTGTGGTGTTGCTGTCGACACTGTCCTGGGAGAAGAGAATTGTACCTCTCACACCCCGCTGGTTGAACGTTGCCCGCACAGAGAGGGCACCTGAGGGTGGAGGGAGACCGCAATGGTCAAATATGTCTTACCATACGAATGCAGTTTAATGAAGTCCTTAGGAAACAAATCCATGTATGTCAATTGGCACAGATCATATTTCTTTGTTTGTCAGATTGCATTCCTGTGGGGCACTACAGCTACTTAGCCACTTACTGAATTCACTGATGGACAGTAATGGGCGTAGGCACTGGGTGTGCACTCGATGTATCTACATGTAAGTAAACAATGGGACCCACGGTTGTACTGTTACACGTACCTGCAGCGTGCGGAATCCACAGAATTAGTAGTCCAACAAGCAGGTGAACTGTGGTGATGGTTCGTCTTCGCATTATGAATCTGTCATTGGTAGTTAGTTGTGGCAGAAGCTGTTATTTCCTATACGAGGGAGGGAGGGAGGGAGGGAGGGAGGGAGGGAGGGAGGGAGGGAGAGAGGGAGGGAGGGAGGGAGGGAGGGAAGGAGGGAGGGAGGGAGGGAGGGAGGGAGGGAGGGAGGGAGGGAGGGAGGGAGGGAGGAGGGGGAAGGAGGGATGGGTAGAATATTGCTTGGTCAGTACAGTAACTGTAACAGCCACATTAGTCCACAGATTTCCTTTGCAACAACAGTTGAACTATATCAGCTTGGCATTTGAGAAATTTCTTTGAAGGCAGCTAGGGGATCCACAGGATATGAGATCACACAAATGTACGTACATGTATGATGAAACCAGACCAGGCAGGAATGGGCTTTGAGTTGCATACATGCCCTACTACAATGTAGTAAACATATCAGTACGCATACATTTATGTATGGTGAAAAATTACTTTCACTAGCTTAATTTTCAATCACACCAACTATCTGGTCACCATGTTTCCCTGAATGTTGCCATGATTGCAGTTACACCCAACAACACTCCCTGCAGTTCATCAAGTATACGCCACACATGATTAGCTCACAGGCTACAGCTGAACACCTCATGCACAATGCCATACACTACATTCCACACACAAGAAGTATAAACCGCTTGCACATTAGATACATTTTGACATTTTGGTGTGAGATTCTAAGAATGCCACACACTGTCAGATGAATGTTGTACTAACAGGCACCGATGGCATGGCATGGCATGGCATTAGCCTCGTTCCCAGTCCCACGCCCAGCTTTTCGTCGCTTGCAGTACGGTACTGCAAGCGACGAAAAGCTGGGCGGGGCCTGGGAACGAGGCTAGCATGGCATGGCATTGTAAGGTGTGGAAAATCCCTCTCCCTGTCCAAATTGTTTACTTGAGATTGTCCCAATGCACACAAGCAATGAATTTTCTATACCAGACACAAACAAAGATGCGAAGTATTTGCATACCAGCACATGCCAACTCATAGACGTAGCAGAGCTATATATAAATTATGCAAGTGCTTCCTCTGCACTCAGGTCAGCAGTCATTATCAACAGATGACTCAATTATCAATGCTATTAGGTGATCCTATAATATCCAAAGCCTTGCAGTGACTGTCAACATTGACTGTCAATAGCGGAAGGATTAGCTGTGTTCTGCCTTGTAGGAAGGCAAATGTAATAGGAGACTACAATAACAATTAGTAACTGAAGTCTTCAGCACCACATTATTACTAGACGAATGCAGAACATTGTGGGGCGAGCCTGAGCGAGTACACATTACAGTTGTCGAATGTGTATGGAGCAGTTGCATGCGCATGTGTTCCTAGGCCTATACATGGAGCAGATGCATGTGCATGACTGTCAGTGCATGTCATCCGAATGTGATAGCACAACTTAAGGACACATCACACCAGAAGTTATGACACTAAAAAATACACCCGTGCAATTCACAGCAACTGCGAATCCGGTTAGCCGAAGCAGTCTCGTAGGTAGGTCCAGGAGAGCTCTCTGTCTTTGTTGTCACCACCAGAGGGCGACTTTCTCATTCTCTGCTGATGCCAGACTAGTCTGGGGTATGACTGTATGTCACAGTGAGTTAAGTGTTACCGAGCGCAGGCCAGTCAAGTTCCCATCCTCTGGCAATAGCTGAAGCAGCAGTCTAACACACCGTGATGGTTTATAGCTATTAAAGCCTGAATGCATGCTAGCTAGCTAGCCAGTAATGTATCATGCTGCACACCATGATGTGCTCTGCATGCAGGACATGAGATCGCTTGAAGCACTCTCCCCGTCTTCATGAAATGCTTTAGCCCCTCACCGCGCGCTATAGTCTCCATCCTTGTTGAGGTAGACCGTTCATAGTTCGTGTCTCAGTCGTTGACGTTGCAATGGTGAGTTCGTTTGTGGTTTGAATTAACGCATGATGCAATGACACGCAAAATACGAGCAGGAAGTGATTTACGGCACGACGTACGATATATATATAGAAATATATATAGAAATAAAGAAAATTCACAGCAAACTCGTCTATGTGGGGCTCGCTCAGGCTCGCCCCAATTATGTGCCACATTAGCCTCGTTCCCAGGCACGTGGGCTGGGAACGAAGATAATGCCACATCAGCTCCCATGGGATACAGCTGTAGGATATCCGCACTGTACCATCATGTCATTTTCAGGCCAGGATGGCTGACTTACTCACTCAACACATTCCATTCTAATTGCCGCCATGACGCAGTACAGAACAGGGTTTACATTTTCACCCAGGTGTTTATTCTTAGCAGATCAGCCCAGCTAGGGGTCCGAGAGCTGATACTCCATTTCCACAATTGCCAGCATGCAGATCATGTAGCTACCCAGTCTTTCACCTAAGCAAGAGCGCTCCTGGGAAGTTTATCGACGGCTGGTCTGCATAGTTTGTTTGCTGGAGTTGCTGCTGGAGTTGCTGGCCAGGTCAGTTGATGACAAGGCCCAATTAGGCTGAATCAGCTGTATGCAGTTGCACTCCGGTATCAGTCACACATCAACTTTTCATATGGCCATCATTTGTAACCTGACTCAGGGCCTTTGCCAACACCGGTCAGTACAATTAGTCATTAAAGCTGGTCTGTATTGACACAACAGTAGCATCCACATCAAAACACAGACACATGGAGAAATGCTGGCACTAGCTGGTGGGAGGTCACACTAGATATGCGATATGATGCCTGTTATAACATACCTGGTCACCACCCCCTCCCCCCATGGTGAGCATAGCAGATGACATAACGTATCATGAATTTGTCACAGACTAGCAGCCAAGGCTGATCACAAGCCATAGAACTATGTCCTATTACATGCATCAAACCCTATTGTGAGGATAAGCTACTCATAGGATGGTCATCTAGGTCTCAGGCAATTGATTCAACTCTTTGGAGGTCATAGTTCCTTGGGTTTTGACAGTCAAAGGTTTCACACAAGTGCCCTTGCTGCAGATTTGTGACTCTAACCACACCCACTCATCAACAAGCTTTCAATAGTCACTGTTCACAGCCAATGACTGCTTGTACAGAGAGAAAAGTTTTAGTGCCAGAATGGAAGTCCAGAAAACTGTACGTTATCTATATAAGCCCATTTGTGCAAAGGAGGAGAAAAATGGCTCACCCAGTGACAAACAAGGGCCTTCTACAGCCAAGTCCAGACATGGCTGTTTTCCCCTCCAGGCAACCCCACCAACCTCCCCCCATCCCATGCTGTGGATGCACAACGTTGGGTATTAAAGGGTTAATACTCCACCTCATCACCTACCTGAGCATAGCCTAGAGGTCCTGTTCAGGTTTCGGGTTCAAATCCCTGCTGGATTGTGGGTATGGTGGTGTGGGCTGCAGTGGAGCAGCACATGAATATAGGGATTGGCGGACACACTTCAGATGGTGAAAATAATGTACATGTACATCCACGGTTGTACTGCTTGCAGCAGAATGGTTAGGACAAGGCAAGGGGGAAGGATGGAGGGGCGGACGGGGGAGGGGGAAGATGGGGGAGGGAGAGGGTGAGGATAGGGGAGGGGGAGGATGGGGGAGGGGGAGGATGGGGGGTGGACGGGGAAGGGGGAGGACAGTGGAAGGGGGAGGAATGGTGGCTGCATACCCCTTCACCACAGAGTAGAAGGAGCAGAGAGGGGGAGGGAAGATGTGTTGTATGTACGACACAGTAGCTGACTAGTAACCGAACAATTACAAGAAGATATGCACTTTGTGGTTCTTACCTGATTGTGTACAAGAACGATACAACATTGATTGTTTGAAACTAGAAACAACGCGTGAGATATTGCTAACAAACAATTTGGCTATTATAACAACACTCAATAATGTAAAGTAGCCTTTTACGAGCTCATAATGTGCTGGCTACACATTTCTTCCGGAACTCATCCCCACGCTAGTTTAAAATTGCACTGCGTACAGTAAGACAAACCCACTTCATGCCAAGAAAGGTAAACTATTTCGTATTTGCTATTCAGATAGGGGAAGAGCCAGTGGAGCTGCTCTGAGGTTTCGCCAGGCCAGCAATGCATGAAATGGGGCAGGAACGTGGCCAGAGTAAACATGCATGCACATCACAGCCATCAGCTGCTGAACGACACAGACAATCTAATGAATACACACTTGCCTATGAGCTGGTACACCTTTGAAACGTCAGTACAAAGTGGGTTAAAACAACATACATTAGTCTTTAGAGCAGGCACTTACAACCTTTATGTGGCACAATCAGTGCTGGAAAACATACACCTATGGGATCCCAGCTGGTCCCGGAATTTGACTCTCTGTCAGCATTGCTAACTACTACAAACCGAGCCTACTGTCTCCTACAGTATCAGCTTCACTGCGGAACTGTCTTCAACAGTACTACACTCTGTGCAGAAACGCATGCTCAGTTTAATGTTTTATGACCACTTGCATAACAACAAAGAGACGTTTTGTAAACCACCAGATCACCCACTGTGCTGTGCATCATTCACTGATAATCTGTACAAGACATTGATCAGATTAAGTCATTTATGAGAGATTTACTTGCAAGGCGAAGACCAAACATTGTGCTGTTATGAGGTAACTTTAGCTAATACCTTTCTGTTCAGTTTTCCTGTTGATCACTTAGTAAGTTCCATCACTAGACTAGTCAGCTAGCAATCCTGCATGGGTTCCCAGACCAAGTCTGAACAATTGGACGGCTGAACGCGCAGGATCAGCAGGAATTGCTGATTGGATCACTCCCCACAGCTAACCACAAAACATACAAACTGCATCCCAATAGGTATTATCTTGGGACTGTATCTCAGCTCACCAAAATGATGACTCTCTTGCTCTGTTTGTACAACTGCTCTTGTCCACATGAGACACGAAAACTATAACGACACAGCAAGCTCTCCGGAAAAAGGAGGGTACTCCCGTATGCCTTTCATGGAAGGGGGAGTGGTTCAGTCACAAACAAAGGGGCGGGGCTCGTATACTTAATTGGGCACGTGATAAACATGTGATAGCACGTGCGCCACAATTTTACCCGCGAGATTTGGCTTCTGCGGTCACCAATTTTGTTTAGAAAATTTACTTCGAGAAAAGGCAGAGCAAAAGGTACTAAAGAGAGAGGAACGTTTATATTTTGTAAGAACGTTGTCAAAGTATTAATTAGAACCTAGCTACAATAATGAGAGGTTGACAAAAACTAATAATTCTTCCATAGGGGTTATAAGTTATGGATGTGGACTTCAGCCCTCCGCATGGCTCAGGAGTGCCCAGTACCGGTACCATGGTTACTACCCCACTGAAGAGTCCACCGCCACAAGACTACGCTAAGAAACTGGTGAGTGTCTGTGTTCTCCATTTAGTGCACACTGCAGATGACTCAGTTGGAGCATACATGTAGTCTCGTGGGCCAGGCTTTACATTCCGCCGAGAGGGGAAGTAAAGTCTGGGAACCTGCCTATTCCATTTTGGTTCAAATTATTGCACGTCACGTAAACGGAGTGCTTACTTGCTTTATGCCGTCAGTTCAAAAACACAAGCAAAATACTCCACGCCTTCCTCCTGCTCTTTTCGAAGGCTAGAATAGCTCATCTCAAACAAGCGGCGTTGATTGCCCGATCAACATCCATGTTCTTGGACAGCTTGCGCGCTGTGGAATGCAATTCTACGTTACGTCACAAGTTAAATTGAAATTGAACAATGCGCCAGCATTCTGGCGCACCGGAACTAAAATGGAATAGGCAAATTACCAGACGTATTTTTCCCCCCGCGTGTGAAAAATCGTCTGGGAGCGAGACTAGTGGGAGCATAGAAGGGGAGACAGAGTGGGATGTGTCTTCTGTAAGAGGGAGCCAAAGAGTGTGGGGTACACTCTTTCTTGTCTATACAAGGGAGCTTCCTCCTCGTGGGCCGGGGTCTATTTATGTTCTCCCATAAGCAAGGGGGGGTCACTCCCATAGACTCTATAGTCACAGCTGCGACCGCAGTCGGTCAATGATCAACGGTCAAAGCCACCCAAACGGGTGCAGTCAACGGTCAAAGCGACTCAAAAGTACAGTCAAAAACGCGCGCCGCCCTATTTATGGCGACGTGCAGGCAAGTATTACAAGGGCAAATAGCTGATCGGTCAAAGGTCAACGGACGAAAATCAGTGTGAACATCGGTCAAAACTCCAAAAACAGCGGTCAAAGCTTTGACCCGCGGTCACAACTGTGACTATAGTGTCTATGGGAGTGACCCCCCCCCCCCCCCCCCCCCCCTAGTCTCGGTCCCAGACCCAAACCACCCCAGCACGGATCGCAAATAGTATCACGCGCGGGGAGGGAGGGTCTGGCCAAGTTGCGACATAAAAATTAGTCCTCCGCGGAATTTCCGAGGGCTGAATCTGATTGGCTAGTAATTACGTTTGGAATGTTCACGCCACGTGCGCAGTGTGCTAATTATTCATTCTAGCTAGCTACTGTACATGTACGAGTCGACCAAGTGATCGAGATCGCGATTACAGCTGTATTTAGCCAACTGGGGTCGACGGTCACTAGCTACGGCGAAGTCGGAACAGCTCGAAGTCGTGAGAGAGCTGGTGAAAGGACAAACTGTTGCATGGTTTAAATTTTGTATCGATTCCGACAGGCAGAATTGGAATGTCGCTCCGCTGTAGTGGATGCCTGCCTCCTGCAGTGTCAGTGGGAGCTGATTGTCGTTGTAATGAACCCTCTGAAGGTGTTCATGTTCAACCAGGAGCGGCGCTCATGGCCTCCTGACATGATGTAGACCGTGGACTCTTTGTGCTACCTGGATCGAGTTGGCGTTAGTGTCGAAAATCGGGGCGGAGTCATCGGCAGAAGGGTAGAGAACGGAGGCTTTCTTAGCCCGGAGGCAGTAGCAAGTGGAGAGAGATCTCAACACCAGGAAATTCAGACATAATGTCTGAGGCACACTGCATTGAGAAATGGCGAGTTCTCCACCCTTGTACCTAAGCTTCCGCCCTCATCTTTGACACTAGCGCAGATGGTATCTTGCTGCAACAGACTTGGCATAGGTTGTAAAGCCCTAGCTTAGAAGCTGTAGCTATACTCCGGTAGGACAGCTAACCCGTAGCTCCGCTGTGCACTTTTGAGTTTTCTCGGACCTACTTGAGTTGTAATCTTGCACCGGCCAATTACTATTCAGAACGACTGCGGCATGCTGCATCCCATAATGTTCTCATGTAGCAACTTAGCCAGACCCTCCCTCCCCGTGCGTGATACTGGAAGCGATCCGCGCTGGGGTTGGTTTGGGTCTGGGGCCGAGACTACCCCCCCCCCCCCCTTGCATATGCATACCGTAGGGCGTAGGCTCTCTAATAAAGGCGCCCATGCATAAAATAATTCTGACCCACGGGGGCACCTTCATTGGAGAGAGAAAATTGCTGCGGACTCTTAGGGGCACCTTAGAGAGGTGCTTTCTAAATAAAGCAACATTTTAGTGACACCTACGATGGCGTTGACGACGTTTGAGCTGGAGTACGTTATTCGAGGCTACCACGAATACAAGTGTGTATGGACCCCAGAGATCCATGAAAGGCTTCGCACGCAAATTGAGACAGCAAATTCCCATGACAGATATGCTTTTGCTGAAGAACTGGGCTTTGTGGGGCAGGAGAAAACGTTCTGATCTTCCGCAAGGTGGCCTTGATGTCTCAATTTTACTGACAAACAGAAGTTGGTCCGAAGTTATGTTACAGATGTCAAGCTTTAAAACTCTTTAGGGGCCCGATTTCTTTCTCTAGGTCATTTTCAGTATATAGAAAACTACATACCCCAATTTCTGTTCCCTGGCGTTGCTGGGCTCAAAACCGCTCACACATGTAATTTCAGCTATACTAAGCTTATACCACGCCCACCAATTTACAAACTTGCAATCAAGTCTCCCGAGAAATGGCAACCTGCTGTAGCTGAAAAACAGGCCATGTGCCGACCAAGACCTTTCTACCGCGGAGCCCAGACACGGCCATGCTGTTTGCACCCTTCGGGTGCACCCACCCACCTCCCCCTGTCCCGCCCTTTCCACTGATGCCGAACCTATCTACCAAGGACATTGCCGGAAGTCACATGATGAAGCTGAAAGTATTATGACGACATTTGGCGCTATTGGCCCTAAAGGGCTAATGGGGAAGCAAAAGTTAGTGATATTCATGAGGATCGTGGGGCTATTTGTGTCAGACTGTGTCAAGTATAAGCTTGCAACCAAGATTAGCTACAGTTGGCTTCACAGGTACCAACGGCACAGACACACCCTCCAACACACGGAATAATACTAAATACTGTAGCTGTTAATGATATTCATGATCTACAAAATAAGACAGATTACAGCCCTCGTCGCAGTCATGGTCAGGGTATGGTTGGACAGAGGTTCAGTGCTCAGTTCAGCTATAGCCTGAACTTTTGTCCCACATTTGGTTCTTTCTCTCGTCTCATCTTGTAACGTTCCATGACCACTCAGTAGCCTAGTCCTTTTTCCCTTGTGGTTTTGCTGTCAGCTCCAGTACACACTTGGAAACATAACACATACCCAGTTTTCACTTCTGAACTTTATGCCAAAACGAGTCGGTGTTTTGGGGATGTATTGAAGGAAAGCGACACGGCATCTTGTCCCAATCATCATCTCATCGATCGAGATGTGTTGAGAAGGTTGATAGTACTGGGAAAAACTGCATTGAGGTGATCAAGAAGAGGTCTATAATCTTATACAGGGGACCATACCCTTCTTCCCTTGCCTTCTTTTGTTGACTTGAATCGACTAAATGAATATACCTCTAATGATCAAGAAACGATCCCTCGACATAACTGATGGGAACCATGGCGTTGCCAATATAATATTCGTTGACCAGTAGTCTCTTACTCTAGGTAAGCGAAGCATACCCATTGCAATGCTCAGAGCGATAAAGGCCAACAACTCCTGAGCATAAAACTCAAGACTTTTACCTTTCAAATAATTTTTTCTGTTGAAAAATAGATTCGAGAATTACTGTTGTTAGGAATAGTTGTAGTGTTTGCGTAGGCGTTTTGGCATCTTTGGTACACGGGGAGGGACCCTCTGGGTAATTGAAAGGGGGAAGCTGGCAAGGTGGAGGCTGCTGCTGAATCGAAGTGAGGACTGGTCCTACAGTCCACTTCAACGTATCCACATTGCTTTCATCACCATCCCTGTAAAATATAAATTGTTCTCACACAGGCAGCCATGCCCACAGGTTTGTTGCTCCTTGACTTACTATAGTACATCACGGAAGAGGAGTGTTGGCTAATAATATGGTTCTGTTGTATACTGCAAGTAGTCTTGCTAGCCACACCCCATTCTGCAAATTCACAAAGCCCTTTTTGGGGGTACACAGTTATACCTAATTACCGTAGTCGCGCGTTATTAGGCGCATATTCGCTGTTAGGCGCAGGTTCAACTCTCGTCCCAGGTAAGTGCTGCAGTCTTCTTCATTTTCAGTCTATAGAACAGTTAAACATACCCTAACTTAACCATGCCCACCAATTGTCTGCTTAGAAGGTGCTGGATCTTCATCTTGGGTGCAGGTGTGTTGCCTTCTGCACGCAGCTTCTCCAACTCTTCTCCATTCTCCATCATGTACAGTTGTAGTGCTGCCACAGATGTCGCAAGATGGCCTTGAATGGCTTGTTCAGGCTCACATCGAGTGGCTGGAGAACAGATGTGCAACCACCAGGTGCAATGACTGTGTGGACCTTGTTCTTCTTCAAGTTTGCTGCAACAGGGTCAGTCAGGTGTGCACTGAACGAATCCATTACAAGGAGGGACTCTGCTCCTGGCTGGTTGAACCGACAGCTTTTGCTCCACACTCCATCCAGCCATTGCAACATGACTTCACCATCCATCCAAGCCGCCTTCTGATGTGCGATCATAACTCCTTCTGGTGCTTTGAGGCCTTTGATTGATCACTTTGTCTTCCCTTTGAAGATAATCATGGGTGGCAGGAGATCACCATTCGCTGTGCAACAGAGCACAACGGTGAGGTGTTGCTTCTCCGCTCCTGTTGTCCACTCGTACTGTCTTCCTCCTCCTAACTTCAATGGTCCTCCCAGGAATGATGTCAAAGAAGACAGGGGCCTCGTCCATGTTCCCCAACAAGTTGTAGTCATGTCCGTTCTGCTCCGAATTGAGTGTACCTCGTCTCTGAAAGAAACCACCTTGGATTCTACATGTAGGTCCCCCGGAAGTTTCTGGGCCATGGATGTGCGAGCTCGCATGACAAGGTTGTGGCGCCTCTTGAACTTCTGCGCCCATCCATCAGAAGCCTTGAATCCAGGTTTAGTTTTGGTGGTTTCCACCTTGGTGTGCTGCTTCAGCGTCTCTGTTGACACTGCCAGCTGAAGGTCGCGTTTCTCCAAGAACCATTTCAAAATATCATCATCCACTTCTTTGCCATAGGTGAGCTTTTGGCCTTGTCCCTTCCAATGTTTCCTCTGTCTTCCCTTAATGTAGTCCAGTCTTTCGTGGCGCCAATGTTGAATGTTCTTCCTAGAGATTCTGAAGTGAGCCGCAGCCGGTCTCACCCCATGCATTCTCACATTCTCGGCTACCTTCCGGTTACCTTGACTTTCCTGGCTCAGTATAGATGTCTCCTCGTTCTTCTCCTGCTCAGCATCAGCAAGCTTTTCGATGAAGGTGTCTGCGTGGGGATCAATGTTCTCCAGCTTTGCCGCTTCGGCGCTCATGCTGCTATAGGGGGCCAAGGGATAGGCTGAAGGAGTAGCGGAGAAGGCTTAAAATACTCGGTGATTGTTGTTGCAGCCGCCATAGTTTTTGCAGACGTACAGTATGACACCAGTTGGTACTCGTGTGAAAATATCTCTCTAATTAGAAGCCCCCCCACCCCAAATTTATTATGTGGCCAGAGGGTGCCTTCTTTAGAGTGGGAAAAAAAAACTTTTCTGGTCCTGGGGGCGCCTTTATTGAAGAGGTGCCTTAATTAGAACACCTACGGTAGGCTGTACATTAGTGACTTCTATGTGCATGCTAGAATATCCATTGTCTTCCACATTTAACCCTCTCTCCCAGGTAGAGGATCAGGCAAAGAGATTTGAGTTTCTCCTGCACCAAACGGAAATCTTCTCCCATTTCATGAACACTCCCTCCACCAAGAAGACCCCTTCCTCCCCGCTAAAAGTCACTCCGCCCAGTTTCCCACAGCGACGCGAGAGGAAGAGGCATCCTTCGGCATCAACGTGAGTGTCCTAGCTGCATTTTTGCCTTGTGCCATGACTTAGCCTTGTGCCACAGCTTAGCCTTGTGCCGTGGTTGTCACACCTCCTGCTTGTTTTGTTTGCTGTATGTAAGCGAATTGATGCTGTGGCATGCCCGATTCATAAATTTTGACTGAGAGGTATATTATTGAAAACAAGGTGCAAAAATTCAAGTGAAGGCTCATCCTGCCCTATGCCATGTCCAGGCTTGAAGTGAAACTGCTGAGGGATGGCTGTAAGGCAGTTGTAAACTCTAACTTGCCATTCTTACACTCTAGCGTACCACTTACAGAGCAATAGCTAGGTTGCCTCCGTGACTTGCCAAAGAACTGAGAGTATGATGTGGTGCCCATACCGTGGCATCAGATGCACTGTCTCTCCTCCAGTTTTCCATACTGAAAGTGGTGGAAAGCTGAAGATGTAATAGTCTGGATATATGACACAGGATGAATAGTTGAAGTGGTGAATTCATCTACCAGAACATATCATAATACATGTACATGTATATACGTTCGGTATATACATGTACACACATGTAATATTTGACCTCACTGCTCTCCTCTCTCCTCTCTCCTTTCCTCCTTCCCATTGGTTCTTCTCGCCCTCCTCCCCCTTGGTCCCTCTCCTTCCTCCCCCTTGGTTCCTCTCCCTCCTCCCCCTTGGTTCCTCTCTCCCTCTCCCCCTTGGTTCCTCTCGCCCTCCTCCCCCTTGGTTCCCCTCTCCCTCCTCCCCCTTGGTTCCTCTCTCCCTTCTCCCCTTTGGTTCCTCTCATTCCTCCCCCTTGGTTCCCCTCTCCCTTCTCCCCCTTGGTTCCCCTCTCCCTTCTCCCCCTTGGTCCCCCTCTCCCTCCTCCCTCAGTCGCCATCGTCTGAGTGAAGCAGATGAAGACGAAGAACTCATTGATGACGAGGACCTAGTTGGGTCCACCATCACTCGCTTCACAGAGAATCCCTGGTGTGAGTAACATATGTAGCTAGTGGCACATTCACAATTCGATGTAGAAAGTTTTCTGAAGGTACTGACACATGGGGTAAGCCTGCCGTTGTGGATGCAGATAGCCTCGTTCCCAGGCTCTTCCCCAGCTTTTTGTCGCATAATGCGAGGTAGTCCAACTGCCTAGACTCTCAAATCTTCCCCAGGATGGATCAACTTAGCCTTGTTCCCAGGTCCCCGCCTCCTTGCAGTGGGGAAAAGTGGGGAGGGCCAGATAACAATCTCAGACATCCCTCCCCCCCCATCGTCTCCCTCATGCAGATATCAAGAATGGTGAGATGAGGGACTACCAGGTACGAGGTCTCAACTGGATGATCTCGCTCTACGAGAATGGGATCAACGGCATCCTAGCGGACGAGATGGTGAGTGGAAAAAAACTACCGAGAAACATTACATTACAAAGGCAATTTTCAACATGTGCATGCAAGATCTCTAGTCCAACAGCGAAGCAAGGATGTTGTTTCTGGGAACCACCTTTGACCCTGCCCTCCTCCTCCTCCTCTGTCCTATAGGGTCTAGGGAAGACTCTCCAGACGATAGCGCTGCTGGCATACATGATTCTGATGCGAGATGTCCCAGGGCCACATGTTGTCATAGCACCCAAGTCCACGCTGTCAAACTGGATGGCCGAGTTCAAGAGATGGTGCCCCTCAATAATCACCATATGCCTCATTGGAAACCAGGAGGAGAGGGTAAGTCACAGTGATGTCATAATGATGTCATAAACTATTCACATGGCAGCATAAGTACATGTACATGTACGTGTACACTAGTACATGGGTGGAGGATTCTATTTGTACAAGTAATAAAAAACATTAAAAATGTATCAGGATGTAGGGATACCAGAACGGCAAAAAGTAAGGAAACAAGAGGGATGATCGAACATAACAGTGAAGTATACAATCACCCCTACAGAGATCTTCTTCCATATATACATGTACAATGAAAAAAGATATGTAGGGGTGATTGTATACTTCACTGTTATGTTCGATCATCCCTCTTGTTTCCTTACTTTTTGCCGTTCTGGTATCCCTACATCCTGATACATTTTTAATGTTCTTGTTTATGTAAATTTTTTGGGGCAGCAGGCGCATGTTTGAGCTGAAGTTTGCTGCAGAAGTCAGTGACCTCACAGGCACCTGGGCAGTAGGTGTCCTTGCCTTGGTATGTGCCACTACTATGTGGACAATATTACTCAGGTATTACACTTGAGAATCAGGCCCGGGCATCTCAAGTCAACTGTTCCCTAGATGGATGACAAAGCCACTGAGTTCTCCCTGTCTGAAGACCATGGAATAGGCAGTTTATAGTAGGGACATTCATATGGGTGTTGAGAGTTGAGATAGGCGTTCACCCAGCTCACAGAATACAGTATAGGTAGCAATATAAGCTTAGCTAAATCATGCGTACAGGGACTAACCTCAGAAGAGTGCCTGGTTTGCAGACAACACATCGGTCAACGTATCTTCCCCACTTTTCTAATTCAGCGATCTTGAGTAATAATTATGTATCGTTGCTAAGTGATCGTTTTAGTGCGCATGCGTACAAACGTGAAAATGGCGTGACAAACGAAGCCATAGTTATTGAGAGGGCAGCTGCAGCCGCCTGGTGAAGACTTGGGGTAGCGAAAAAGCGATGGGACGTTGCACTGCTCGGTTGAAAATGCTGCTGTTTCGTGCGAAAACCATCGTGACAGATTGAGGCAACGTTGAGCTAAGTTGTCTGAAGAAGAAGAAGAAGAAGAAAGAAAGAAAGAAAGAAAAACAATTTGCCCGTTTTGCGAGTACCTGGTGAGGTACTTTCGCGATGGTTTTTCGCGATGCAAGGAGTCTTGTTGGTCATGAAAACACTCGAAGATGAACGGTATGTGGTTATAAAGGCTTGTAAGTGTACCGTTTCTGAGATTTGGAGAGATTTTTTTGTATTGGCATGTATTGCGTGTACGTCGTATCCCTACATACAGAGTCTACCGACTCTGTGATTATGCTACATGTGTGATGTCATCATGATGAGAATGTATAGTTTCAAGAGCAATTCGGTAGCATCTTGAGGCGAGCATGCTGAAATCAGGCAGATCGTAATCTGGTGAACCGTTTCATAATGTACATGTAATGCTGTGGTCTTCTGTCAGGGGGGGTAGGACAAGATCACGTGCACTCTCATTTTGTATGACGTAATGCAAAGTCGTTCTACTGCTTTTCTCCGTGGAAGAAGGCTGCATTGCGTTTTCAAAGCATCCTGAAGAGTAACCTCCATGCAAAGACTGTGACCGAACTGGGTATAAGCCACTACACACTACTACGTGCCTGTACTGAGCAGTTATGTAAGTGACCATGCAGACTCACCGAGAATATCAGCGAATGCAGACTTGTCGACCGCACTCAAGTGTTTAGCATCAGGTAGGAAGTCAATAAAGCGATCGAACCCCATCGAACCCCAGCGATAAGTCAGCGCTAGAGCTGTTACTAGTCTGCTAGTTCCGCATACTTCTTGTATATTATTGTGCACTATCCCTATGGAATTTTAATTGTACCACGTGCGCACAGACCTTGTCCCACCCCCCCTGGTCTTCTGTATGTCTATTCTAAGTTCTAACCAATCACACATCACTTCTCCCTGCTCCCCAGACTCGTATCATTAGTGAGGAGATCATGCCAGGGGAGTGGCATGTAGTGGTGACCTCGTATGAGATGATCCTCAGAGAGAAGGCAATGTTTAAGAAGTTGAACTGGAGGTATCTGGTCATTGACGAGGCGCACCGTATCAAGAACGAGAAGTCAAAAGTTTGTCTGACTGCCAGAGATTAGCATTATCGAAGGTTTATTGAACCCTCCCTCCCCCTCTCCCTCCCTCCCTCCCTCCCTCCCTCCCTCCCTCCCTCCCTCCCTCCCTCCCTCCCTCCCTCCCTCCCTCCCTCCCTCCCTCCGTCCCTCCCTTCCTCCCTCCCTCCCTCCCTCCCTCCCTCCCTCCCTCCCTCCCTCCCTCCTTCCCTCCATCTATCCACCCCCTCGCCCCCTTCCCCCATTTCCTTCTCCTAGCTTTCGGAGATTGTGAGGGAGTTCCGTACCACCAACCGTCTCCTCCTGACTGGCACCCCACTCCAGAACAACCTCCATGAACTCTGGGCACTGCTCAACTTCCTCTTGCCAGACGTCTTCAATTCCTCCTATGTATGGGAAGATGAAACTGATATCGTCTTAAGTTCCTGACTTGAATGGGTGCTAGTGTGTGGTTGAGCGTGTTGGGCTGCTATCTAGATGCAAAAGTACATGTACCAATCAAGTGCTTCCACTGCTGCTCCCCTCTCCCCCCCTCCCACACAAAGTATTTGCTTGTATGATCTGAGTGTGATTTCAAAACCAGACCCCCCTAAATGGCGCACTGTCATGCACTGTTCAATCGCCGCCCCCCCCCCCCCCCCCCCCCCCCCCCCCCCCCTTGTGACAGTAAACCGTGTGTAATACGATGTAAATAGGCAGTAGTAAAAGGAAGTTATATGTCATAAGACCTGCCATTGCTTGGGCATCCCAAATAGAGTCCTCTTCCCCCTCACTCCCTCATTTCCTATTCCTCCTCTTTTCTCATTCTTCTCCCCTCCCCCCTCTTCTGTTTCTCCTCTCTTCCCACATCATTCTCCCCTCCTACCTCCCCTCCCTATCCCCTCTTCTCTCCTACTCTCTCCCACTTCCTTCCCTCACCCTTCTCCCACCTACATGTACCTCCTCCCCTCTTCTCTTCTTCTTTTCCTTCTCTACTACCTCCCTCCCTCCTTCCTCCTCTTCCCCTAGGACTTTGACGCATGGTTCCACCAGAGCAAGCTGGAAGATGACAAGCTTGTGGGTCGACTCCATCGTGTCCTGCGTCCCTTCCTCCTCCGCCGACTGAAGGTGGATGTGGAGAAGAAACTGCCCCCAAAGAAGGAGATCAAGATTTACGTTGGCCTCTCCAGGATGCAGCGGGAATGGTGAGTGTGCTGATATGATACTGACTAAGCACACTCTGTTGGGTATTGTAGTGGTGGTATACTGTAGTATACATGTACATGTAGTAGCCATCAATATATTAAGATTTTAATTTGCGTGTGTGTGTGTGTCCGTGTGTGACGGAAGTGGGATGTTCACAGGGCGGGACTAGACTAGTGATGCGCGACCTTCGTACTTCAATTTACTGAACCTTGAACTCCGCGGAGAACGTTCGAGAACATTAGGCATGGGCTGGAATCTTCCAGAACAGGTGAGGCTACAAGCGTTAAGCGGATGCAATCGCGGAGCAGCAGTCGAAGCGGATGCAATCGGGGAGCAGCAGCCGAAGCGCACACAATTGGGGAGCTGCAGGTGAAGCCGGAGCAGCAGTTGAACTTGCGGTGGACGCAATCGAGGAGCAACAGCCGAAGCGGACGCAATCGGGGAGCAGTTGACAATCGGGGAGTAGCAGCTGAAGCGCAGACACAAGTGGCGAGCAGCAGCTGAAGCGGACGCAAACGGGGAACAGCAGTTGAAGCGGATCAATGCAATCGGCGAGCAGCAGCTGAAGCGGACGCAATCGGGGAGCAGGCGAACAAGGGGGAAGTAGCTGAGCGAGCGAAGCGAGCTCAGCTACTTGTACATATGAATCAGAGTGTACTTGGAGTGAAGCATTATGGAGTGAACCCTTCTCTCTACAGGTACACAAAAATCCTTCTGAAGGACATTGATGTTGTGAACCGAGTTGGGAAGCTGGCCAAGATGCAACTGCTCAACATTCTCATGCAATTGCGCAAATGCTGCAACCACCCCTATCTCTTTGATGGAGCTGAGCCAGGTGGGCATTATCTGTCTGAGTCACAGAGTTACATAATTATATCCTCTCCTCCCCCTCCCCCTGTCCTCCTCTCCACTCCCCCTCTACTCCCTCCACTCCTCTCCCCCTTCACTCCTCTCTACTCCTTCTCCACTCCCCCTCCACTCCTCTTTCTCCCTCCCTCCTTCTCTCATTTGGGCTTTTCCCCTTCCTCCCTTCTCTCTCCTTGGGCTCCTCCCTCCCTCCTTCTCTGCATCCCCCTTACCCCTTCCTCCTTTTCTCCCTCCATCCTCCTCTCCTCGGGCTCTTCCCCTTCCTCCCTCCTCTCCTCGGGCTCCTCCCTCCTTCTCTCTCCATCTCTCTATCGTTCCCTCCCTCTCTCCTCTCTCTCACTCCCTCCCTCCCTCCCTCTCTCCTTCACTCCAGGCCCCCCATACACCACCGATACCCACCTCTTTGAGAACAGTGGCAAGATGTGTGTTTTGGAGAAGCTGCTCCCACGACTTCGCATGGAGGGCTCACGTGTGCTCATTTTCTGCCAGATGACACGCATGCTGGACATCCTGGAGGACTACTGTCTCTGGAAGGAGTTTCCCTACTGCCGGCTGGACGGACAGACTGCACACTTTGATAGACAGGTACATGCATGTGTAGGGTAATCACTGTTCCATTCTACATGGACATGCATTACACTAGTGGTAATTGTGCCGTGTAAGGTAATGTACTACATAGTAAGGGAACACTTGTGCTGCATAAATAATTTATGTTTGATTACTTAGGAATGGATTCACCTTCGTGATTGTTATCTTGCGCTGACCCAAACGTATAATTTAGTGCTGAAACTCGCGTTGGTGGTGGAGTTATGAGCATTTTTGTCTTCCATCTGCCACCACAGTTGCTAGGGCATGATTCTGAAGGGTGAGCTTCCGCTACCGGCGAGTTGCACCGGCTACCAGTAGTGCAGTTTCCACTCGATGTTTGTGCAACATAACTAAATCCCCTTCCCTCCCTCCTTTCTCCCTCCCTCCCTTCTCTGCCTCCCTCCCTCCTTCCCTCCCTTCCCTCCCTCCTTTCTCCCTCCCTCCCTTCTCTGCCTCCCTTCTCTGCCTCCCTCCCTCCTTCCCTGCATTCCCTCCCTCCCTCCCTCCCTCTTGCATGCAGCAATTCATTGATGAATTCAACCATCCTCAAAGCACAAAGTTTGTCTTCATGCTATCCACACGAGCCGGAGGTCTGGGTATCAACCTTGCCACTGCAGACACGGTCATACTCTATGATTCAGACTGGAACCCCCAGGTTGACCTACAGGCTCAGGTCAGTAGGGTCATGGTAGTGTGCTTGGTACAGTAAGGTGTACATGTACCCCAGGTTGACCTACAGGCCCAGGTCAGTAGGGTCATGGTAGTGTGCTTGGTGCTGTAAGGTGTACATGGTACAGTAAGGTGTACATGTACCCCAGGTTGACCTACAGGCCCAGGTCAGTAGGGTCATGGTAGTGTGCTTGGTACAGTAAGGTGTGCTTGGTACAGTAAGGTGTACATGTACCCCAGGTTGACCTACAGGCCCAGGTCAGTAGGGTCATGGTAGTGTGCTTGGTACAGTAAGGTGTACATGTACCCCAGGTTGACCTACAGGCCCAGGTCAGTAGGGTCATGGTAGTGTGCTTGGTACAGTAAGGTGTACATGTACCCCAGGTTGACCTATAGGCTTAGGTCAGTAGGGTCATGGTAGTGTGCTTGGTACAGTAAGGTGTACATGTACATGTAATAGCTTACTGCAGTTTCCGTGATGTAATGGCTTACAGATGGTGTTACTCTGTCTCCTATCACCCTTCTCTTTCCCTTCCTCCCCCCTTCCTTCCCCTCCCTTCTCCCCACTTCCTCTCCCTCCCTCCCCTTCCTTCCTCTCCCTCCCCTCCCTCCCTCCCTCCCCTTCCTTCCTCTCCCTCCCTCCCCTTCCTCTCTCCCTCCCTCCCACCCACCCTCCCTCCCTCCCTCCCTCCCTCCCTCCCTCCCTCTTCCCTCCTTTCTCCTCCTCCTCTTCCTCCCATCCTCCCCTCCCTCCTCTCCCTCCCATCCTCCCCTCCCTCCTCTCCCTCCCGCTCTTCCTCCTCCCCTTTCTTGTCTCTCCCATTTCTCATTCCTCCTCCTTGGCACCGGGTCCCACACCTGTACACCCACACCTACTCCTAGGATCGTGCTCACCGCATCGGGCAGACAAAGACAGTGCGTGTGTTCCGCCTTATCACTGAGAACACGGTAGAGGAGAGGATTGTTGAGAGAGCAGAGATGAAGCTTCGACTAGACCAGGTGGTCATTCAACAAGGTACATTGGAATGGTGTGCAGTAGTTTATTGGTAGTGTACAACAGTTTACTGGTGGTATACAATAGTTTACTGGTAGTTTACTGGTGATGGTTGCTGACAGTGTACAATAGTTTACTGGTCACATCTCTCCCCCCTCAAGGCCGCCTGCAAGACAGCCACCAGAAGGTGAGCAGCGAAGATATGCTCTCCATGATCCGTCACGGTGCGGACACTGTCTTCAGCTCCAAAGACTCCATGATCACAGAGGAGAACATTGATGAGATCCTTGCCCGGGGAGAGCAGAAGGTACATGTGGGTGTACATGTGTGACAGTCTCCACACGTCACACTGTCGCATCCAACTGTTACACCCTTCTCCCCTCCCCACACCTCACTGTCACACCTCCTCCCCTCCCAACACACCCCACAGACAGCAGAGATGAATGACCGTATGAAGCAGCTTGGCGAGTCTCAACTGCGTAATTTCGCTCTGGATGTGCCCACTGGGAGTGTGTATCACTTTGAGGGAGAGGACTTCAGGGAGAAGAAGAAGGTGGGCGGAGTACACTCACATGTGCACAGTGCACTCTCACATGTGCACTCTCACATGTGCACAGTACACTCTCACAGTGCATTCTCACATGTGCACTCTCACATGTGCACAGTACACTCTCACAGTGCACATACACAATCATGTAGCCTATCCCTGTGGACACCCCAGCTTTACATGCATTGCTGGGTTACCGTTGACTCCGTTTGTGATTGGCCTTTAGCTACATGTACTCTGAGGCATAGTTGAGTCAGAATGAAGTGGTGAATGGTGGGAGAACTCACACAGGTACATGTAACATACCTATACAATTGCCAATTCGATTAATCAACCCACCCAGGCCTCTGCACACAATAAACCATGAGAGAGAATCAGCTGGTCTCAGTCAAGGCCTATAAACTCCACTCCTCTGAGCCAAGGCCCATAAACTGTAGCCTAATCTTCCACTCCTCTGCCCATGGGGTCTCAGTGACTTTGTGGTATAGCATCCGCTTGGCAACCAGGAAGTTGTGAGAGTTGAACCCCCAGATTCTTGTCTGTCTGATGTTGATCCATATATCCACACAACACACGCACATTCGCACCCAGGCTGCAGGGTTTGTGCACTGGATTGAGCCTCCCAAACGAGAGAGGAAAGCCAACTACGCAGTAGATGCCTACTTCCGTGATGCTCTGCGCATGTCTGAACCCAAGGCACCGAAGGTCTGCCACTGCATTTTGAGAGCTGGTCTGGTATCAGTGATTGACTGTGATGGTGTCACTCACATACCACTACACTCTCCCCTCCGTCAACGTACCTCTACACTGTCCCAGCCTTCCACATTTGTTTTTTTACTGCCTCTCCCTCTACACTCTCTCCTCCGTCCACACACCTCTACACTCTCTCCTCCGTCCACACACCTACACTCTCCACATAATGTCTGTTATTTACTCTCCACCCTCTACTCACCTCTACGCTCATCCCACTCCTCCTCCACGTCCTTCTCTCTCCTCCTTCCACACCCTCCCAGGCTCCCCGTCCCCCCAAGCAGCCCGTGGTACAGGACTTCCAGTTCTATCCCCCTCGTCTGTTTGAACTTCTAGACCAGGAAATCTATGCCTATCGGAGGTCGATTGGGTACAAGGTAAGGTGTGTGCGTGCGAGGGAGGAAGGGGTGCGGATGTGGGAGAGGGACTGGATGATTGGAAAACCAAGTGTTAAGTGTTAGCCTCGTTTCCAGGCGCTCTGTAGGGGGAGAGGAGCACCTGGTATCCACTGTTTGCGCGTGCGCAGCTCCCCACGTTTTTGTGAAACTGCTGCTATGCATGTACTAGTCCGTGTTGCACAAGCATACATTACTGAAACGTGGGAGTCGTTTACATCTACAAGACACAGCTCTGTTCAACCAAACAGTGTCATACTCCCTCGGTACTAAGGTCGGAAAGCCAGGAATGGTACTGAAGGACAAGCAACTGACAGCAATATACATGTAGCACGGTTCATAATGGCAAGAATGTGTTTGTATGGCAAGAATGTGTTTGTATGGCAAGAATGTGTTTGTATGGCTATACTGTGTGTGTGTGTATGTGTGTGTGTGTGTGTGTGTGTGTGTGTGGGTGTGTGTGTGTGTGTGTGTGTGTGTGTGTGTGTGTGTGTGTGTGAGTAGTGTCCATTTTTGTGTTCTCAGGTGCCTATGAATCTGGAAGTTGAGAACCCAGAGGAGTGGCAGAAGGAGGAGCAGGAGAGGATTGACAGTGCTGAGCCCCTCACGGAGGAACAACAGCAGGAGAAGGAGTCGTTACTGAAGGAGGTTAGCTTGTCAAGATCATTACCGTACATGTGTTATTACGTGCATGCGCCTATAACTCCACAGGAAGGAGATATGTGCCTATATGCGAGATGCGCCTAATAACGAATGACATTCCTCGAATAGGAAGTGCACTTCAATTCGAATTATAGCTTTTTTCCACTCCGTAAAATGGCAGAGTTTCTGGAAGAAGACTGCAGCGCTTAACAGTGAGTACCTGGGACGAGAGTTGAACCTGCACCTAACAGTGAATATGTACTAGTTATTGCATGAGTGCAAGGGCTATACGTTGAATATTGGCATTGAGCCCGAGGGCCGCAGGCCCGAGGGCGAGTGCCAATATTATGACGTATAGCCCGCGCACTCATGCAATAACTAGTTTGTTGGTGCCAATATACATTGTATATATCATACTGGCATTGTGGTCAGTGCCATATATTATATATTGGCATAGCGGTACCTTTGAACTTGTAGGGTATCATGCAACAAGCACCTATAAGTGAGCTGCACCTAATAACGCGCGACTACAGTATAGCTGGATTGATCAACCTGTATCATGCAAACCAATAGCTTACAGGCAACTTTGAAGGTCCTTCAGAAGTTCCTGATGGGACATGCTGCTTTTTTTCTGACCAGAAAACGAACACCTTACAAATAATAGAAGCTAGTGCTAACTGACGTCCATTTGGTCTTCTCAGGGTTTCCAAAGCTGGAGTCGCCGTGATTTCAACCAGTTTGTGAAGGCGTGTGCAGAGTATGGCCGGGATGACAGAGACAAAATTTGTCATGAAGTGGAGGGAAAGGAACCAGATGAGGTGGGAGGAGCAACGATTGTAATCAGTGCCCACTTGAATTGAAAAATGTGTCTCTACTTGAATCTGTTTGATAGCTGTACCCATAGCCTAGTTATGCCACTGCTATATAGCATTGTTGGGAGACTAAACTCATATGATCGTAGGGCCTAAAGTGCCAGTCCAGCCTGATTTTTGATGCCTTAGTCTCACTCATCAAGTATCCGCAGGGCCTGCTAGAACACAGACAGACAGACACGCATGATGAGTACTATAGAACCTCGCCCCGGTAGAGGACTTGTTCCTTCTCTCTCTCTAGGTGCGCGCATATGCAAAGGTGTTCTGGGAACGCTCGGAAGAGCTAACAGATCTGGACCGTGTCCTCAGCATCATTGAGAAAGGAGAGCAGAAAATCCAGCGGAAGAAGGACATTCGGAGGGCTCTGGAAGCCAAGATGATGCGCTACCGTTCACCATTCCACCAGTTGCATATTGTGTATGGGACCAACAAGGGCAAGAACTATACTGAGGAGGAGGACAGGTTCCTGGTGAGTGTGTGTGTGTGTGTGTGTGTGGGGGGGGGGGGGGGGGGGGGGGGGGGGATGGAATGGGGGAGGTGTGTTGAGAGCGTGAGGCCAAGAGGTGACCGTGAGGGTGAACGTGTATGAAACATGGAGCTATTTCCACTCTCCACAGATCTGCATGCTCCACAAGCTAGGTTTTGACAAGGAGAATGTCTATGACCAGATCAGGACGGCTATCCGCAATGCCCCACAGTTCCGGTTTGACTGGTTCATCAAGTCCAGAACAGCCCTTGTGAGTTGACATATAGTAAAACCTCTCAATAGAGAACACAGTGGGCACAAACATCAGGGATCAGGTGTTTATCCTTTGTAGAGCGGTCGTCTTCTCGGAGGTTCAAAATGTTACAGTATTAGAACTACCCTACTTATGCCATGATCCAAGTTAGCGCATATAATTCCAAGCCAGGGTTGCTCCAACTCACAGTACCAGGAATAAACACCGGATCTGGTGGTTGTTTCCTATGCGTGTGCACTTATGGCGTGGTTGTTTTCCCAGGAGCTTCAACGTCGCTGCAATACTCTGATCACGCTCATTGAGAAGGAAAACCAGGAACTGGAGGAGAGGGAGGAGAAGGAGAGACAGCAGAGGAAGAGGGGACCAAAGATCAAGGTTTGTGTGTCCTGTCGGTCTAATGTGACTCTATCGTAATGTACATCCTCAAGACAGCCTTGTGGTATTTCGTTTGACACCAGCACACGTGCACTAGCATGACCCCACACTTCCGAGATCATTAGTTGGGAGAAGCGCTAACTCTCTCTCTCTCTCTCTCACCACACACACACACACAGGTAACTGGTAGCACTCCACAGAAGCAGACAGCGCAGAAACGAAAGGCAGACAACAGTGGAGAGTCACAGAGAGGGCGACCAAAGAAGAAGAAGACGTGACATGAAACTAGCACATATTATGTGTTTGTAGTCTGAGCTGACGGCATTCATCTGGCATTGTACTGCAGACACACTTCACTCAAACCATAAAACTCTCATAAGTGAATTGCAGCAAGTGCTTTCCCTCTTACCAAAACTATAACGCCCAGCTGGCCCCTACAGCCAGTAATGCTAATAACAACATCCATGAGGGAATAACCAAAAAGTTAGACCATGAAGTTGGCAGGATGTTTGTCATTATGGCCTTGAGTGGTTTTTGACCATGAGAGGCTGTTTGTTTAGACCACAAGATGCTCAGGTGGGATTTCCCATAAACCACAAAAGGGCTTACAAAATTAATGAAGATACAATGTGAAAGGCTTGTACTATAGATCCTTTCACACTACAGACATATAGAACCCTCTCATTCAGACTAACCCATGTGGAACACTTGGGCAGTGTTAATTGGTCTCAGACTGTGCCCTCAACCAATTAACAATGCGATTCTCAGGGTGTTCATGTGGATTAAAGCCCTCATGTAAGCTAAGGACTCAATTCTGTACATGCTACGTGGGTTAGATCTGTTTGAACATTTGTCTGCATGTGTCTGCAGTTGTCTGTAACCTGGTTGGTTTGTACAGCATAGCATCCTGACGTAGTCACCTATTATGACTACAATTTTATTTATATATGGCTGAAGGCTCGATGCGCCCTTGGTATAACCTTTTCTGCTACTGGAAGTGAAAGTGTTTCAGTGCCTCCAAAGAGCCCTAGTAGCGACAATTTCAATAACTGCAGCTGACTTATGTACATTCTGAGCTAGAAGTGATGGAAGTGAATTGTAAGGAGTCAATTTTCGACCACTGACCTCAGGTATTTGTTCTGAGGCCCCCACTATAGCAGTATGGATATCTATGGCATTCCAAAGCAGACAAAATTGTCAACAAAATTTGGGGACATTTCTGGTAAATTTCATGGTCAAAAAACTTTTCATGGTCTGAAATTTGGGCGGGGCAAGCCAGGAAGGTGTGCCCGTGCCTTTGGTGTGGAAAAGAAGACTGACCATAATCTTCTGTTGGCATGGAATGGAGACTGATCTGTTGGAATGGAATGGAGACTGACCATGAAAATGAGTTTTTTGACCATGACTATGATTTTAGATAACAGAACAGTCCACGACAATTTTGGCCGCTTTGGTGTGCCATTAGGATATCCTACTGCACGCAAGCCAGAGCAACTAAAAGCTGTGCGGGGAATGGGAACGAGGCTATGGTTTACAGGAAACCACTAGCTACTTAGTATCGCGGTCGTGACCGCAGCCAACCCCAGCGAGACTAAAACTAACGGTACTGCAACAAAGCAGGAGCGCATAATGAAGTAGCGAGCGGAAGGAAGGGAGGAGCGTGAAACGACCACGCAAAAGATTAAAAATTGAAAACTTTCCCACGGTAGTCCCGTTACTATTTTTAGCTCGCACGTGTACGGAGACTCAAGGTTAAGGATGACGACTACTAGAAGACAGAGAAAAGGCCAGTATCAAGACTCCAATGGTAGCGAGACAGGGGAATGACATACTATTATACGCTTCTGAACAAAGTCACAGAACTAATTTGGGGCTCGCTCAATTACTTGGCTGTAGTATTATATTTGTGTAGTCTTGTGGAGTTGAATGTGCCAGCGGTTGACATCGACGCGACGGGTTGATAAAACGGAAACCATGCACGCTTCTAATTATTGTGCGAACGCGTAATTTCCCTCGCTAGCTAGCTACGTAGTACAGCACGTTTTAGCTATAATAAACCAGTTGCTTGTCTTTGTATAGCTATTTCAGTGTGTAGCCATAGGACAGCTGAACTGTTGAAGTTTGCAATTGGAGCGGATAGTGTCGACGGTGTTCATTTCGTATTGGAAATGGATATTAGTTCGTTGATCAGAGGTGATTTGGAGGAGTTCAGAAAAAAAATTGTTGAATACCAAAGGGAAGATGAGCCATATGACCTGAAGGGAGATAAAACTGTGGTGAACACTGCTTGTACCCATGGCCACCTCCACATTGTCAAGTTTCTTATGAGCTCAGGGTGTAGTGCGAATTATCATGATGCTGATGGATGTACTGCTCTACATCTGGCCAGTAAGATGGGGCATGCACATATTGTCAGATATTTTATAGATATGTTTCTGCTATATGGCATCAACATTACAGCTTTTAATAATTACAGAGTTACTCCACTACATCTTGCTTGCTTCTACGGCCACTCCAAGGTAGTGCGAGAGTTAGTCAACTCGGAGCTCTGTGATCTGATAGCTTCTGACAGGGAAGGTAATACTCCACTGCATGTGGCATGCATCAGCGTAGCATTTGAATGTGTCAAGGTTCTTGTAAACCTCGAGGCAAATATGTTAGACCACCTGAACCAAAAGACTGGTGACACACCTTTACACACTGCTGCTCATCATGGTCATATTGGTATTGTTCAGTGCATTCTGCATTCTTCAAAAAGGTCCAATATTCTAGTTCCTAACCACTCAGGAAACACTCCACTGGACATTGCTATTTCACAGAAGCACAGTGACATTAGCTGCCTCTTTCTTGACGAGGTTCGAAGTGATGAAAATCTATTCCAACAACTGCAAGCATGTGATGCTTATAGCACACTCCTCCATGATTATAAACCACTCCTTCAGAGTAATATAGCATTAACTGATTACGACTGCGGTGATGATAGCCCTTTACACACGGCGTGTTTACATGGACACACAGAAGAAGTTAAAAGACTAATCCAATCAAAGCAGTGCAATTTGAATGCTCCTAACAAGAATGGTGACACTCCATTACATGTTGCATGTTTTGAAGGTGAGACAGATTGTGTTCAATTGCTTGTGAGTAAACCAGACTGTGATTTAAATCACCCTAATAAATATGGTGATACTCCATTGCATATTGCTTGCTTGCAAGGAGCATTTGAGTGCGCTCAAATTCTTTTTTCTAGCCAAGACATCAATATCAATGATTATCAGAATAATGAGCAGTGGACCCTACAGCACACTTCTGTGGTTGGTGGTCATTTCAACAGCCAATGGCATCAGTTGTTTGCTTGTGCCAGTTGGAACCTCAGCACTCAGAATCAATATGGTGAAACTCTGCTGCATGTGGCAGTTCATTATGGTCACTTAAGAGTCGTCAAGTACATCCTTTGCCAAATTGGTAGCTCTGCACTTCTTCGGGGCCTAAACAGTGGTGATACTCCACTACATGTGGCTTGTCAAGCAAACCATGTTGAAATTGTGAGGTACATCGTTAATGAATGTGCCACTATCTCTATGTACTTTATTAAGAATAGAAGGAAAGAGACAGCATTAGCGACTGCTGTTAAACGTAAACATTGGGCGTGTGTTCAAATCATAGCAGAAAGTGGTCACTGCAACCTCGATGAATCTGACTCAAAGGGCAATACATTCTTACACCAGGCTGTTGAGAGTAACGATTTTGAGGGAGTAAACATCCTTCTTAGTAACAACCACCTTTGTGATCCAACTCTAACAAATATGAAAGGCGAAACACCGCTGAGTATAGCACTCAAGAAACATGGTTTCTCTTTAGCTTTTGCAATACTGACATCTACTGATCACTATAATGTTAATTCACCGGACAGTGATGGTGATACTCTTTTACATCACGCAGTAATAGCTAACGACGCAAAACTCATTCCAAAAATACTTCAAAGTAACTCATGTGACCCAAATGTGGTAAATAAAGCTGGTGAAACACCACTACATATCTGCTGCAGGCAAATCACAAGCACTGATACTATTTGCAGAATGTTGATTGAAGATCAACGATGCAATCCAAATGTAACAGATCGAAGTGGTAACACTGCATTACATTCTGCCATCAAAAGTCTCAGACAATCATATATCAAACTTTTAATTGACAGGAAATGCAATCCAAGCATACGAAACACAGATGGAGATACTCCACTCCATATTGCATGCAGAAAAGGAAGCAAACATGGAAACCGAGGAAAGACCATAGTGAAGTTACTGCTATACACAGGCAAAGTCGATTCTGATTGTGTGAATAATGCAGGAGTTACTGCAATTGAACTTGCTGGCACAAACTACTTAATCATTCAAGAAATCACACACTTTATCGAAGCCAAGGTTAAACACCCAGTTGAAACGTATGTAAAGTTGCTTGTTCTGGGGAATGCTTCCACCGGCAAGAGTACACTGATCAAGGCAATCTGTACAGAAGCTTCCAAACTGGTCAAATTTGCTCCCACAAAGTACAAGCATGTCCAAGGTGTTCAACTACGTACAGCTGGCATCATTCCCATCCCCTTCCGAAGCAAACACTTTGGCAATGCTGTCCTGTATGACTTTGCAGGCCAGCATGAGTACTACTCCAGCCATGCTGCTGTCCTTGAGAACTTAGTGCTACCCACTCCACCTGCATTTGTAGTTGTTGTTGACATGAGTGAGCCAATCGACCAAGTTTTAGGGAAGCTGACGTATTGGTGGTCCTTCATTGATAACCATTCACAGAAAACATCTACCGCACCCCACGTTATCCTTGCTGCAAGCCATTCTGATGTTGTAAAGGCAAGAGGAGAGAAGGCAATAGAAGTGATGAAAGTGATCATGAATGCCTTAGATGTAATTCCAGCTACCTTCAATTTCATTGGTCATGCTTACCTTGACTGCAGAAAACTTATATCCCATGGGCTGACAAACATACTGTTAATGCTCAACAAGACCTGCTTGGCTCTACGGAGTAATGCAAACATCGATTTTCGCTGCCATGTTCTAACTGCATTTCTAAGTGAAAAGTTTCATAAGGAAGTAGCATGCACAGTTTCGAAAATTATATCCCAGGTACAAGACGAAGATTCTTTACTCCCTCAGGATGCTTCAGAAATGGTACAACTGTTGTCTACCCTGAATGACAAGGGCCAGGTTGTGTTGCTCAACAAGCTTACATCTGTTAACATCAAAGACAGTTGGGTTGTGTTGCAGAGGGAAGTGTTATTGAAGGAAGTGAATGGAAGTGTCTTCTCTCCAGAAACTTTCAAACAGCACTGCAAAGATTTCGCCAGAAGCACAGGAGTAGTTCCACTGTCGAAAATCAAGGAAAGGTTTCCACACTACCACCCAGACATGATCACTGGCTTCCTCTCCCACTTGGAGTTCTGCTTCAAAATTGAAGATTACCGTGCTCTTGAGGTGATTACAAATGACTGGAATCCAAGAAGCCCCTCAGCTATCAAAGAAGAAGAAGAAAACTTCTACTTCTTTCCCGCTCTGGTCAGAGTTGAACATCCACCACTAGGTGAAGTGTGGAATCCAGACCCCAAGATGACATTTCAGTGTGGCTGGTTCTACCGATGTAGCTTTGACTATCAGTTCTTAACAACAAGATGCCTCCACGTGCTCATTCTAAGGTTAGCATTCTCCTTTGCTCTGGGTATTGACCGCAGACCTTTGGACCAAATCCCAGTGATTCATAGACGCTGCTCTGCTTGGAAACGTGGCATTGCATGGTGGAATATGGATGGTATAGAGACAGTTGTCGAAGTAGGTCTACAGCACCAGTGGATAGTTGTAATGGTACGCTGCTCCAGTGGTCAAGAGGTTGCCTGTGCACAGCTCCGATCGTCAGTCATCAAGACAGTTCTGGACACAAAAGTCGAGTTTTGCCCTGCCCTTAGTATGTCCGAGTCCCTGATCTCCCCATCTGTGCTCCATTATCCATTAATGTCAGGTCAGGAATTAACCCTTTATGGTATGAAAGATGTCGCCACAGCACTGGTGACAGCAAAACCGTTTGTTCTGGATGAAAGTGGAACGAAACCTGCAGAGCTTACCAATTTACTGCCATTTGAACCTTATAATGGGTTTGGCGAGACACTACTGAGGAAGATATTTGACACAGAGTATTCGAACAAAGAGGTATCCAACAAAGAATTGAGTGATATTGCTGACAAAGCTTATAGCCAGCTTGACTTGTTTGAGCAAGCACTGAAGCCAATGCAGTCTCGCTTCCAAGAGCGTTGTAGCCGAGCATTGAACACAACTGAAATTACGAAATGTATTTATTTGCTTGAGATTGTGCGGGAGAGAGGAAGTGGAACATTCAGGGAGTTGGAGCAAGAATTGAGCGAGTTCAGCATCTTTTGCGGAAAAAGCCCACTGGTGAGTTTAAAGTCTTTCCATTGTTAAGAATCTGCACTTCTGTAAGAATACTGTTTTCTGGCATGCAGGATTATTGCAAGCTATAGGAGACTGCAGTAACTGTTGATCTTGATTTGATGCCATGCACACTTTGGTACGAGCAATCCAAGTAAGTTCTACTGTAAAAACATAATAACACAGTTACTGTTTGTTTTCACTGCTAAGCAGTGCTAATGATGAGTCTTCATATCCACTCCGAGTGAGATAACAAAACAACACGTTTATTTTGAAACTGACTCAGAGATAACAGCAACTGCATGCAATCATTTGTTTATACATGTAGTGACTTGCCTAGCTACACTAGTCTCACCTAGATTCTGACTACACCTCCTGCTTGGCATAATCCATTGACTCATAAAACAATTGGCCACATTGTTATAATTATAATTAATTATACTTATACTGATTTTAGTAGATGCTAAGCTTAGTTATGGGGTAACTATGTCATGTGAAGTACGAAGAGTACAGTACAAGCCTTATTAAAAAATTATATAATTATATATACATGGGTCTAAGTGGGAAATTAAAGCTACATAACGGACAGGAAGGCAATGTTCACTACTTCTAGGCTTGTCCAAACAGGTACATATTTAGGCACTGAGTACGCTCACAGAAAAAATACACGTCCTCTGATGTTACTTCCTGTAATTACCTGCCTTGGCCTCCGGCCATTACTAAGGCAAAATCTTCAGCTATAGAATGGGTTGGTGGCATGCTGGCAACTCAATTGACAAGTGGAATTATGAAAATACTGAAAGTATATATATCATTGCAAAAAATAATCACTACCGAGTAGTTACACTGGTTGCAGACAAGCTGGAGATGGGTGGTTAGAAAAGGGGGTTCAGATGCTAATTGCATAGGACAACTTAATTGGGAGTAATCTGGCCCAGATTAGATTTACAACCACCGTAGTTGCCGACTATTTCGTGTGGCAATAATTGTGCAGTCTACTAGCTGCTAAACATGATACACAAATATTTCGCGGAGGGAATTTTTGCTGATTAAGCTTGCACCCACAAAAAAAAATAATCCGCTCATACTATGTATTGAGACATATGTGGTCGCACCGATGGAGGATGAGTTAGCGATCAAGCTGCATATGTATGCGTGGCTACACTGCAAAAACAAAGGGGTTGCTTTAACCTAGCTGTAGGGGTATATCAGTTTAGGCTTGACCACTAGCTATAGGTCACCTCTCCAATCCCAGACATGCTGACGGGTAACCAATTAAGCCTATCCAAATGTCGGAAGGGAAGCTGCACATGTATTTTTCTACGGTTTGTGCAATTAGGGGATTATAGGAATCACAAGTGCAGCTGCACTTCTAGCATTCCGATAATACTTTGCTACTTTAGCTACATGACTTATATAATTGTTTACTGAAATTCGAGTGGTCAAGCAAGTTGCTCCGCTCATGTGCACCTTGTTTGGTAGTGAAGCTGCAACTGGGACAACCCCACCTGGGTTATATTGTTTGGTAGTGAAGCTGCAACTGGGACAACCCCACCTGGGTTACATTGTTTGGAAGTGAAGCTGCAACTGGGACAACCCCACCTGGGTTACATTGTTTGGTAGTGCAGCTGCAACTGGGACAACCCCACCTGGGTTAAAGCAACCCTTCTGAATTTGCAGTGTACCACGTCTACAGTGACACATGAGAAGCAACTGCCGGGGAAGAGCTACTGTGTGAGCGTGAGCCCAGGAACATGAAGGCAATAGCTGTTATGCCTAGCACCTAGCTGTGGAAAAAATTTCACACGTTTAATATTCACGGTCTTACTTCATCTGCGAATACCGCGAAATTTCCCTACCGCAAAATTAACTGCAACTACGGCATAACCTTAACTGCTAAACATCTGTCATGCATGGGCCTGCTGCTATCAAGGGCATGAAAATTTCCATGACAACCTGCTGTAGTGACCACTGTGGTGATCAAGGAATGGGCACAAATGTCGTGCTGCTTCACTTCTTAATTATACGTAGTTATGTGACTTAGCTTAATTGTTTACCCATCTATACGTCTGTTGGAGGACCTATAGTGATCTGCTTGAATGCAAATTCTGAAACAGCAAGTAATAATTTGTTCATCAATAGAATTGCTAGGAGTGCAGCTGCATGCACTTCTATAGCATTCCTATGCTTCTCCTAGTTACCTGGAACTAAGAAATGTGACCTGGTTATATAACTCAACAGGCCTACTAGACACTATTGTGTTATATAATTTTAATGTGTACTAGAAAAACAACACACATTCATGCTCACCCTAATCCCAGCCGGAGTGAGCACCTCGGCATGGAGACATACCCTCTGATGAATGTCATTCTCATCAGAGACATTCCTAAAGCCATATATAGGATCAGACTGCGTTGTTCTCATGTGTACTTCAACCAATTCTCACTCTTTGCACACATGTCTGGTCTCATGTTCATCACCACAAGCACTTACACTGTGCAATCAGTCGTGGATTTTCATTGTCCATGTACAGCTCTAAAAGCTTCTGCAAACTGCTTATTGATGGCTGTGAGTAAGTAATAACCGTCATATGCCTCCGCGTTTGTGTACACTCATGCATGCAGGCTTGCTCTGTAATGCTGTTGTTGCCTTATTCTGGAGCTAGGAATTATTCCTATAGCTAGCTCCATATTAAGGCAACAACAGAAGCCAAGGAGGGACTTTAGGGCATTACAGAGCAAGTCTGCATGCATGAGTGTACACAAACGCGGAGGCATATGACGGTTATTACTTACTCGTGGCCATCAATAAGCAGTTTGCAGAAGCTTTTAGAGCTGTACATGGACAATGAAAACCCATGACTGATTGCACAGTGTAAGTGCTTGTGGTGATGAACATGAGACCAGACGTGTGCAAAGAGTGAGAATTGGTTGAAGTACACATGAGAACAACGCAGTATGCTGGACATACCTGCAACATGTTGTGGCAACAACCCAAGCCAGGATCCGAGCGCCTTCCACCGATTTCTAAGCGATCCAGGTAGGAGACCGAGATGGCTCAGCGTGGATGAGAGGCAGCTTTAGGTCACAGTCGCGAGCTTGTTCCAGGCACTCTCGCCAAAAAAAGAAGAGTGGAGAGAGCAGTTGGCCCCACTTACACTAAGAACACCCACAATGCATGCCACACACCTAGAGAGCAGTCTGGTCCAAGTAATTAAGTCATGCAGTGATGCGATCAATCAGAGACAACCTGCATGAAATGCAAACTTGTGCATTCATGTTTGCCTCGGGTGTGTATGCGAAGGGATATCTATATAGCCATGCTGCACTGAAAGTCCAAGATCATACTACAATCAGCTAAATGCAGTGTCAACACTCAGCTGTACATGTACCTGTTGGTTAGTCTCGTGCCCAGACCCTCCTCGCACTAACCTCTCCCCCAGGGGGGTGGGGTCTGGGCACGAGACTACCTGTTGGTACACAAGTGCTCAGTACAACTCCATGGGCTAACCATCCTGTAAAAGTCCAGGTTGTTTAAGGTAGGAAACATGGGTACAGCGATCTCCGAAACCAAGTTGATGGATACATGCATGGGCAGCATCAAAGCATACACAAGTTTCAGCAATAGTTTGCATCAAACTGTGCATGCTCCCTCTGCTTGAAAATGCCCTAAAACTCAATTTTAAGGCCCTCTACTAAACTGAAATGTGGACCCTCTCCAAGGCCCCACCCACACTCTGACCCCATCATCAATACACACACAAAACAGGCCAAAAAACCATGTATGGATTTACCACCTGCTCTCCTCAGTTGCAGGCTACAGCCCAAAACGCACTGCCGCCCTCAAAAACAGAGGTTTGGCTACCCTAGGCTTTCAAAAAAAATTCCACGCACACCAACCAAAGCCAAGGCCAGTTTCCTAAAGGTCAACCTACCCCCTGCAAACTAGGTATGCTTTTCCACATTCACCTCTCGGTTACAGAGTTTTGGCCACACATCTACTCCCTCTCATCAGAGTACCGATTTGAAACTTGAAAGGGCCGCTAGCCGCATCAAAGAGGGAAGCCCCCCTTGTTTATTCCAGTTGCCGCCATGGGAAAACGTAAACAGATTAATAACTCTCAATAACTGTATGCGAGTGATGTCATCTCATTAATTATTCGTGGGGGGGGGGGGGGGGGGGGGGGGAAGGAATGGGGGAGGTGTGTTGAGAGTGTGAGGCCAAGAGGTGACCGTGAGGGTGAACGTGTATGAAACATGGAGCTATTTCCACTCTCCACAGATCTGCATGCTCCACAAGCTAGGTTTTGACAAGGAGAATGTCTATGACCAGATCAGGACGGCTATCCGCAATGCCCCACAGTTCCGGTTTGACTGGTTCATCAAGTCCAGAACAGCCCTTGTGAGTTGACATACAGTAAAACCTCTCAATAGAGGACACAGTGGGCACAAACATCAGGGATCAGGTGTTTATCCTTTGTAGAGCGGTCGTCTTCTCGGAGGTTCAAAATGTTACAGTATTAGAACTACCCTACTTATGCCATGATCCACATATAATTCATTTATGGGTGGATCTAACTTGGCCCCCGAGCCAGGGTTGCTCCAACTCACAGTACCAGGAATAAACACTGGATCTGGTGGTTGTTTCCTATGCATGTGCACTTATGTCGCTTCAACGTCGCTGCAATACTCTGATCACGCTCATTGAGAAGGAAAACCAGGAACTGGAGGTTAGGGAGGAGAAGGAGAGACAGCAGAGGAAGAGGGGAAGGTTTGTGTGACCTGTCGGTCTAATGTGACTTCTAATGTGACTTCTATCGTAATGTACATCCTCAAGACAGCCTTGTGGTATTTAGTTTGACACTAGCATGATCCCACACTTCCACACTTCCGAGACCATTAGTTGGGAGAAGTGCTAACTCTCTCACCCCCCCCCCCCCCCCCCCCCCCCCCCCCCCCCCCCCACACACACACACACACACACACAGGTAACTGGTAGCACTCCACAGAAGCAGACAGCGCAGAAACGAAAGGCAGACAACAGTGGAGAGTCACAGAGAGGGCGACCAAAGAAGAAGACATGACATGAAACTAGCACATATTAGCTATGTGTTTGTCGTCTGAGCTGACGGTATTCTTGTACTGCAGACACACTTCACTCAAACCATAAAACTCTCATAAGTGAATTGAAGCGAGCACTTTCCCTCTTGCCAGCTGGCCCCTACAGCCAGTAATGCTAGTAACAACAGACATCCTTGCATGAGGGAAGAACCAACAGTTAGATCATGCACAAATAGCTTTGAGGTTGGCAGGATGTTGTCATTATGGCCTTGAGTGGTTTTGTGACCATAAGAGGCTGTTTGTTTAGACCACAAGATGCTGGGTGCAGCCAAGAGTGATTTCCCAAAAGGGCTTACAAATGATGTACTCTGACTGACTGGCTTGTACTATAGAGCCCTGCACACTACAGAATGCCTTTGATCTGCCCACGCACTATAGTGCAATGTAGGTGAAGCCCTCATACAAAGTTCACTCAATTCAGGTTATGGGCCAAGTAAGATAGAACCCTCCCATTCAGACTTTAACCCTTAAAAACTCATGTGGAACACTCAGGCTGTGCCCTTGACCAATTAACAATGTGATTCTCAGGGTGTTCATGTGGATTAAAGCCCTCATGTAAGGGCTCAATTCTGTACACGTACATGCTACATGTACGTGGGTTTGAACATTTTGTCTGCATGTGTCTGCAGTTGTCTGTAACCAGGGTAACCTGGTTGGTTTGTACATAGCATCCTGACGTAGTCACCCATTATGACTACAATTTATGGCTGAAGTGCTTGATGCACCCTTGGTATAACCATTTCTGCTACTGGAAGTGAAAGTGTTTCAGTGCCTCCAAAGAGCCCTAGTAGCGACAATTTTAAGACTTAATGCACCTTTGCAATAACTGCAGCTGACTTAGCTATGTACATTCTGAGCTAGAAGTGACGGAAGTGAATTGTATAAGTGTGCCGGTCTGGGAAAAGGGGTCACTTGGGATTTTTTTGACATTCTGAGAAAATGAGGTCAAAGTTCAACGTGTTCTATTTATCCAAAGTTCATGTGCAAAAGTAAAAAATCGAATTGCAAAGAGTCAGAGAGTAGAAATGGCTGCAAGTTTGAGTGCAGAAGCGTACGAAGAGCAGCTTATCACAGAAGAGTACTTCAGCAGGCGTGAACCTAGTCCAGAAGGTAGTAATAGTGAGAGTGAAGACAGCGGGAGTGAAGATGACCACCAAGCAGCTGCAGCTTTCTTGGAGCCACGTCAACTCGATGTTGAAGAGGAGAGACTTGTAAACGAGTTTTGTGAAGGTACCTGTAAGTGCCAAAAGAGGAATGGAGGCCCATGTAGTGCTCACTTTAGTGTTTCAGACGTTGCTGAACACCGAATGCGAATGGCTGAGCTAGAACATGATGCTCTTGATCTTGTGGTACTTGGCCAAATTAATGCACACCAATTTCATAGTGGCCTTGAAGGCCATAGAGCTACTACTGAGAGGAAAAAAGACTACAATGTCTTCTACTTCCACAGCCACTCAGTGTGTTTGCAAACCTTCTTGTTTCTTCATGGAATTGGCAAGAAGCGTTTTAGAAACCTCGTCAAACACTACAGACTGAATGGAGTTGCACCTCGAACACATGGTAACTACAAACGCAAACCTTGGCACGCCGCTACATTTGAAGAGAAAGAACATGTTGTGAAGTTCATCACGAACTATGCTGAAACTCATGCACTCCCTTTACCTGGTAGGATGCCTCGCTTCAGTGACTACAACATCATGCTCTTACCTTCTGACACAACAAAGGCTTCTGTGCACCGGGAGTATGAAGCATGCTGTAAGAAAGTCGAAGAAGATTCAGGTAAACCTGTTCGATGCTTTGGATACCGGGAGTTTTGTAGGGTGTGGAGCGAAGTTGTGCCTTACATCCGCACTATGCCTCCTGCCGAAGACATATGCCCCGTTTGTCAGGAGAATGCTGCTAGAATTATGGGCTCTGCCAACCAATCTGAAGACGACAAAAAGCAACTTCTATCAACTGCTGACGAGCATCTAGCAAAAGCAAAGATACAGAGAGAACACTACCGCAAGCAAGTCGAATCGAGCAAGGAATCTATCAATAAAGGTACTGTACATTGTCTTAGCTATAGTTTCGATCATGCTCAGCAGGTGCATTATCCTAGTAATCCACAACAGCCTGGTCCAATTTACTTTAAGGTTCCTCTAAAGTGTGGCATCTTTGGAGTGTGTGATGAGGGGAACAGATCCCAGGTGAACTACCTGATTGACGAAGCTCAGACCTGTGGGAAAGGAGCAAATACCATTATAAGTATGGTACATCATTTTCTTCAACACTTTGCCCAGAATCAACAAGAAATCTTTCTCCATGCTGACAACTGTGTGGGACAGAATAAAAACAATGCAATGATACATTATCTCGCTTGGAGAGTGAATGTTGGTTTGAGCGAATCGTGTGAGTTGAGCTTCATGATTCCAGGCCATACAAAGTTCAGCCCAGATCGATTCTTTGGGATGATCAAGCGAAAATACAGGCGTACTAGAGTGAACACCCTGCCACAGCTTGCCGAAATGGTAGATAGTTCAACTGTAGAGCGCAGGAATACTGCCTATGTGATAGGGCATGACGACACTAAGCCTTTTGCTTTCTACAGCTGGACTGAGCATCTACAACAAAGCTTCAGTACTGTCCCTCGCATTACTACGTATCATCACTTTCGTTTCTCTAAAAGATCCCCTGGGAGTGTGTTTGTGAAACAGTTCGCTGACAGCACTGAGAGTGAGATCAAAATAGCTAAAGTGGGATGTAACCTCAGCAAAGATGACCTACCTTCCATACTCACGCCTACTGGACTATCTAAAGAACGACAGGTGTATTTATATGAGCAAATTCGGCCGTTTTGTGATGCTGAGTATCGGGACATCGTCTGCCCCCTTCCAGAAGGGCACATATCTGTTCAAGAGGGTACAGCTGAGGACCAGGACATAGCCCCTCCTCGTAGCAAGCGTTTATGCTCTAACTGCAGGCAACCAGGGCACACAAAAACCAAATCTGGCAAGATTACATGCCCACAACTCCTCAAAGAACTCTAATTCAATTACTGGATTTTGTTGTGTAAACTGTAGTACTATTTACTATGACCAGCACTTACACTACTGTACTTGAAGCACCTTTTTAAGTACCTTACTGTGCACCAATTCACAAGATATTTTTTGAGAATAACAACCTTGCATCACTATTTGATTTTTTGAAGAAAACTCAATTTTCATAAAATGACCCAAGTGACCCCTTTTCTCAGGCTTAACTCCTTATTATATATATATTATATATATAATAAGGAGTTAATTTCAACCTCTGACCTCAGGCATTTACATATCCTTGTTCTGAGGCCCCCACTTGCAGTATTGATATCTATGGCATTCCAAAGCAGGCAAAATTGTCAACAAACTTCATGGACATTTCTGGTAAATTTCATGGTCAAAAAAATCTTTTCATGGTCTGAATTTGGGCGGGGCAAGCCAGGAAGGCGTGCCTGTTCCTTTGGCATGGAAAAGACCAACCATGAAAATTAATCTTTTGTTGGGATGGAATGGAGACTGACCATGTTTTTTGACCAACAAAATGTGAGGTTTGACTATGATTTTAGACCATGAAATTTAACAGACCAGTCCACGACAACTTTGGCCGCTTTGGCATGCCGTTAGGATAATTATCCTACTGCATGCAAGCGACTAATACTTGCCTGTACATGTAGTACTTTACTTGAATGTGCCGCGGTGCCGCGGTTGACATCGGGTTGATAAAACCGGAAACCACGCCTCTAATTATTGTGCGAACGCGTACTTTATTTCGCTACGTAGCTCGTTTTAGCTATAAAATACTAAATTGCTTGTCTTTGTATAGCTATTTCAGTGCGTAGCCATAGGACAGCTGAACTGTTAAAGTAGGCTACCATACAATTGGAGCGGATAGTGTCGACGGTGTTCATTTCGTGTTGGAAATGGATATTGATGTGTTGATCAGAGGTGATTTGGAGGAGTTCAGAAAAAACCTTGTTGAATACCTAGAGGAAGAGGATAAGCCATATGACCTGAAGGGAGATAAAACTGTGGTGAACACTGCTTGTACCCATGGCCACCTCCACATAGTCAAGTATCTTATGAGCTCAGGGTGTAATGCGAATTATCATGATGCTGATGGATGTACTGCTCTACATCTGGCCAGTAAGATGGGGCATGCACATATTGTCAGATATTGTATAGGTACGTTTCTGCTATATGGCATCAACATTACAGCTTTTAATAATAACAGAGCTACTCCACTACATCTTGCTTGCTTCTACGGCCACTCCAAGGTAGTGCGAGAGTTAGTCAACTCGGAGCTCTGTGATCTGATAGCTTCTGACAGGGAAGGTAATACTGCACTTCATGTGGCATGCATCAGTGCAGCATTTGAATGTGTCAAGGTTCTTGTAAACCTCGAGGCGAATATATTAGACCACCCGAACCAAAAGACCGGTGACACACCTTTACACACTGCTGCTCATCATGGTCATATTGGTATTGTTCAGTGCATTCTACGTTCATCAAAAAGGTCTAATGTGCTAGTTCGTAACCACTCAGGAGAAACCCCACTGAGCATTGCCATTTCACAGAAGCACAGTGACATTAGCTGCCTCTTTCTTGACGAGGTTCGAAGTGATGAAAACCTATTTCAACAACTGCAAGCTTACAGCACACTCCTCCATGATTATAAACCACACCTTCGGAGTAATGTAGCATTAACGGACTGCGACTGCGGAGTGAATGCACCAAACCAAGGTGGTGATACCCCTTTACACACAGCGTGTTTACATGGACATGCAGAAGAAGTTAAAAGACTAATCCAATCAAAACAGTGCAATTTGAATGCGTTTAACAAGAATGGTGACACTCCATTACATGTTGCATGTTTGCAAGGAGAGACGGACTGTGTTCAATTGCTAGTGAATACAAGAGAATGTCATTTAAATCACCATAATAAATATGGTGATACTCCGTTGCATACTGCTTGCTTGCAAGGATCATTTGAGTGTGCTCAAATTCTTTTTTCTAGCCAAGACATCAATATCAATGATTATCAGAATAATGAGCAGTGGACCCTACAGCACACTTCTGTGGTTGGTGGTCATTTCAACAGCCAATGGCATCAGTTGTTTGCTAGTGCCAGTTGGAACCTCAGCACTCAGAATCAATATGGTGAAACTCTGCTGCATGTGGCAGTTCATTATGGTCACTTAAGAGTCGTCAAGTACATCCTTTGCCAAATTGGTAGCTCTGCACTTCTTCAGTGCCTAAACAGTGGTGATACTCCACTGCACATGGCTTGTCAAGCAAACCACATTGAAATTGTGAGGTACATCGTTAATGAATGTGCCACTATCTCTATGTACTTTATGTTCTTCATTAAGAATAAAAGGAAAGAGACAGCATTAGCGACTGCTGTTAAGCGTAAACACTGGGCGTGTGTTCAAATCATAGCAGAAAGTGGTCACTGCAACCTCAATGAACCTGACTCAAAGGGCAATACATTCTTACACCAGGCTGTTGAGAGTAACGATTTTGAGGGAGTAAACATCCTTCTTAGTAACCACCTTTGTGATCCAACTCTAAGAAATATGAAAGGTGAAACACCGCTGAGTATAGCACTCAAGAAACATGGTTTCTCTTTAGCTTTTGCAATACTGACATCTACTGATCATTATAATGTTAATTCACCGGACAGTGATGGTAATACTCTTTTACATCACGCAGTAATAGCTAACGACACAAAACTGATTCCAAAAATACTTCAAAGTGACTCATGTGACCCAAATACGGTGAATAAAGCTGGTGAAACACCACTACATATCTGCTGCAGGCAAATCACAAGCACTGATACTATTTGCAGAATGTTGGTTGAAGATCAACGATGCAATCCAAATGTAACAGATCGAAGTGGTAACACTGCATTACATTCTGCCATCAAAAGTCTCAGACAATCATATATCAGACTTTTAATTGACAGGAAATGCGATCCAAGCATACGAAACACAGATGGAGATACTCCACTCCATATTGCATGCAGAAAAGGAAGCAAACATGGAAACCGAGGAAAGACCATAGTGACGTTACTGCTATACACAGGCAAAGTCGATCCTGATTGTGTGAATAATGCAGGAGCTACTCCAATTGAACTTGCTGGCACAAACTACTTAATCATTCAAGAAATCACACACTTTATCGAAGCCAAGGTTAAACACACGGTTGAAACGTAGGTAAAGTTGCTTGTTCTGGGGAATGCTTCCACCGGCAAGAGCACACTGATCAAGGCAATTTGTACAGAAGCTTCCAATCTGGTCAAATTTGCTCCCACAAAGTACAAGCATGTCCAAGGTGTTCAACTACGTACAGCTGGCATCATTCCCATCCCCTTCCGAAGCAAACACTTTGGCAATGCTGTCCTGTATGACTTTGCAGGCCAGCATGAGTACTACTCCAGCCATGCTGCTGTCCTTGAGAACTTAGTGCTACCCACTCCACCTGCATTTGTAGTTGTTGTTGACATGAGTGAGCCAATCGACCAAGTTTTAGGGAAGCTGACGTATTGGTGGTCCTTCATCTTCATTGATAACCATTCACAGAAAACATCTACCCCACCCCATGTTATCCTTGCTGCAAGCCATTCTGATGTTGTAAAGGCAAGAGGAGAGAAGGCAAAAGAAGTGATGAAAGTGATGCTGAAGACCTTAGATGTAATACCAGCTACCTTCAATTTCCTTGGTCATGCTTACCTTGACTGCAGAAAACTTATATCCCATGGGCTGACAAACATACTGTTAATGCTCAACAAGGCCTGCTTGGCTCTACGGAGTAATGCGAACATCGATTTTCGCTGCCATGTTCTAACTGCATTTCTAAGTGAAAAGTTTCATGAGGAAGTAGCATGCACAGTTTCGAAAATTATATCCCAGGTACAAGACGAAGATGCTTTACTCCCTCAGGATGCTTCAGAAATGGTACAACTGTTGTCTACCCTCAATGACAAGGGCCAGGTTGTGTTGCTCAACAAGCTTACATCTGCTAACATCAAGGACAGTTGGGTTGTGTTACAGAGGGAAGTGTTATTGAAGGAAGTGAATGGAAGTGTCTTCTCTCCAGAAACATTCAAACAGCACTACAAAAATTTCGCCAGAAGCACAGGAGTAGTTCCACTGTCGAAAATCAAAGAAAGGTTTCCACACTACCACCCAGACATGATCACTGGCTTCCTCTCCCACTTGGAGTTCTGCTTCAAAATCGAAGATTACCGTGCTCTTGAAGTGATTACAAATGACTGGAATCCAAGAAGCCCCTCAGCTATCAAAGAAGAAGAAAACTTCTACTTCTTTCCAGCTCTGGTCAGAGTTGAACATCCGCCACTGGTTGAAGTGTGGAATCCAGACCCCAAGATGACATTTCAGTGTGGCTGGTTCTACCGATGCAACTTCGACTATCAGTTCTTAACAACAAGATGCCTCCACGTGCTCATTCTAAGGTTAGCATTCTCCTTTGCTCTGAGTATTGACCGCAGACCTTTGGACCAAATCCGAGTGATTCATAGATGCTGCTCTGCTTGGAAACATGGCATTGCGTGGTGGAACATGGATGGTATAGAGACAGTTGTCGAAGTAGGTCTAGAGCACCAGTGGATAGTTGTAATGGTACGCTGCTCCAATGGTCAAGAGGTTGCCTGTGCACAGCTCCGATCATCAGTCATCAAGACAGTTCTGGACACAAAAGTCGAGTTTTGCCCTGCCCTCAGTATGTCCGAGTCCCTGATCTCCCCATCTGTGCTACATTATCCATTAATGTCAGGTCAGGAATTTACCCTTTATCGTATGAAAGATGTCGCCACAGCACTGGTGACAGCAAAACCATTTGTTCTGGATGAAAGTGGAACGAAACCTGCAGAGCTTACCAATTTACTGCCATTTGAACATGGGTTTGGCGAGACACTACTGAGGAAGATATTTGACACAGAGTATTCGAACAAAGAGGTATCCAACAAAGAATTGAGTGATATTGCTGACAAAGCTTATAGCCAGCTTGACTTGTTTGAGCAAGCACTGAAGCCAATGCAGTCTCGCTTCCAAGAGCGTTGTAGCCGAGCATTGAACACAACTGAAATTATGAAATGTATTTATCTGCTTGAGATTGTGCGGGAGAGAGGAAGTGGAACATTCAGGGAGTTGGAGCAAGAATTGAGCATCTTTTGCGGAAAAAGCCCACTGGGGAGTTGAACAAGTCTTTCCACTGTTAGAATCTGCACTTCTGTAAGAATACTGTTTTCTGGCATGCAGGGTTATTGCAAGCTATAGGAGACTGCAGTAACTGTTGATCTTGATTTGATGCCATGCACACTGCAATCCAAGTAAGTTCTACAGTAAAAACATAATAACACAGTTACTTTGTTTTCACTACTAATGATGAGTCTTCATTCCACACTGACTGAGATAACAAAACAACATGTCTATTTTGAAACTGACTCAGAGATAACATAGCAACTTCATTTGTTTAGCTATACAGTGACTCTCGCCTTGCTCAGTAACTGTTGGTAAAATGGGTAGCTATACAGAGAGTGGAAGTGCTCACCGCAACTGAGCTAACCATGCTATTAAAGTGTTTAGCTGCGAGCTTGGTTATAGCTGTGTCAGTTATAATTGGAAAGGAAAATGCATACAGCTCCGTGGTCCTGACATTCCTCATTGGGTAACAAGTGCATTTCTGACAAGCTTTCAAGTTGTCCATTCCACAATGTCATATAGTGTGGCTGTAAATGTGATGCATATACCACAGGATGTTTTCCTTATACACACTGCATGGTTGTTTTAACCAAATTTAGCCTCCTCAGTTGCAGCTCGTATCTAGCTAGTCATGGGATGCATCTGCTGATCATGACATGTGCATGCAATACTCACAACTGACAGCTGCAAGCAAGTCATGGGATGACAAACTGTATTGTTACTTCAACAATGTGGTTTCCACAGTGTGCATGCCTGGTTAAAACAATCAGGTGACCATGCCTGACCTGTTTGTAGCTACCGATATATATGAGTCACAACCACTACAATGTGTCGCTTCCACAGTGCATTGTAGCTACTGTCAAATCTTGCAGCTGTGAGTTGTGTTTATCACAAGGACACGTGCATGTTACTTTAACCATTTAGGTATACTAGTACTCTACAATCTATATAGCTGTGCATCCGGCCGGATCCTATAACACTGAACTGCAACTGAGGTTACCGAATTCTTGGTTAAACAAACATGTTGTTTTTGCAGTGCATGCACTTGCATGGTCTTGTAAACATGTTTACTGTATGTCCATTCAGGTGCATGTAGTTCCATGACTCAGTTTCCTGCACTTACATGTATGTCCCTTCAGGTGCAGTGTACTCATGCAGGGGTAAACATCCTGGGTTCAGGCCTTCAAAGACTCGATTTCCTGCGCAAGGTTTCATTGGAATGCAAACTACTCTATAAAACACCCAACTTCAACACCTATAGTCAAGGAGGTTGTCACATCACAGCTAGCTTGTATTACTCTGCTGCTGTCAACGTACTCAACAAGAAATGATTCAGATATGGATATCACTGCACTGATCAGAGGGGACTTGGAAGCATTCAGGAGTAGCCTTGACAGCCATGGGCTACGGTATGAAGCTGACAATGAGGAGTACTGCATAAGGAGGGCAAAAACTGTGGTGCATACTGCTTGTACCCATGGCCATCTCAACATTGTCAAATACCTAATGAATTCAGGGTGTGATGCCAATTATCGCCGTGACACTGATGGCTGTACTGCTCTACATTTGGCCAGTAAGAATGGGCAAGCAGGTATTGTCAGATTTCTTTTGGGTAATTCAAGGTATGGCATTGATATTTCAGCTTCAAATGCCGATGGAGGCACTCCATTGCATCTTGCTTGTTTCCATGGCCACTCCAAGGAAGTGCGAGAACTATTCAAGTCACAGCGCTGTGATTTGAAAGCTTCCAACTTGGAGGGTACTACTCCAATTCACACGGCATGCATTAGTGGGGCATTTGAATGTGTCAAGCTTCTTGTAAACTTAAACCGTGAAAATTGCATAGTTGACTACCCAAACGAAAAGACCGGTGACACACCTTTACACATTGCGACTCATCATGGTCATATTGGTATTGTTCAGTGCATTCTCCATTCATCAAAAAGGTCCAATATTCTAGTTCCTAACCACTCAGGAAACACTCCACTGGACATTGCTATTTCACAGAAGCACAGTGACATTAGCTGCCTCTTTCTTGACGAAGTTCGAAGTGATGAGAATCTATTCCAACAACTTCAAGCATGTGATGCTTACAGCACACTCCTCCATGATTTTAAACCACTCCTTCAGAGTAATGTAGCATTAACAGACTACGGCTGTGGAGTAAATGCACCAAACCAAGGTGGTGATACCCCTTTACACACGGCGTGTTTACATGGACATGCAAAAGAAGTTAAAAGACTAATCCAATCAAAGCAGTGCAATTTGAATGCTCCTAACAGGAATGGTGACACTCCATTACATGTTGCATGTTTTGAAGGAGAGACAGAATGTGTTCAATTGCTTGTGAATACAAGAGAATGCCATCTAAATCACCGTAATAAACATGGTGATACTCCGTTGCATACTGCTTGCTTGCAAGGATCATTTGAGTGTGCTCAAATTCTTTTTTCTAGCCAAGACATCGATATCACTGATTATCAGAATAATGAGCAGTGGACCCTACAGCTCTTGCAATACTGGTGGCCATTTCGACAGTCAATGGCATCAGTTGTTTGCTAGTGCCAGTTGGAATCTCGGCACTCTGAATCTTTTCCGACATACTGAAACTCTGCTGAACGTAGCATGCTGTTACGGTCACTTAAAAGTCGTCCAGTACATCCTGGGCCAACTTGGTAGCTCTGCACTTCTGCAGTACATGAACAGTGGTGACGCGCGTACTCCACTACATGTGGCTTGTGAAGCAAACCACGTTGAAGTTGTGAGTTACATCATTAGTGAATGCGTCAATGCCTCAAGATACTTTATTAAGAATATGGGGACAAAGGCAGCATTAAAGACCGCTGTTGAACGAAAACACTGGAAGTGTGTTCAAATCATAGCGGAAAGTGGCCACTGCAACCTCAATAGACCCGACTCAAAGGGCAATACATTCTTACACCAGGCTGTTGCAACCAATGACCTTGAGGGGGTGAAAACCCTTGTGAGTAACCCCCTTTGTGATCCAATGTTGAGCAACAGGAGAGGTGAAACACCACTGTGTATAGCACTCAAAAATCACAGTTTCTCTGCAGCCCTTACAATAGTATGTAGCAATCGAGATTATGTGAATTCACCAGATAGCAGCGGCAATTTATTCTTACACTATGCAGTAACAAGTGAGGATGTTGAACTTACTGCAAGAATACTCTCGTATGACTCATGTGATCCAAATGTGGTAAACAAAGGTGGTGAAACACCACTACATATCTGCTGCAGGCAACTTACAGGCACAGATGCCATTTTCAAGATGTTAACCGAAGATCAGAGGTACAATCCAAATGTGCAAGATCATCGTGGCAACACTGCCTTACACAATGCTATTCAAAGCTTCCAAATATCACATGTCAAAGTTTTAATCGACAAGAAATGCGATCCAAGCTTGCGAAATGAAGATGGAAATACTCCCCTCCATATTGCATGCATGAAAGGAGCAAAATGCAAACATGGAAATAGTGGGAAGGTTATAGTATCTATGCTGCTGTATGCAGGCAAAGTTGACCCTGAATGTCTGAATAATGGAGAAGTAACTCCAATTGAACTTGCTGGTACAAATTACTCAATCATTCGGGAAATCAGACATTTTCTTCAAAGCAAATCAAAAATTGAAACGTATACTAACCTAGTTATGCTAGGCAATGTTTCCACTGGCAAGAGCACACTGATGAAAGCAATCTGTGCAGAGGCTTCCAAATTGCTCAGATTTGCCCCCACAAGATACAAGCTTGTCCGAGGTGTTGATTATCATACTGCTGGAATCATTTCCACCCTCTTCCAAAGCAATCGCTTCGGCAATACTGTCCTGTATGACTTTGCAGGCCAACATGCGTACTACTTCAGCTACCATTTCCGCCTGCATTTGTGGTGATCATTGACATGAGTGAGCCAATTGACCAAATTGCAGAGAAGCTGACCTACTGGTGGTCCTTCATCGATAACCACTCACAAAGAACATCAGCCCCGCCCCATGTTATCCTTGTTGCAAGCCACTCTGATGTTGTGAAGGCAAGGGGGGAGAATGTGCAAGACGTGATGAAACAGATTCTGGGCATCTTAGAGGGAATACCAGCTACCTTCACTTTTGCTGGTAGTGTTTACCTTGACTGCAGAAAGCTTGCTTCATGTGGGTTGTCAAGTCTGCTATCAATACTGAACGAAGCATTCGTGGCTCTAAGAAGTAACACAGCTGTTGACTTCCGCTGTCACGTCCTGTCTGCGTATCTAACCAAGACGTTTCCTGATCAAGTAGCATGTACTGTGGCAACAATTATTTCCTGCACAAAGGGTCGAGATTTCTTGCTCCCTCAGAACGCTACAGAGATGGCACAACTTCTGTCTACCCTAAACAACAAAGGCCAGATTTTGTTGCTCAAGGATCGCGTCAACATTGAAGATAGCTGGGTGGTGTTACAGAGAGATGTAGTACTGAGGGAAGTAAACGGAAGCATCTTTTCCCCCGAACCATTCAAGCCGCAGTGCAAAGACTTCACCGGAAGCACAGGAGTAGTTCCACTTTCCAAAATAAAGGAAAAGCTTCCACATCACCATCCAGACATGATCACTGGCTTCCTCTCCCAGTTGGATTTTTGCTTCAAGATCGAAGACTACCGTGCTGTCGAAAAGATTACAGACAACTGCACTCCAAGGAGCCCCACAGCCATTGGAGAAGAAGAAGAAGTGTACTACTTTTTCCCAGCCTTGGTCCAAGTTGAAGACCCACCACTGGATGAAGTGTGGAAGCCAAACCCGAAGATGACATTTCAATGTGGCTGGTTCTATCATTGCGACTCCCCTCATCAGTTCTTAACAACACGATGCCTCCACATGCTCATTCTAAGGCTAGCATTCTCCTTTGCTTTGCATACTGAAACAGTCCTCTCGGCCAACTGCCTCAACATCACGGCCGCTGCTCCATTTGGAAACATGGTATTGCATGGTGGAACACAGATGCCACGGAGATGGTTGTTGAGGTGGATTCACAGCACCAGTGGGTAGTTGTGATGATACGCTGCTCCAGTGGTCAAGAAGTTGCCTGTGCACAGCTTCAATCGTCAGTCATCAAGACAGTTGCGGACACCATAGCAGAGTTTTGCCCTGCCCTCAGTATATCTGAGTCCTCCATCTCTCCATTTTTGCTTCAGTGTCCATTCATATATAGCTGCAGCATACCTTTCAAGCCCTTGCCTGGTTTAAATCCCCACTCCCTTGGAATCAAAACACAACAATCACAGAGAAGGAAATCTATATAGTTATTTCTTGTCAGATGAGCTGCACCCAATACCAAGATGACATTTCAGTGTGGCTGGTTCTACCGATGCAACTCCCCCCTATCCGGTAGTTGGTATTAATCAACATAATACACGATGCTAAAATCACTATTCTCCTTTGCTTTGCATTGCACCTCTCAACCAATGCAAGCTCCACATCTTTATACTGAACACAGCACCACGCATGGCACACGCCTTGTGTTGTCAGCAGCCAGGCTGCTACCACATGGGGGCCATGCAAGCACTGAGGGAAATAAAACTGGAACAAAACTTCTATCAACTTGCTGCTTGATCCAAACTGCAATAGAGTACATTGTACTGGAAAACCATACCAAACAGAGACTGGAGTGACAAGTGACATTCCATCAGTCAGAATCAGTAATATTTCAGGATGGTTCCAAACCTGGCATTATTGTCAACACACAATACATGTGAGTTGCTGCTAGCTCCCTTAGCTGCCATGAGCTGTATTAATCCACACAATAGCAGCTAGTACCTAGTAGCCCCCACCCACCCCACCCCACCCCACCCCACCCCACCCCACCCCACCCCACCCACCCCTTCTCTGGATCTTGGCCACTGTATCTCAATGCCCAGTGTATTAGCTCGCGCACCAACCGAATAAATATGTCAAGAAGTTTGAAACGCTCAATGGCTACAAAAGTTTAAATTTGTCCTTTCCATCTTCCACAGAAGATGAACTGCATCACTCGAACATGGAATTGTATTTACGCTCTCACTCAATTCGATCCATATTACTTCCTGCACGGTGATCTGGACTTAACCCCAGTGGTGGTGTAGCGAGATTATCTTGTGCCAACTGTTCTTCTGGAAATTATGTCACAGATTATAGATATTATCTTGTGCCAACTTCTCTACTGGAAATTATGTCACAGCTAGTTGTTGGTATTTTCTCTTGTGATTGGTGTTAGCTATGTTTGAAGTGTGCTATACTTGGAATGCTAATGAGCTGCTGGTTTGAAGGAATGCATGGAAGGGGGCTGTAGCTAATTACTTGGTTAGAGCTGTGAGCAATAATCATCCTTAATCATTGGACCCAGGAGATGTGCACTATGCAATCCAGACAGCTTGCTGCTACCTTTGAAGTTTGCAATTGCATGTATCCACTATACTACTGAAATTGGATAATGTAATCCATAATTGTCATTTTTGGACAAGTGTCAACAGCAATGATCATGACTAGCAATTGAAAGAAAATTTTAAACCTGCAACCATGCATGCAAGTACAATCAGCTATTGTATGGCTACTGTTGTCCGGCAATGTGTTTGATGATAATGTGGATAAATTTGTCTCACGTTTACCTCTTGCAATGTGCTCATCCAACTATCTCAGCTGTACGATCATGAACTGCAGCCATCATCTTAAAGCATTGTGATTAGCTATCCTAAATTTTTGCAACAGCATGATCATGTCAAGCTAATTCTTCACACTGTCAGCATAAACTTCGTACAGTTGCTGTAGCTACAGTTGCACAGTCAAAATAATGTTTGTGGCACTAGCTGACCTCCACTGGTGGGTGCATGGGTGCGCCTTATTCCATACATGTCACACAGTCAGGCATGCTGGATTACTGCCAAGGTCTCAGGGTCACCCACTGTCAGCATAAACTTCGTACATGCAGTTGCTGTACAGTTGCACAGTCAAAATAATGTTTGTGGTACAATCATGCATAGCTGACCTCCGCTGGTGGGTGCATGGGTGCGCCTTATTCCATACATGTCACACAGTCAGGCATGCTGGATTACTGCCAAGGTCTCAGGGTCACCAGCAGCTTAGCAATGTGGTCATGTGGTCACAGACAGTTTTGGATGCATGGTCACAGGCTGTGATCCTGGTCGGATCCAAGCAACCATTCTTGATGCAAGTGACACGGGCTGGGGGAAGTGTAACCTCGAGGCTAGGGGAAGTGGCATGAGAATGCTAACCAAGAGTTCAATATTTTGAAGAGAAGAACCATGTCTTTCTTGACAAACACTAGGAGGCTTGGAAGCCTTCGATGGATTATTATTTTACCTACCATTAGTCTATTATATTCTTAGAGTAGAGATGGCACAATTAGCTAATATTGCTCACTAAAAGATGGGAACTTTGCAGAACACGGAACTAGCTATAGCTATAGCCGAGAGACCACATGGACGATGCAGCCTGTGTGTCTTGTCCCAGACTGAATTTGAAATGTGCAGTCTGCACTCTGGGACAACAGACAGTCTGCACTCTGGGACAACAGACAGTCTGCACTCTGGGACAACAGACAGTCTGCACTCTGGGACAACAGACAGTCTGCACTCTGGGACAACAGACAGTCTGCACTCGGGGACAACAGACAGTCTGCACTCAGGGACAACAGATAATAGCTAGTAAGCAGCAGAAGTAAAATAATACGTGAAAAACTATTCGGTTGGGACTATTATGAGAGGAAAATTTCTGACCACCTAAATTATGCTACGTAGCACCACATTTTCTGAGTTCTTGCAACAGGTTATTGGACAAAAATAAATCAGATTCAGATTCAGAACTGGACGTAGAAAAATTTGGGCTAGCTAATGATGTCAGAGATCTAAACACCATGTCCAGCTTGTGGCGTTTAGACACAAATCTGATCGTCCCAGATTCTACAAGCCCTTTTGTTGTACCGGTACATTTCTAAACAACTAACCTTATTATTCCGGCCGGATGCCCGTACTACGTATATACTCTGATCTGCATGATCTGAACGTCATCGAAGACGCCGTGACAATGAATACTATTATCGACTGTCTCTCTAATTACTCACATTCTTGAAATATTTTCGTACCACAACGTACTCAGTACTCGATACTCAGCAGGATGTCAGCGAGTGAAGAAGACAGCCTCTCTCTCCGCGAAGAGAGCCCAGCGTCCAACCATGCCACAAACAGTGAAAATGGGAGTGCCGATTATCAAGACTCGGGCGTTGTACTCAGCGGAAACTATCATGAGACTGCCCCGAGAGCCAGCGTCGCGAACGCTGCATGCCCACCTCATTTACCTATCGGTTTGAGAACCAGAGGCATTCTTAGCGGAGCGAATGCCCTCCATCCTACTCCCCTGACGGATTTCAGACGCCCTTCCATTGTAGAACTGATGAACAATGGCGGGCTGGTGATCAACAAGCGAGGCTCGTGTGAGATCAACTTGGAAAACGTGCTTGCAGAGGACGTGGAAATGATGTATGCGAATCACGGCGGCCGACGCGGGTCCCAACCTAGCCAGGATTGTGACGAAAGCTGGGCCCAGCAAAGCTCCAAGGAAGGGGGATCATCCCAGCACTTAACCAGCGAACCCACTCAGTGCCTCTGTAGCGAGCCGCAGTGCTGTTGGCCAGGTTTCAACTCGCCCATTTTAGAACGACACTGGCGAAGGAAAGTCATTGAGTTCTTGAGGAGGCGGTTTAGGATTGCGGTGATGTTCATCGGTCTCTTCTCCCTCCTGTGGATCGTGTTTTTCTCCGTGCACCTCCCTTTTGACCCACCGGCATCCGATCTGGAAGCAGAAGCAAGGACCAATGAACTGGCGATCTACAGCGTTCGATATTCATGGTGGTACGTTGTAGGAGGTGTGATTGTGTTTGTGTGTGTAGCGATACTTCTACTACTGACATTCTTAGAGTACTATCAGAAGATTGCTCTGCTTCTGTCTTTGCTCCTCTCCATCTTACTCATGTGCTGCTCGTTTGCTCTTGTGTTGGCGCTGCATTTTGATCCGACTGTTCAAGGGTTTTCAACCATATCATTTGTTGCCCAATTCACGATCACAGCTGTAGTCATTCTGATCATTTTCACCCTTTCCCGCCTGCCGATATGGGTGTCTCTCATCCTGAGTGTTGCCTACCTGTCGATTTTGGAGGTCTTAATTAGTGTCTTCACCTACAGGGAACATCCCGATAGTTACCCCACAAAACTCTTCATTCATTCAACCATCAGCCGCATTCTGTTTCACCTATGTCTCCTACTGGCTGGCGTCAGTACAGCGTATCTGTCACAAGTGAGACTCCACGCAACCTTCTGGAAGATAGCCCAGTGTGTTTTGTCTCAAAAGGCACTCGATTTGGAACGAGATCTTGAGGAAAGAACCATACTCTCAATGATGCCAAAACCGTTTGCAGACGAGCTCATGAACCTTCAAGTGCAGCTGGCGTTCTTGGTGAAACAGAAGGTGGGACAGGAGGGAGACACACAGCAACTGGACCCCATGTTCCAGTCAATCTCGACCCCGTTCACAATATGCAGCATGGACGGGGTGACCATACTCTTTGCTGACATTGTTGATTTCACTGAATTCTCTGCCAGTCTCTCTGCTGCAGAACTTGTGGGCATTCTAAATGACGTTTTCTCCATTTTTGATGAGCTAGTAACGAAACACAAGTGTGAGAAGATCAGCACTCTTGGTGACTGCTACTTCTGTGTCTCTGGATGCCCCGAACCGATCAGTGGTCATGCGGACAACTGTGTCAATATGGGACTCGCAATTGTCGATGCTTTGGACTCATTTCGCCAGAGGACCAGATTACCACTTGAAATGCGAATTGGGATTCACACTGGGTCAGTGTTTTGTGGAGTCATGGGTACAAAGAGATTCAAATTCGATGTATGGTCGAGGGATGTAACCATTGCAAACCAAATTGAATCTGTTGGTACTCCTGGACGTGTTCTGATCTCTTCTACGACCAAGAACTTTCTCTCGAGTGCCTATGTCGTGGAAGACGCCAATATCCACCTCCGGCAGCCTGAACTGGAAAGCATGCAAATGTATTACGTTGTTGGTCGCAGAAATCGTGCAACGGCAGCTGGAACCTCTGTTCTGGAATGGAAGCGAAAGATCCAGAACATCGACACAGTGTGCAAGCCAGATCCGACTGAGGATTCCCCCTCTCCTCCCAAATCCTCTACTTGTGGCCCCTCTTTCAGCCTCCCCTGGAAGAAGAAGCGTGTGAAAGCGCCCAAGAGGAGACTGGCTGACAGTTACTCCTCGAGCTCTATTGTCGACATATTCTCAAAACAGACACAGCTGCAACACTGCACCTCCTATGCAGAACTCGCCAACCCTCAGAAACAGCGGGAAGCCATCACCGACCATAAGATTGTTGAGTTAATGGAGGAACAAAAGGTGGACTTTGATACGTACTTTGACCCCCAGCTGAAGGTCATTTCCCTCCAGTTTCACAACCCAGACTGGGAAGCCACCTACCGAAACTATGGCCGAGATTTGGACGATGGATCGAACGGCGACATGACTGAGACTGAGCTAGGGTTCCGTATCACAAAACTGAGTTACCTGATCGATACGTGCACCTTGTTTGTGATCTACCTCCTGCTAATGGCTGGCAGTGCCATTTGCCTCAGCTCCGATGACACGTTTGCCGAGTCGCTGTGGTCCTGGCTTGGCATATTCTTCTTTGGGCTGTTCGTTGAGACGGTGATTCTCATCCACATTGTTGCCGTCTTCGTGCCAAACTGTTTCCCTGCACGTTTTGCAAAATATGCACAGATTGTCTTGAACTGGTATGTACGTTCTTTTGTGGCTCTCTTTCTGATCTATTACCCCATGACGGTTGCCTACGTGACCATAGCCCAGTGTCAGGGATCTGGGATTGAAACCATCGAAGGGCTCTCCCACATTCAAATGTCGTTCTTCATCACAATCGTGGTGCTGATCAGCAGTATCAACTTCATGGAGGTGAGCCACATTGTAAAATTTGTTGGTGGCACGTTGAGTGCTTCAGTTACCGTGGTGATGGTAGTCGCAGTCCACTTGAACTTGTGTATTAGTCAACTTCCCCCTGTCAACAATACGTTGTCCACTGTCAGCAGTATCACGTATCCAACGGAATCACCCCAGACGTATCTGATGGACTACTACACGCGGCACGTTACTCCAGAGGTAGTCATTTTGCTGCTTGTTGTCTTGCTTCTCTTGACGGTTGTGAATAGAATGTCCGAAGTGTCGGTTCGTTTGAGTTTCATTGGGAGAATCGAAGCTGCCGTCAGGAGGCGCCACACTCGTCTGAGGAAGACACAAGCCGAGTGGTTGCTATTCAACATCATCCCTCCCCACGTAGCCTTCAAGCTTCGTACGACTGGGAACTTCTCACAGAACCACGAGTGTGTCGGCGTGATCTTTGCTTCTATTGCAAACTTTGGTGACTTTTATGGACAAATTGGTGACAGCGGGGAAGAATCACTGAGACTTTTGAACCAGATAGTGACTGAGTTTGATGCCGTCCTTGACAAGCCTTGCTTTGTCAATGTCGAGAAAATCAAGACCATTGGTAGCACATACATGGCAGCATCGGGCCTCAATCTCCCTCCCAATGAACCATGTACGGTTCGCCACCTCCTTGAACTCATAGACTTTGCTCTGCAGTTGATAGAATGTTTGGAGGCAGTCAATCGTCAGATGCCGGGATTCGTATTCAAGATGCACGTTGGATTCAACTACGGTTCCGTCACATCCGGAGTGGTTGGTAGCCGGAAGATGCTGTACGATATTTGGGGGGATACGGTCAACGTTGCGAGTCGTATGGAAGCTACTGGAGTTGTGAATAAGATCCACATGCCGGAGCAGTGCCTGCGGCTCCTTGGGCCATACGTGAAGAGTGAGTTCCACAGGGTCCTGAATGTAAAGGGAAAGGGGGAAATGAGAACTGTCTTTGTGACAAGGAGGAAAGGCGATAATAACACTCCGACACAAAATAGGCGAGTGGACATCTCTGTCTGATTGTGTATACTCCTATTCCTTTCTATGTTGTGCAGTCATGGTCTTTTTGTTGCTGTAAGTTTGTACATTGTAACATTGACATTGTCGTATTAGTTTGCACCATCTTGTACCTTTGTAGTTTGTGTCTTCCATTCTTGTACGTCTTCCATTCTTGGCACTGTATGTGTATGCATCATTACTGCACCATTTGCAGGGTTTTATAATCACAGTCATCATCTGCATTTCATCCATTCATGCACAAATGGATTTCTTTTGTCACTAATGGTGTCTGAACTCCTGGTATGTGTCACACTACATGTACACATCCCAACTTGGCTATATACAGGTTGTGGCTTGCCTGGTTGCGCTAGTCCATTGTAGAAGTGTAGTTTAGTGGGCAGTAACAAGGGGGAATTTCCTGTATACGATCTGTTTTGTGGGGCTTTGTGTTTATTAGTAATTACTCCAATGGCATACAGCCAACACTGACCACATGGGATGTAGTACGGTAACCCCTTGAAATGAGGCTACCCTTGCTAATGCAGGATCGATATGGATTGTTGGATTCTGCGAACATACCAAACGGTTTCTCAGACAGACCAGTCCCAAGCACATTCTGACCCTGGTGCCAGTAGCAGGCTATAACAGGATGACTTATAATTTCCAAGAACACTTAAGCTAGTTTGAGATTTCACCACTTTCTGGCCACACTTGCAGAGGCAGACATGATTAGAGCACAATCAGAAGCAGCTATTTGACCTTTTTTTTCCCCATTAGCTATAGACCCACCGGATCCGTTGATGTGGCCTTACAGTACTGCAGTGGTTTTCAAAGCTGTGGCCAAGCTGGTTAAGGCATTTTGACTGCTAATCGAAAGGTTGCAGGTTGAGATTTCTTTCTCTCCAAAGAGTCAACTCATGCAGCTGTACCCCCCAAAATGAGTAGGTGTGTTCTTGAAGGGGTTTTCACCTGACACCGGATCCTTCAGACGGGATATGAAGCCGGCAGTCCCGGGGTATTGGTTAGTATCAGGTGTTCTAGTTACCTCATTAGCCACTATAAATGTGGTTTCTCATAAATAAATAAAAAGTGAACTTGATCACATCCAATTGCTTATTAGGGTGTGGTTAGGGGTTCTAATAATAGCCAAAGGCTTTGACAATAACTTTGGGATACACCCTTCACGATATTCCAGGGGGTGAAGAGATTCCGTACCCTAACTATTCACCTACTCATAGCTGATATCATGTGCTGGCTCCCCCCCCCCCCCCCCCCCCCCCCCCCCACACACACACACACAGTGTTGCTCAGAATAAGATTATCATTCTTGGTGCTATTCACATCATGCAGCAACACTGCACTGACAATAGATTCTCAGTTCTGTTGGCTACACTTTCTGCTGTACTGGAGGTTCATAGCCTCTGTCCACCTTCGACCCCACCCCCTCCCCGTGCATCTCCATGAGTTTCCCAACTATGAGGGTGGGAGGGAAGTGTGTGTGTGTGTGCACGTGTGTGTGCGTGCGTGCGTATGTGTGTATGTGTATGTGTATGTGTGTGCGTTGTGTATGTGTGTGCGTATGTGTGTGCGTGCGTATGTGTGTGCGTGCGTATGTGTGTGTGTGTGTGCGTGCGTATGTGTGTACATTGTATGTGTATGTGTGTGCGTATGTGTATGTGCGTGTGTATTGTGTGTGCGTGCGTGTGTGTGCGTGTGTATGCGTGTGTGTGTGTGTGTGTGCGTGTGTGCGTGTGTGTGCGTGCGTGTGTGTGCGTGCGTGTGTGTGCGTGCGTGTGTGTGTGTGCGTGTGTGTGTGTGTGTGTGTGTGTCAGAGAGAGTATGCACAAATCATACAGGAATCTAGAGTATGGGATGCACTACACACAAACTAACCCAGTCACGTACACTACCATAAAAGGCCACCTGCAGATTACGCCCAGTAACAGTCAGGGATGCTACCACAGCCAATCCCATAAATACCATCCTCAGGGTTGCCATATATGGAAGGTAAACATAACTGGCCCAGAGCATGCAGAAGCCATGCATCAGCACATATTGTAGAACACATCCCAATTGAAGCACATCATATCCAATAGAGTCTGCAAGTGAACTGTGGTTCAGGTCCTCTCCATAAATTACACGTTCCTCTTTCCCCTCTGCCACACCTGCCACCTCCACCACACCACTTCTCTCTCTGTCATACAGCCCACTCCCTTACACTCACCATCAAACTTGGGTTTCTTGAGCACCTTGACTTTGCGTATGAACACATCGTGCAGTGGGTAGATGGATTGGCATTTCTTCTCGATGTCCTTACCAATGCTGTCAGGGATACTGCACAAGAATGTGTGTGTGTGTGTGTGTGTGTGTGCGCACATGCACGCGTGTACATGTGTGTGTGTGTGTGTATATGTGTTGAAATGTATGGGTATCTACATGTACATGTAAACTAGCCCACCATGCACACATGCAACTACTCACAGCTTATTGACGACCTCCTTGAGGTCAATCTGTGCAATTTCTCTTGTCATGGTCTCCACCATCTTCCTCCGGATGGCTCGGCACTGCGAGGACTTGGCATACGAGGTCTTCTTGATCTGGTTGGGCTGGCGCTTTGTGAACCCAATGCAGAACACACGAAGGAGGTAGCCATCGGTGGTCTTAATGTCCACATTTGCCTCTATTAGAGTCTGCAAAGAGTAAGGGAGGGAGGAGGGAGGGAGGGGAGGAAGTGGAGGGAAGTGGAGAGGGAGGAAGGAGGTAGAGAAAGGGGATGAAGAGAAGTGTAGGGGAGGAGGGGTGGAGGGAGGAGGGAGGCAGATGGAGGGGATGAGGGGTGGAAGGGAGGAGGGAGGGAAGGGAGGAGGGAGGGATGGAAGGAGGAGCAGATGAAGGGGTGGGTTAAAAGAATGTTCAGCACTGATGAGTGTAAATCACAATTATCCTGGGTTCAAATCCCACTAAAACCCTTGATTGTTCTGCTGAAGGGTGGTTTGCCTAATTCGTCCCAGAATGCCATTTATGCAAGTTCAGTGATGATGTCACATCACCATCCCCCAATAATGGGCCCAGGACCTGCATGAGAACCTTCTGTATTGGAGACGGGCATTCCTGGGTTATCAAATTTTTATGCTGAACTAAACTGATGCAGAAAACTTGCTAACACATTCATACACCTCAAGGTGATGCTTGCCATCACAACTGAACCGTCACATCTTGAACTTTGCACCTTCCTTTCACTTACACACGAAAGCATGCCTACTAATACGCGTATGAGGCAAAGACACTGCGCATGCAGCTATATAAAAGGGGGTGACAAGGAAGGGGAAGAGGGAGAGGAGGGGGAACAGGAGCAGGAGGAGGAAGAGGGGGAGGAGGTGGAGGGGGGGGGGGGGGGGGGGGGGGGGGGGGGAGGAAAGGAGGAAGGGAACGACAAGGAGGGAGGAGTGGAAGAGCGAGCTGCCCCACTATTACACCGCTAACTAAACCTCATACCTGCCATTTCTTGACCAGTGACCTCAGCTTGTCTGTTGTCATGGTCATGCCATGGAAGTTGGTGAACACTTGCTTGCCCTGAACATCCTCTGAAATGAGTCGGAACTTCCGGAAGGCGACCTCGTCATTCTGTAGGTCTGCCAGGGAAACTTCAAACACACGACCTTTCAGGCCATCGCTCGCCAGCTCTGGAAAGAGAGAGGAGGGAGTAAGTAGCACAAACACAATCTACACTCTAATCAAACTCTTGCAGTACAGTGGTTAGGTTACACTACATCGTCATAGAGCACTTTCTCGAGGTCTGTCACTACTAGTATGTCATTCCCCTGCCTCACAACCAATGGGGTCTTGATACTGGCTTTTTCTCTCTGTCTTCTAGTAGACATCCTTTGTGAAGTTTCCGTACATGTGCGAGCTAAAAGTAGTAACAGGACTACCGTGGGAAAGTTTAATCTTTGCGTGGTCCTTTCATGCTCTTTCCCTTCCTACATCACAAGCACATTCAATGACGTCATCAAACAAGAACTTTCGTGTGACAAAAACATACATGTGTGGCAATGGCAGCTACAAGCAGCTTATGGATTAGTCTTCTGTTTCTCAGGCAGCAAGGTCATCGGTAAGTACAGTACTCTCCCACTCTATAACTACCCTAGTAAAGGCATGCTGATGTGTTGAGCCTTGTTGTGGGCAGCTGTTTGGGCAACGCTGAGTATGCCATTGATGGCCTTTCAAAGAGTACGAATAGAAAGGCTTATGCCGCCTTCGTTCAGGAGAGTAGTGCTTTTGTTGTGAGTCACTATTGGTCTCTCCCATCCAGCAGCAAAGCAGCAACAGACTTTGCCAACTTCCAAGAAAATAGACCATAGTGGTGAGTAGTGTCAAGTTATAACCTATCTTAATGGGGCCCACTCCAATGGGCAAAGCCATTTGAGTGTAAGTTAGGTGAGACTCCACCATTTTTGGACCCAGGTCCTTGATTTTGCTGTGTGGTTTGTATGGCCTCACTGTACCTAGTCAATGACAGTGTGCATTTTGGTACATTACTTAAGAGACTCACTTTTTCCTTGTGTTCTGGTGACAAGCGTCTTGCCGATGTTCCTGACAGAAAACATAGCAGGAGCCTTCACATCATACCAGTCCTTCTTTGTGAAGGGGTCGACACTGGGAGCAGAGGAGAGGAGGGGAGGGAGGGAAGGCAGTCTTACCATCCTACTCTCGTACTTTGATGCGCTCCCTAACAATCAAAAGCTCATGCACGTGGAGTGATACATGCCACAGTAAGTATCCACTCCAATCCTCCAGAAGGCAACTAAAAAGCTCACTTCTGATAAAGGTTTGGTATTCATAAACGTACATATTTGTGCTTCACCACATTTAGCTAACTCACATTTTCTTTTTGGCTCCCTTCTTGCCCTTTGTTAATCGCTTGTTCTTTCCAACTGCCATCTCGATTCTCAGAAATTATTAAAAGGAAGTCGACCACATGGAGTATGAACTTTGCGCATGCGCAAACACTATTAATCTTTGACTGAGTGGGTGGGGCTACCCTAGTAAACAACTCGGGCGATCGCAATAATGACCAGCGTTACTGTTCTGCTAGTATTTGGAGCGCTATTTGGTAAGTCCGAGCAACCATATTCGTCAGATTCCATGTTTCACGCATTGGTCTTTGCGCTACTGCAATATAAGCTATTACTACCACCGTGCTCAGCTAGCTATTTCAGTCCGAGACTAGCTACTTACAATTCGTTCCATGATCAGTTTGAACACATAGTAGTGAGGTCAATATGGAAATCGTCTTTGTATCCTTTAAAAGCTCCAGGGAGTGGAGGTTACAGTGTTACAGTGGTTACTGACCCAAGGCAAGGGCCATTCCGACTCTATACCTCAGTAACCCTCTCATGCCGGGTGGACCCCCAGCCTCCTGGCCCAGTGACGTACTCCTGGAGGACGTCTGAGCAGTACCGTGGTATATCTACTGCTACCAGTACATCACCAAATACTACTTTCACTGTTTATTACAACCATCAGCATCTTGGTTGGTACTTCTGCTATGCCTACTCTAATGACTCTCTTGTTGGTGTTGGAAACACCTTGGTGGAGACCCAAGGTCAGTGCTGACTGCCTCAGTATCTGCTACTGTATTGAAGTTCAAGATTACTGCTCTTGCTATTGCAGGGTTTATCTACACTGAACAGTCACGTACACGGTCTTTCACTCCTGGTGAAATGGTTACTCTGAGAGTGAACATCAATCATGCAAGGTTCATAAGACAGCTGGCCTGGTTTCACAATGGAAAAGAGGTTTCAGCCAACTGCACCAGTGGGAGGCTCACTGTGAACACTGCGGGAACAGAGCTGAACATTACTGGTGCCACTAGTGCAGATAGTGGAATATACACAGTACGAGTGAGCTCACTTGAATTCTATGGTTCTCACAACAGCAGGCAGGATTCTTTGTGGCTTCCTCCATTGGAACACTACACAGCACATGCTCCAGTCACACTAATCCTCATAGAACAAGGCAAGTTGTACTTCTGAACTGCAAACTAGTTTTTCAAAGTTGCCACTGACGTGTATATGTGGTTATACTCACACATGGATGTAGCAGCTGCACTACACTTATCTCACACCAGTTCTTGATCTACATAATAGAGTAAGTGATTAATTATCGGCCGCCATGTATAATCAGACACTCCTACATGGAGACGAAACAATGCAGAAACTCGGAAATACCACAGAAATGTAGCATGGGCACAGGTTAGGCCAAGCAAACTTGATTGCTTGTTTAGCGCCATGGAAACCCTGCTATTGCATGCCTGCGGGCGGTTCATTTTCATTATTCATTGCCACTTCCTCCTCATTTCCTACTCAATTTTCAAGAACCTTGAACTAGGTTTCAACACTCACGACGGACCAGGCAACTACAGCTACTACAGAAACGCATACAAAAGCCATGTTGCTCTACAAATCACTGCAAGAAGAGCCAACTTTGCACAACTAGTACCTACAGACAGACCTACGCCCGGCAAAAAAAATAGCTGCCTTCAACATCCGGTATCCTTGTAATGAATAATGAAAACTTAGGGGCGGCCCCTCTAAAAGCATGCAGGCAGGGACGCTAAACAAGGAATCAAGTTTGCTTGGCCTTAGCTGGCACTCCAAAAATGGCACCCAACCATCATTTCCTGTTCGCACTAAGGGCAATGCAAGTGACTGTCTGATAATATCAAAGATCAAGACAGGGCGCATGTATTTCCAGACACCATTTCCTGTTCCTTCCCTGAAGCAGCTTTCAGCGAAATTCCTGCACCACTGGAAAGGCCTAAGATCCTTCTGTTCCAGGCCTGATTTTTGTCACCATAACTGCTTTGGTCACTGAGGGGCGTGGACAAATTTTGACCATGGTCTTTCCCCCTCTAACAAAATAGTGGATTTTGCCTTTTATTAGCTTTAAGGTCACCCAATATACAGAAGGCCTATGATATGGGGATCATAGGAATCTACATTGCAAAAAATGTTCTGTTAAAATGACCTCTATGAGAGGTTACTCCAGTTTCAGTGAGCACACACTACAGGCTGGAGAGTATAAATGATGCTTTTTACGTCTCCTGCTACAGGTTAATTGAACTGGTATATACTATGAAGAGAATTTCAAACCATAATTACCAACCATCATCCTCCCTCGCCATTCCATCAAACTTCAAAAAGCATCCACCTGCTGGCTATTATCTGGTTCAGAACCGAATAATAGCTAGCAGATGGATGCTGTTTCAAGCTTGATGGAATTGCGAGGGGGATGATGGATTCCATTAAACTTGAAAGAGCATCACCTGCTGCTATTATCCGGTTCAGAACGGAATAATAGCTAACAGATGGATGCTCTTGAACCTTGAAGGGGTGACCATTTCAACTAAGCTGTAGAGCGAGTTGACTGAAACTGGAGTAACCATTCAGGGGTTGTTTCAACTAAATATTTTTTGTACTGATAAGACACTCCCACATGGAGACGAAACAATGCAGAAACTCGGAAATACCACAGAAATGTAGCATGGGCACAGGTTAGCTGGCACTCCAAAAATGGCACCCAACCATCATTTCCTAAGGGCAATGCAAGTGACTGTCTGATAATATCAAAGATCAGACAGGGCGCATGTATTTCCAGACTCCACTTCCTGTTCCTTCCCTGAAGCAGCTTTCAGCGAAATTCCTGCACCACTGGAAAGGCCTAAGATCCTTCTGTTCCAGGCCTGATTGTTGTCACCATAACTGCTTTGGTCACTGCATGCAGTGACCAAAGCAGTTATGGTGACAACAATCAGGCCTGGAACAGAAGGATCTTAGGCCTTTCCAGTGGTGCAGGAATTTCGCTGAAAGCTGCTTCAGGGAAGGAACAGGAAGTGGAGTCTGGAAATACATGCGCCCTGTCTGATCTTTGATATTATCAGACAGTCACTTGCATTGCCCTTAGGAAATGATGGTTGGGTGCCATTTTTGGAGTGCCAGCTAACCTGTGCCCATGCTACATTTCTGTGGTATTTCCGAGTTTCTGCATTGTTTCGTCTCCATGTGGGAGTGTCTGATTATACATGGCGGCCGATAATTGATCATTTACTCTAATTATTATTATACTGAACAGACATTATACATGCATGCAAAAACGGTGTAGTTGTTTTGATTGCTTGGTGGTTACTACAGTTGCACCATGTTTGAACATGCAGGAACCAAGTTGTCTGCATTTCAGTAGCATCCTATACATAGATCCAGTGGCCATTCCAATAGTATCCTACACAAACTGGTTTATGTAGTGTACTACTGGAATGCTCAGTTTATGTAGGGTGCTATCATCCTCCACATTCTAATAGTATTGCCTTGATCCTGCATGTCCAAACACGGTGCAGCTATAGTAACCACCAAGCAGTAAAAGTAACTACTTCGTTTTTGCAGTGTGAGGGGCGTGGACAAATTTGACCATGGTCTTTCCCTCTCTAACAAAATAGTGGATTTTGCCTTTTATTAGCTTTAAGGTCACCCAATATACAGAAGGCCTATGATATGGGGATCATAAGAATCTACAGGTCCTAAGCAACACACTGGTACAAGTTTGATGTCCATACATTGTGTTGTTCCCGAGATAGAGCTGTTTCCCTATTTCAATCAGGGAAAACAGCTTTTCTTGAGATGGAACTGTTTTCATTGGGGAAAATAGGGAAACAGCTCTATCGATATCTCGGGAACAACACAACGTATGAACACCAAACTTGTACCAGTGTGTTGCTGAGGACCTGTATATATGTAGATCATCATTAGTAGAGGTGTAGCAAAGCCCGAGGGGTTTACCTGCACAACTCTCGAGGATAATTGTGGTACATCTGTATACAAACATCACCAGATAAAGTAGTTTTTGTTGTGTGGAGCACTACATGGCATGCGCCACAGAAACTGTTGGGATAATACTCAGCTGGATTCTAACTTCCACTTCCAGGGTTCTAGCTTCTCAACCCATTAAGATTTGCTGGTTCCTTGATATATAAAGCTTCCAGGGTACAACACACAGGCTGTAGTATGCCATGTCACACAACTGACATTGATTCTTGCTGTATAGGTGCTGAACGTGATCTGGGATTGCAAGCTACACTTCAACCAAGCTATCGTTATATGGAACAGTTCATGATTCAGTGGCATTTTAAATCATCGGTCATTCCTCAGCTTTTGGATAGTATCCGGATTCAGTGGTACCACAATGGTACAGTAGTTGATGGGTCCACAACCAACTCATCGCTGAAACAGCAAGGAGAAGAATTCACTTTGTCCCTAGCCTTCTTCAATGCCACAGAAGAGGCTGACTTAGGACTTTATGAAGGAGTCATAGATGTTCCTACCTACAATTTTTTATCTTCTACTGGACATTTTTATGTCTATTATGACTACGTTGCTGGCCCCCCATTCGTGCCGATGCTCGGGATTTACCAACTGCAAGTTGTATCTTTTCCGACTGTTATCCATCAGTATGGTAAGTTAGAAGCAGTCATTATATGCACGTGAACGCTAGCTGGATGTTGTAATTCTTATAGTGGAATGTGGTTTTGCCTAGTGAATCTGCATATAGCTGCAGTATGCACACTGTGATGTTGATGTATTCCCTTTGGCAGAGCCTCCGTCTGCAGCTGCTACTGTGCAGAATCCAGCACTGGAGGTACATGATTCAACCACCCTCACATGCAGTGCAGTAGCTGGCCATCCTGACAGTCACAACATCACATGGACCAAGGATGGCACTGCTGTAGCCAGTGTACACGGGAACACTCTGAACTACAGCACTCAATATTCTTTTCCCAATCCTTTTGGCACATACACTTGTACAGTAGAAAGTCTTTACACCAGTGAAGAGAAATTTGTCCTCATTCAGGAAAAAGGTATAGATAACTTTGCTGTAGGTCATCTGCAATACCTTATAACATGCAGTGGGCCCCTGCAAGCATGCAGTGTCTTCACTGTGATGTTTTTTTTCTTTCTTACAGCATTTTTACAGGTACAAATGGCACTTGAGGTGGAGTGTCGAAAGTGGACAGTAAGTCACCACTTATTATTTTACCACCATTAAACCCATACAAGATAGTCATGGTTAGCTACCACCCTTTCTCAGCTCACCGCAGGGACTACAACATCAGTCAGTCAGGCTATGACTAGTATCATCCGGGACCTCTGTGACTGTAACGTCACAGCAGCCAGCTTCCAAAACTCCTCCCTCATATGCTCCCCGGAGACTGGAGACGTAGCTCTGTTCACCAGTTCACTGATCTACTCCAATGACGATGGGAGCATCACTGCGAGCACACTGGTGGACATGCTGCAAACCTGGCTTCTTACATCGGACAACATCTCTGCTGCAATTGATGGCAATCTGGTTGAATTCACAAGGACCTGCCCCACTAAACTGAGCATGCTGACCGCTGGTGTATGCACTCACATGCCACCACCTGGCCATGGAGGTGCTATCGTAGGAGCATTCATTGGTGGCCTCCTTGCAGGCATAGCTATGTTTGGAGCTGGGATTGGAGTTGCAATATGGTAGGTTAAACCATTGTACTGAACTTAGATACACTGCTCAAAAGTGAACGTGTTCATGTACAGACAGGGACAAACAAGTTTCACGCTTTATTCTTAATGCTGAACTTGTTTACTTAATATGGGAAGACTTGATCCTCAAAGCATTCTGACTGACAGGTAGAGCATGTAGCTTCAGGATCTGCATGGACTTGCTAGTACAGGAGAGCTCACTGAAGATTATAAACCTCGCAATTGTGTGACCACGGAGAGCATTCTTGTGAACAACTTGATTGGCTGTCTTTAGCAGAGTTAGAGCCACAAATATGCATGCTGACTGAAACTAGAATTACGGTGTAGGTTTAAGAGTTCCATGAGATCTCTATAATAGCTGTGGGTCGGAAAAAGTTGATGCAGGGCTTGCTTATTAAATCACAGACAAACAGAGGATGTTGATGTTGACACAATAGTGAGGCCTCAACATTCCATGTTTATGTACACAGGATCCTGAGGTGGAGAGCTGACCCTGCCAGGGCCACCTCAGATGCTGGACGGCAAGTGGCTGGGAAAGCGGTGGTGAAGAGCGAGTTGGAGATGAAACAGAATGAGGCATATGAGACTGTGCACTATAGTCAGGAACCAGTGTACGAGCAACCTTCATGAGCAGACACATACACTGTGTATACTATATATAGTGAGAAAACTGTGTGCAAACTCACATTGTTTGGATGTTTTCCTGCATGTCACTTTAAACTGTTATCATTACGTGCATGATAAACACATCTTATACATGTAGTGGACCTGGGGTGTGTTACCTTTGCAGTAGAAGTGTACCATGTATTATGCCATTTTTTAGGTTACATTATACGTTATTGTTGATATGTTTTTATGTAGAGTGGAGGATCCATGCATGTGGTTGATGCTCACTCATCCATGAATTTGTTTTGTTTTGGAGTGACTTTTCTGTAGCTACGCTCTCCTCAAATGATCAACTTTCCAGCATGTGTAGATTCTGCATGCATAGTTGTAGCTAGCTGTCTAGGGCTAGTAATTTAATGCTGTGCAGCTGATGAACAGTTTTAGCAACAGAATTACATGCATGTAGCTAAAATCATCTAAACATCACTACCTTTTGCTCAGTTTTGCAACTGTCCTTTGAAATATACATCACATTATAGCCAAGTGGATATTCAAAGTTCAGTTGGGGTAAGCCATAAACTATAACTGCCTACAAGCAGCCTCGGAATGTCGCTAGCTATAAGTACGAACTATCCAAGTCTTCTGAAGTATCTATGAAGTGAGAGTAATATCGACCTAAGGCATCGTTGTGAAAGGTGAGCTTGCCCTATAGCTATACCAGTGAGTTGCACTACATGTACTAATTATAAGAATGCAGTTCAATCCTATACAATCCAAAACAACTGTACTTGATCAGGCATTGCAGGCGTCCACTGGCCTGTTTTCAAATGAGTTTGCGTGGATGACCCAACACACTGGGATGAGTAGGCCTATAATAACTACAAAGACGGTGGACAGGTTTAATTAATGACGTGGATATTGGTCCGGCAGGAAGTACACCTAATATACCCTAACCCATTGCCCTACTTCCTGCCCGACCAATATCCACTTCGTTAACAAATTGTATTTGTGGCAGCAGTTCTTTCAAGATGCAATAGCTGAAAGAACTGCTGAAAATCTTTGACACAGTTACTGCATCATTGACACTCCATGAATACTAAAAATGCCTTCGAGAAGAACCCTGGCCATTGTGTACCAATAGTTGGAGCATGGGGAGACAGTATGCACTCACCTCAGTGGTATTGGTTCTATCTAGAAGGCATTATTTATGGGACGTCAAAGATATAGGCTACATTGTATATATACATCAACGTCTACATATAGTCCAAGTAATAAGGTGTAGCTTCATCTTCCAGGCTGGCCTTCTGGCTTCAGTAGTTTCACGAACATTAATTCCCACTCACTTTTAGATTAGTTAGCTATTCACACTCAAGTAGCCAATGACCTTTCTGAGCTGACAGTCCAGGACAAGGATACATGCAGCAATGTCACCAGGAACTTAGCTATACCAGTAATTGTCATTCATGTGTGTGCGTAGCTATTATTAGTAGGCCTGAGGATAATATCCTCAGGCCTACTAAGAAATTCATTATTGTTCAAAATTATTCTACCCTTCTGTGATAGTTATGGTGCAAGACATTCACAAATACTCAAAGAGCTGTTTTGACCAGTATAATAATAATTGGCATATGTGCATACAATAATGGTACTGCATGCATGGCTTTACAAATGAACTGAGTATTGCACGAAAGGCATGCATGTATTCGCTGATAGTGATGGAAGAAATGTCCTGCAATCAAGCAGAGCAACAGCACAACCCACACATCCTGGGAACGAGGTTTTCCATTTTATCCATGCTCGGTTCCTTTATGAATGGGATGGGATGCGAATGGCAGTCCCCACTGTTTATTTGCTTGCTTCTTTTTGAGAGGTAGAGAATAAAAGTCTATCACGGAATCCTTTTACCAGTAAGAATTCCCAAGCAGTTGAGAGATATAGTCATCAACACCTCTCAATTACGGACTTGCTTAATCAATATTAATAAAATATCAAGGGTGCATTAAAAACAAAAATGTAACACATGTATGAACAATTGAAAAAAATAACAGAAAATATATAGTGAAGAGACAGATCCGGTGTCAACTCATCTATGTGGGGCTTGCTCATGCTCGCCCTCAATAAGAAAATAGTGAAGAGACAGATCTGTCCCAATACCAGTGAAAGGGGATAACGTTTGTGCCTGCAAAATGAATAACAATAACACCTATGTGGTATAATTCATGTCATTTAGAAGTAAACTTAAATTGAAAATGGAATCAGTTCTTTTTTTAAATATGTGCAACAGTCTGATTCTCTGCTCCTTAGTTTCCGGTTCCAGCCTATAGTGTGCACCCTGCATAGAAATAATTTATACCTCCAGCTTCTTTTATTGCAAGTGATCAATATTTCAGTATGAGTAGATTGTGATGTATTGCTTCTGGTAGCAAGAAGTGAATTCTCACAGCATTGAATACCTTTCATTTTGTACACAGCCAAATATAACTGTTTCGACCCTACCGTAGTCGCTCGTTATTAGGCGTGTGTGCCTATATCTCCACAGGAAGGAAATATGCGCCTCTAAGCGAGATGCGCTTAATTTCAAATGACATTCCTCGTGTGCTTCAATTCGAGTTATAGCTTTTTCCACTCAAGGGCTATATATACTGTGCATGCAATAGGAGTTGTTCATATGCATGCATCAACTGAAATTAGTCCACCTGTCGGCCACAACACCAAATAAGGGCAAACTCTACATATATATCAAAACCATGCACATTGTTGCTGCAAGGTACATATTCCCAATCTGAAAAGCCACAAGACATTAAGCACACACACTTACCTTCATAGTCCTTGTCCAACTTTGAAGCTAATACTCTGTGATCCAAATATTTGACAGCATTTATGAGATGTTGTATTTTTGGAGGGGGGTCCATCTCACGCCAGAGTCGGATCACTTCACTCAGGTAGAAACCGACATTGCTAGTGTATACCTCGAATTCTTTCAGCCTATTGGGACTGATGTGTAGTTGAATTCCGAAGGCATGCCAGCTGGCTCTGATTGGTTTCAGCTTGGCCATAAGAAGTCCAAGTCCTATAGATATATTGCCTGGATTTCGGTGTAGAAAATTTTAAGCATCATCAATATAGTGTAATATCAATGCAAAGTAGTTCTGAATGGAACTGTGCATGAACTACTAACATATAGTAGGCTAACTTCAAGGCCAGCAAACGGTATTTCAGTGGGTATTTCAAAAGACTGCAGTGAAAGGGCACGAGTGGTTATAAGTGGTTGCTGGTAGACTAGCTTAGTAGCTGAGCTACATCAAATTATGCATTGCAGTCTGCTCGTACACGTTCTTATGCAGAAGCAAATTGTTGCTGCCTGGACTGGCAGGAAATTGGGTAGTAGACTTGACTCAAGCAAAATTGGTATAGGTGTTCCAAATTACCCCATTCCGATATCCACGCATTTCCGTTATGAAAGATTCACAACTAACACACACAAGAATTTCATATTTTGTGGTCAGCATGTAGCTAATCCCAAAAGCAGGTAGCATGCATATATCCATAGATTCTTGTGTATTGGAATAGAGGCATTGCAACAACACCTCAGATTATTAGCAGAGCTAATCTTGAAAGCAAGCACAATATTAACCTTGTGAATCTTCCAGAGTGCATGCTAGTGCCTTGTATCCTACAGCCTCGGTCTTCAAGGCTGCAATGATCGGTTCCCATTTTCTGGGCACGGGGTTGTTGTTCCACCACTCAGTCAGTGTTTGCGTGAAACACTTTTCCGTTTGGTGTTCTTTACCACTCACACCATCAAGTACACCAGTATCAAGTCCAAGGTGCACCCCAAGATCGTACCACCTAGCAGCCACGGGTTTCAGGTCATTCTCTAACCTTGCCTGCACTGTACATGTAAGATTGTAAGCAGTGTTATGTACCAACACTATTCATTGTTACTTTGTATTACACAATGAACATATTGCTGGACACTGCATTCAGGTATTTATGTGTATGCACAACATAGGCTGTATTACGCATAAAGCTACAATATGCCTCCACAATATTAGCGGACATTGTGTGCTCACCTAGCCTCATACATATGTACAACATACTATTCATGCCCTTGACAGGTGACTATGCACTATGAAAGCTGAAATAGGACCTGCATGGGTGCTTACTGATAGCTTAGTGCATATAGTAATTCCATCCTCGCAGCAACAAATTCATATAGTAGTTATATGGGGTTATAGATGTGGAGCACTGATTGCATGTTACTCATATACTCAGGCCCTGCCTGGGTACAAGGCTAGTTGGAATGTACAAATAATGATACCCCTTGGCTACATATTTTGACAAACCTACCAATGACTCCTGGAGTACCTGCAGAAAATAGAACAAATGATTATTGATTAAAGCCATAAGGGACATTACAAATATTTTTCACATCAGACAGTTGAAGCCAGAAAGCTTTGATGAGGGGACAGCAGCAGCAGCTGTTGGGCTTCAGCACAGTGGAACCCCTCTAATACAGACACCCTTGGGCCCCTAATACGTGTCCTTATTTCGGGGCCGGGAAACAGCATGAAGTTAGGAAGTGTCCTGCTTAGGGAGAAGCTTGAGTTGATTAGGGTGTCCTTAAGTTAACCCTTTAACTACTGAATTCTTCCCACCAAGACAACACATTTTCATGCATTTAGCGCACACCACCTTCGCAGGTACTCCTCTCCCACAGCATTCGCTCCTCAGTGGCCAGACTTGGTGGGGCTCGCACACATGGAGAGACTCCTCTGGCAATACCGTTAATGATATTCATGACCCCCCACAAGCCCAGCAATTGGAGGTCAAAGGTTGATGTCAGCCGGATTTTCGCTCAGCATTTTCCCTAAACTTGGGCCAGATCTGACTGATGGTACACCTTACACCACCAATTTGCATGTTTTCTTGAGGTCCTGGGTGGGGTCTATGAATCTCGTTAAGGTTATGATGAACAATTAGGAGGCAGCTGTCAGTTTGTTTACATAAACCGAGATAATAATATTCATAGCGGAAGTGGTACATGTAAACGTGGTACAAACTCAGACTAATGAGACCTTACAGTATTTCATACCTTGTGCCAAATATTATAACAAAGGGAAATTGTTTCTCATGCATGAATTTTGACTTGCTGCACGTGTAGCCTGATGTATTTTGCAGGGCGGCACGAAGCGATATCACGAAATTGGCGGAGGCTATGCATGCCTACAGAATGCTCATCTTGGCTGAACCGGTAAGTTTTTGTACATGTAGCTAAAAGTAGACACAGATCGCCGAATATCTCTTCGTCATGACCTAGCAAGTACTGTGTACTAGTGCTGGAGAATTTTTGAGGGTTGGGCTACCGTCTGCCTCTCAGTAATTTGGCGCAAAAGCGCTTGAACAGTGAGTCTAATTGCCTAGGTCCAAATGCCTTGAGGCATTTTACTTTCCTGTTCCAGGTGTTCGTACTTCTTTCATGTGGTGTTGGAATGTTGGAATGCAGCTTGTTTCGGATTGATATCTGTTATAGTTCCTGAGATATAAAGCGGCAAAGTTACCAGCAAAAACGTTTATCGAATTGTGCATTGTAACCTTAAAACCCAAAATCCTTGGGTCAATGAATCTCATTAAAATTAAAATAAAAAATGCCCATGCCCCCCCTTTCGATACCCCCCGCTTCTACGTTTTAGCTGGGGGTGCGCGCCGCAAACTGACCAAATTTTTGGGTTCGTCCCTCAAACTTGTCCCTAGGCCTTCTGAAGCTTATTTTTTGGTCTCTTTTTGGACTGACGAGAAGCCCTACAAGTGCATAGGGTCTAAATGACATCTATAGACGTCAATGGGGCTTAAAGGGTTAATTAAGAGGGGTTTCACTGTTACAAACTCATCAATCGATACCAAGACGGAGGAACAAGATACTGATCAAAGGCTAATTTGACTGCAGGAGACGGATGTCCACCGGAGCCAAAGTATAGAAGACTTGACTGCATGAGGCAACATTGCCCATGCTCTTTAGGGGTCGCCTAAGGAGATCCCTAATTTCAAGACATGTAACTCTGCAAACGGCAAACCGATTCTATTTATAGAAATCACGTGCTAAATGGTTTGTTACGAGATCAGTGGTGCGCGCAGCTCTGGCATGCTAACCGCGGTAGTCACAGCCATTCTCTAGTAAGTCAATGAACTTCTAATCTAAACTCACTGCTGTTACCCTGGACAGCGCTTACCACTGCCTTCGATCTCCTTGCCTCAGTTTCGCCAGCAAACTCCGACGAACCGTGTCATTCAGTGGAGCCGGTCCTGAGCGAAGCCTACGGCACCTGCGTGTTGTTTACCTCTTTGGTTATGTAGGCACTAACCTGTTACCTTGTACTCACCTTATGTGTAATATTTAATCTGTTAGTTTTGTATAAAAGACCTGTCTGAATGTTGTACTTTGGTTCTTGTATATTGTTCAACAAGATTTGCTCAGTGAGCCCCGATATTACATTTGGCGACGAGGATTTCGATTCGTTCCCGCGACATGGCCACGCAGTTCGGCACTCTTAAGGAATTTCAGCCCGAGTCGGATGCAATCAAGGCCTACCTTGAACGTGTTGAACTCTACTTTACCGCCAACTCCGTGGATGAAGACAAGCAAGTACCCATTCTCCTCAGCGCTATCGGATCTGCGACGTACGCCCTCCTAAGCGATCTACTCGCGCCGGATCCGCCAAAGACCAAATCTCTGTCAGAGATTTCAGTCGTTCTGTGCCGTCACTACGAGCCGAAACGTGCAGTAATAGCAGAGCGATTCCATTTCCACAAACGGGACCAAGCTGTGGGAGAGAGCATCACTGACTACGATGCAGCCCTACGGAGGTTGGCGACCCACTGTCGGTTTGGGGGAACCCTGGAGGAAGTCCTCCGCGACCGCCTTGTATGCGGCCTACGGCACGAGAACATCCAGCGCCGACTACTCTCAGAGGTTGAGCTCACCTACGCCAAAGCGATGGACATCGCCCGAAGCATGGAAGCAGCTGACAAGAACACAAAATCGTTCAAGCCATCAGATCCTGCTATCCGATCCTTTTCTAGCCAATCCCCTCGGACTAAAGAGCGGCGACCGTGCTACCGCTGTGGCCGTTCCGCCCACGACCCAGCCGAATGCAAATTTAAAGACGCTGAATGCCACCACTGCGGCAAACGAGGACATATCGCGCCGGCCTGCAGATCAAAGAACCAACCTACGCGCCGCACCCAGCCGAAACCTACCCGGAACAAGAAACACAGAAACACTAACCGTGTTCAAGATGACGACCCAACCGCTGATACTGGTGAAAGTAGTGGCGAAGACTACCATCTTCACAAGATGGGCACGCAATCGTCCCCCCCAGTCGAAGTTGACGTAGTCGTCAATGGCACAAGCCTGACGATGGAGGTTGACACGGGCGCCGCCGTTTCGATCATCTCCGAGAAGACCAGACGAGCGTTGCTCCCGCACTTGAAGCTACACGCCTCGGACCTGGTCCTCAGGACTTACACAGAAGAACCTATAAAGGTTATCGGGACGCTGAACGTACGTGTACAGTACGGAAGTCAAGCAGAGAAACTTGTACTGGTTGTTGTCGGGGGAGATGGCCCAAGTCTGTTCGGACGGAACTGGTTGCGATACCTCCGACTTGACTGGAATAAGATTGCCAGCATCCGCAGCGCCCAACTCAGCCCGCTGAAATTGTTAATGCAGCAACATCAGTCATTGTTCGCTGACGAACTGGGCACCGTAGACCCCTACAAAGCAATTCTGAACGTCCGCACGGACACAGCACCATCGTGTCAAGCCATCAAGCCCAATCCACCTACAGCACCACTACATCCATGGGTTTGGCCAGACACTCCATGGAAGAGGATCCATGTGGATTTTGCTGGACCCTTCCAGGGCAAGATGTTTTTCATAGTGGTCGATGCCCACTCTAAGTGGCCTGAGGTTGTCACAATGTCAACTACCACCTCTCACACAACCATTGAAGCTCTACGATCCCTGTTCGCTCGTTTCGGACTGCCAGAACAGCTCGTTTCGGATAATGGTCCGCAATTCACGTCAACCGAGTTTGCACAGTTCATGAAGGGCAATCACATCAAGCACATCCTTTGCTCACCGTACCACCCATCTTCGAACGGACTTGCAGAGCGCTTCGTGCAAACATTCAAACGCTCAATGAGAGCTGGAGAGCAAGACGGTAGATCTCTTCAACATCGTCTATCGGAGTTCCTACTCACCTACCGAACTTCAACCCATGCCACCACTGACACATCACCAAGCGAATTGTTCCTGAATCGCAAGCTACGAACTCGCTTTGACCTGCTCAAGCCTGACACAAAGGGAATTGTGGAGTCCAGACAAGCAGAGCAAAAGAAACATCATGATAGCCATTCAAAGCAGCGTTGTCTGTTCCCCGGAACCCCCGTCATGGTCAAGGACTATCGGCACTCCAACAAATGGATTCGTGGCACCATTTTGAAGAAACTAGGTCCAGTCACCTACACAGTCGATGTTGGCAATGGAAACCTTTGGAAGAGACACATTGACCAGCTTAGGAAATGCATGGAGTCATCCTCTCAACTTCCAGCAACTGATTTCCGCCCAATAGATTCACCCATTCTGGATAATCATCACTACCCAGCTGATGCTGATACCCTCAATCCGCCTGAACCTCAGGTTCCTCAGCATGCATCTGCATCCCAACCAGTTGTGAGCCGTCGTTACCCACAACGAGATCGTCACCCTCCTGATCGATTCATGGTCATCTCAGAAAGCTGAACTCTCTGATTTAACAGGGGAGGAGATGTGGTAATGTGAACTCATTCCACACTTCTAGGTGTAACAGTGTAAACTAGGATTGTATTGTATGTATTAATGTGTTACCTCTTTGGTTATGTAGGCACTAACCTGTTACCTTGTACTCACCTTATGTGTAATATTTAATCTGTTAGTTTTGTATAAAAGACCTGTCTGAATGTTGTACTTTGGTTCTTGTATATTGTTCAACAAGATTTGCTCAGTGAGCCCCGATATTACAGTTTCCAGCCGTCAAAACTTGGATGGCGTCCATTCATCCACTCTACGTGCTCGCAGCTTGTGGGCCAGACTCTCACAGGGGAAGAGAGAAGTTGCCATAAGGCTCTCATGTTGCACAATCAGGAGTAGGAAGGCTAACTAAGTGGGTGCGAACATAATTGGGGTGTGTGTGTAGTAGTAAAGCACTGACAAGCAGATGTTAGCTCGTGTCCTAGTTTACTGAAACACGCTGTTGAATCCACTTAACACGCCAAGAAATTGCCATGAGAGCCCATCCTGATAATGAAAAATGAAGGCGAAATCAATTTTCCGCACTTTGTGCGGATTGATTAACACTACGCGCCTCTATGCACTGCCTCCGGCAGCATGTGACCATCCTGCAAATCACTGCTACGCCTATGGATTATGGTTTTCTTGTGCACTATAAGGTTGCTAGGGAGGAGAGTATAAAGGCTGAGTTCTTCATTGTCCATCTTGTATCATCTTTGGTCATATGTGAATCTGTTAAAGTTGTTTGCGACCATCAACCTCGGACCTCTTGTTAGCTGCATGTAAATTAGACCGTGCGTGATCAGTTCTGCTGCGAGTCAGAGCAGAGTCTATCACAGTCAGAGCAGAGTCTATCACAGTCAGAGCAGAGTCTATCACAGTCAGAGCAGAGTCTATCACAGTCAGTCAGAGCAGAGTCTATCACAGTCAGAGCAGAGTCTATCACAGTCAGAGCAGAGTCTATCACAGTCAGAGCAGAGTCTATCACAGTCAGAGCAGAGTCTATCACAGTCAGTCAGAGCAGAGTCTATCACAGTCAGAGCAGAGTCTATCACAGTCAGTCAGAGCAGAGTCTATCACAGTCAGAGCAGAGTCTATCACACCATTTTTGAGCAACTTTTGTGGTTCTGCCACTGTCCGTGTTTTAGACCGTGGTTCCCTTCCGTTCCGTTCTGTTCAGTACAATCAGGAGCTTATGAGCGGCGAATTCGCGGCTTCGCCGCTCATAAGCTCCTGGTACAATCATGTAGTATGTCATGAAGACAGGGAGAGTGCCTCATGTCCTGGACAGTCCTGGCCTGAGGTTGGGCTATTCTCAGTCACATTCGGATAACAGTCATGTGCAAACATTTAATATTCTGCATACGCACTCGCTCACGCTTGTCCCACAATGCAATGCATTCCCTTAGTTATATGTTTATGGCATTGTCTAATACTGCGGCTAGCCTAAGCAGAAAACTTGCATGGCTGGCATAAGGAGCGTACTATACTAGCCTCATTCCCAGGCTCTCTCCAACATACCGTACATATCTGGTAGCTACCATGCCCATGGTGACATTGTGCGCTGTGCATATCCATCAAGATCGGAATCCTTTACATTTATACGATCTCACCGGCTTGTTGGGACGCTGACTGTAGTATTTTGCCCCCGGGTGGGAATACATGGGACGGCCGTTGTGCAATTGAGCTTAATGTTACCACCTTCTGTGTAGTCATTGCTTCTTGGGAGGTTGGAGAGGAGATTTGAATCACCAGCGTAGGAGTCTTCCTTGCGAGAAGTATATCAGGGGCGGCAAGACCGGTGATGACGACAGAGTGCACGCCTCATGAATATATTATTGTTGGTTTTAGACGTGGGAAGTGGGACGGGAACGTGGGACTGGACTGCATGGACTGACTAAACTGCCGCGTTCAGGATAGGACAGAAGATAGGAATACATATTCACTCGTTCCATTTTCAAAGATTTTTATCCAACAGAGTACGTAGTTGTGGAAAAGGGTACGGCAAATAAGCTAAGACCTTAGTACTAACATGAAATACAAGAATATAGTGTACAAAGAGCTGTGAAAAGTGCTCTCTGTCCAATTATCGAACACTCAATATCAATATTGTTTACAGTAGTGTGCCAAATGATGTCGATATTCTTGACATTGTTCTTAATTCCAGGGTTTGAACTTGAAGTTGTCCAGTGTTGTTTCAGTTCAACGTTTAGTAGCTAAGTAGAAGTTAAAGAGTTTTAGTAAAGGGTGCAAATGAGTAAAAACACCAAAACACTGAGTGTCCAACCTGCTTATGTCACCTGTTTCTGTAGTGCTCAGTGCTCACCTTCTTCTTGATTGACTGGCTTCTGTTGTCAAAGTTTATCTAAATTGTGGTCAAAGCAGGTGTCTTAGTTACTCGAGTACGAATGGCTGCGTCTGCCTACAGAGTAGATTGTGGAAATATTGGGCTATTCCATTTGTTGTCCGACCCCCCCCCCCCCCCCCCCCCCCCCCCCACAGATGACCGAAGTGTTTGGACTATACACTTCAGGCTTCTTGACCCCCTGGACAAGTGACTAAATTGTCCTATACCCCCCCGAAAAAAAGACTAAATTTTATTTTACCCCCTGGACAAGGCTCCTTTACCCCCTGGACAACAACAAAATGCTAACAACCCCCTGGACAGCCAAGTTTTTGTGCCCCCTGGACAAACCGGTCATCTGGGGGGGGGGTTCGAGAAATCTACCGGGTAGGTTTTGAGTTGGTTATGTGTACGTTCGAACGGTACCGCTCAGTATGCTCTAGCTAACCGGCACATATCCGTATATCACGGTCTTTCTGTATGTTTATGTTGGCAGGCCGGTCCCACCCACTGACGTCATGTAATAGTAATTGAATATACATGGGTGGAGTTTTGAGGTTTCACTTTCATATTATCATCAACAACATGGAACACAATGATCTAGCTACAATGTATGTCAGTGTATATAAAACCATGGTGAAGTTGGCATACTAATATGTACATCCTAGCTCGACCAAGGCCTTACATGCTGTGAGATGCTATTTTATGGATGTGTTTTACCACACAGCACGGACCCATTGGCTGAAGCAGCTGCTATACTGAAGTCGCAGAGTCGGCGTTAGTCAGGGCTCTCATGTGCTCCTTCATGCAGAGGTTTAATGTCCGTTCTGTTTGATTACAGATTACATACATCCCACCACATGTGCAATCCGCACATGGGATTTGGTATAGCTACCACACCTCTCTTGTCTGGGGGAACTGGATCCTTTGGATGGACCAGAACGTTGTGGAGGGTCAACGGACCTCACCCCACTTGACGTTTCTGTGTGCATGTTGTATCTCCCTTTCTTTTTTTCTCTTTGTTGATAGCTACCTGCCTTTTCTATCTATTGCACACTTCTGGTATTGGTCACAATAAATTATATTGACGGTTTTGTAGCAGCTGCTCCATTGCCACTGAAAATGATCTCTGTATATAGGGGTCAAAAACGTTTGTAAAAGTTCTTGGCTAGTCAGGATTTGCACAAACTGTTTTACCATGAGTCCTCCTATAGCCACACAATGGCACACATACAGTTGTAGTTGTCCAGGGCTAGCAACCAATGCCATGCAGCTGCATGCATGGATGAACAGTTTCAACAACAGAATTAGCTACATAAAAACAATCATCTACAATGACCAGTGCCTTTTGCTCTCAATTTTGCAAACTCTCCTGTGAAATGAACATCGTATTAGCCAAGTGGATTTCAAAGTTCGAAGTTGTCCATTCTTCTGAAGTATATCCACGAAATGAGATTAAGATCGACCTGAGGTGTCAGTGTGAAATGTGAGTTCACCCTAAATACCAGTAAGTTGCACTGCTATAGTATACGAATGTAGCCAGTTGCCAACTGATATGACTCCCATTTAGCAGCAAGACATGCTCAGGACTCCCAATTAAAGGTACCAAAAGGAGGAAGAGCACAGATGTAGTCATAATAATTATATATATAGTTCCAAGTATTGCCGTTGCAATACAATTTGACAGTTAATTTCAATTTCATAAAACCTTCCACTGTCTTGTGTTTGGTCATCCATGCAAACTGAAAACTGGTGGATGCCTGCCTGATCAAGTGCAATTACGTCCTTTGTCACTGACCAACAAATCCTCTTGCTCATGATGACTTTGGTCCTGGCAAATTACAAGCCTAGAAAAGCCATATCCAAGCAAAAGCTGATCAATCTAGGGAAAAGGGGATCAGTGATGCAACTATATTCATACAACATTTTCTTGTTGATAATTATTATGTGCAACAATACTTCACAAACAAATATTATCGGGTGGCCACTAGTAACTCAGATCATAATGTCATTGAGTCAACGCAATAAAGAGTTCTTAACGCAGAACAGCAGTCATGCCCTGGCACAGGAAAAAGCTCAATCTTTGGAAGCAGCATACCTCCTGACAGCAGCTCCTCCGGCTGCTCCAGCGGCTGCTCCAGTGGCTCCTATCCCAACATAAGTTGTTCCGGCCAGGCCTGCCACTCCAGCACTCTGTAGGCTAGCAAACAGACTTCCTGCAGCAACATTCCCGATGGTTGCCTGCCATGCTGCGGCAACACTCCCGGCTGCAACACCACCAGCACCGAATCCAAGTGCTGGTAGGACTATTGGAGCCGCAACTATGGCTACAGTACCGACAGCAACAGCACCAGCAATGGAAAGAACTGGGACTGATTTCATCCAGCTAGGTCTACCTCCAGTGTCTGTAGTATCGTTTTCAGTAGCTATGTGAGGGTAGAACATGTATAGTAGAAAATCAAACGCAAAAAAGGAATTTAAAAGCCAGCCAGTATCAATTTGTTTACCATTATTCGCTCCTCCGGTGTCTGTAGTATCCATTTCAGTAGCTATGTGAGGGTGGAAAACGAAGAGGTAAAATTAAACGCAGAAAAACAGGTAGGATAATTAAAGAAAGCCAGCAAGTATCAATTTGTTTACCATTATTCGCTCCTCCGGTATCTGTAGTATCCTTTTCAGTAGCTATGTGAGGGTGGAAAATGAAGAGGTAAAATTAAACGCAGAAAAACAGGTAGGATAATTAAAGAAAGTCAGCAAGTATCAATTTGTTTACCATTATTCGCTCCTCCGGTGTCTGTAGTGTCCTTTTCAGTAGCTATGTGAGGGTGATAGAACATCAAACACAAATAAGCGGAATTAAAAAGCCAGCAAGTATCAATTTGTGCACCATTATCCAGTCCTCCGGTGTCTGTTGTATCCTTTTCAGTAGCTATGTGAGGGTGGTAGAACACGAAGAGATAAAATTAAATGCAGAAAAAACCGGCAGCATAATTAAAGCCAGCAAATATCAATTTGTTTACCATTATTCACTCCTCCGGTGTCTGTAGTATCCTTTTCAGTAGCTATGTGAGGGTGGAAAATGAAGAGGTAAAATTAAACGCAGAAAAACAGGCAGGATAATTAAAGAAAGCCAGCAAGTATCGATTTGTTACCATTATTCGCTCCTCCGGTGTCTGTAGTGTCCTTTTCAGTAGCTATGTGAGGGTGATAGAACATCAAACACAAATAAGCGGAATTAAAAAGCCAGCAAGTATCAATTTGTGCACCATTATCCAGTCCTCCGGTGTCTGTTGTATCCTTTTCAGTAGCTATGTGAGGGTGGTAGAATACGAAGAGATAAAATTAAATGCAGAAAAACAGGCAGCACAATTAAAGCCAGCAAATATTAATTTGTTTACCATTATTCACTCCTCCGGTGTCTGTAGTATCCTTTTCAGTAGCTATGTGAGGGTGGTAAAACAAAGAGGTAAAATAAAACGCAGAAAAAACAGGCAGGATAATTAAAAAGCCAGTAAGTATCAATTTGTTTACCATTATTCGTTCCTCCAGTGTCCTTTTCAGTAGCTATGTGAGGGTGGTAAAACGTGAAGAGGTAAAATTAAACTCAGAAAAACAGGCAGGATAATTAAAGAAAGCCAGCATGTATCAATTTGTTTACCATTATTCCATCCTCCAGAGTCTGTAGTATCCTTTTCAGTAGCTATGTAGTAGAACATGTAGAGTAGAAGCATGCATGGAAAAATCGAACACAGAAAAACAGGCAGGACAATAAAAAGCCAGCATGCAAGTATCATTATTCAGTAGCGATGTGAGGGTGATTGAACAGGAAGTGGTAAAACCAGAAATGATGGAAATGGTAACGGAAATGGAATCAAAATGGAGAATGGAGGGGAAATGTGCTATGCGCACGCAAGTGCACGTGACGCCCATTAAAATTAACCCCAATTTGTAGCTAAAGCCAGTGCTGCGGTTTTGCCTATATATTTATGCCATGCCAGAGTGAACTCTCAGCTAAATTTACAGAGCTCTGCAGGGATTTTTGTTCAGTGTCCTGCGAGCAACAGGCGTTGAACTCAGGTAAATTACGGTTGGCAACACCAATAATTTAGTCACTGGACAAGCAACTTGCAAAGCTCTAGAATCATTGTGGCTGTAAATAGTAGAATCAGACCTCATTGCGCATCAGCAAAAGTTCTGCAAGTGCCAAGTTGACAACTCAGTATCAAGTGCGTCAAACAAGAGATCAACATTAATGTGTGTTGTGTGAGGATGAGAGACAAACTTGGCAACTAGTGTGTTTTCATTACATTTTTGTTGTGTGTACTTTGACTTTCCAAAATTTGATGTTGTTTTCTCAATTCAGTGGTCAACCCTGGGGAGCTTTTAGGATCCTCTTGTTCTTCGCCACTGCGGTACTGTAGATTGAACAAGTGCCTTGCAAATTGCAGGAGGTAGTCAGCACTCATATATGAGCTTGTGCATAGTCAAAAATAAAGCCACACCATTGAGTGTAATAGCAGTGAGTGAAGTGGTCACTCACGTCACACCTTACAATTGTTGTAGTGATCACCGATGGCAAGGATTGATGACTTTTGATGTAGGGATCCAGCTAGCCTAGCTCATTCCCATGCAGGCCTCTGCCAAGATTTTATCTCGCAGCCGTGGTTTTCTCCATAGCTGCGAGATAAAATCTGGGTGGAGGCCTGGTCCTATTCCAACAATGTATAGTGATACTTTTCATGGCCTTCAAGGAATCCGATATGGACTCCACAATTGCAACTATAGACGGTTGGCCAACTTGCCAAGAAGCTGGAAACACTCATGACCAACATGTGGTTGCTTGGGGTTTATCTTCAGAATGGCCATCTAGGCTCTAGTTCTGACACAGCTATGTATGGTCAGCTGCCCTGGTATATAGCCAGCAACCTGCCTGAACATCCAACAACAGCCCGGGCTGTTGACATGCTGCCAACTATATACTGACATGATCTCTAAACTTCTGATACCTTATAGCTACCAGAAGGAAATGTTCACTTAAAAGAACCAAATAGTGAACTGTGCTGAATGAACCAGCCAAACTATAACTACTGACTCTATCAGTGACTAGCTTTCAACTTTGCCATTTGCTATTGGGATGAGAGAATGTTCCTGCAATTAATCCACAGCTGCATGCTAGCAGCCATTGTAGCTGTCAATTGGATTGCCACAGTGTTTCTATTGAGATTGCAAAACTGTAGGATGATGCAACCCATATGGTTGTCCAATGGACCAACCACTGAATCTATAGCTGACAGTGTCATCAGGTATGGCTTGTTTGTAGACTATACATTGCTGGATAGCTGCTTATAACATAAACACAATTCACACTTGCATGCACACAGTATACACATGCAGGCAGTTATAGCGTCAATGTCAGGGTGTGTGTGTCCTGGAGAGTGAGAAAGATAACTCAAACACCTTGGAGATCAAACTGTGAGTGTCTGTTTCAAGAGGATGAAGAGCAGAACCCACTCATACCGGTAGTTATTTCAGAGATCAAATTGTATTATGCAACTTTTCAGATCCACTTACTTCTCATTTGCTAGTTGTGTTGCTACTACGCCCTTACATGGATAATTTCATCATCAGGCCTAGCTTTATCACTAACTACCCATGATAGAACAAGTAGAGTAGAAGCACGTAAAATCAAATGCAGAAAAACAGGCAGGGATGCTTAAACAGCCACCGTGTAACATGCGCAGCTGGTTATCAACAGCCAGCAACTAAATACCATGCACTATACTGGGGTGAGTATAGTACATATGTATTGAGGGTTCCATTTTAGTTTGGGAGAAGTGTCAAATTAAGATCTGAGATAATATTATATTATAGACCCATTGCATTCACATCACTTTTCCATGACATTTAAATTTTCCGTATACTAAAGCTGTGCGACCATCTTTGATGTACCGTACCCAGGCCTCCACCCAGATTTATCTCGCAACCGTGGATAAATTTTTCCACGGCTGCGAGACTGGGTGGACGCCTGGGAACAAAGCTACATCACTGGTAAGCATTTATATACAAGTAGCCCTATTAGCCTACATATTTTCATTCAAAATTGTTGGTGCATCATCGTGTTTGCCGAGATTGCCATACGCGTACATAGAAGCTGCCATCTCCAAAAATGGGAAATCTTTACTTGGCACAAAACCATGCAAATAAGCCGGTTAGGTGCTTTTTACGTCATAATAATTCATTTAGTACAACTGCAGACAGTCGTGAAAATCCACGGAAATACGCATGTTCGAAGCGAAGTGAAATCGACAACTAACCTCGTGGGGAGGAGAGAGTCTGGGCAAATTCACATATGGTTCTCATATTGCACAATCAGCAGTAGGGCAGCTGGCTAAGTGGGTGCGAATGTAATTGGAAGCATGTAGCTATAGTAGCAAAGCATTGACGCATGGTCCACATACTAATGTGGTAACCACGCTCCATTGAATGCCAAGAAATTCCTGGCATGTTAGATGCAAAAGCCATATGGGACAAAATTTTCCCAGACTCTCCTCTCCACGTAGTGGGTGTAGCGAGAGGCTGGCCTGCGTGACTAGTGCTGGAGAGCAGCAAACGCAGGTGACTTCAGTCAGTCCTCAACGCTTGCACTGAGCGAATTGACTTGAAGATCACATGTGACAGCATATGATTGGATCTGCCGAATGGGATTTCAAGTATAGAGTTCAAGACTAAAGTTTTTAGAGCCTCCTTTTCCCCATGCAGTCACTTGAGTCGATCCATGCTGGGGAAAATTCGAGGGCTATATATAGCCCGCTAGCAATTAACCGTACTCTGAATGAAGTCTGTACCTAATCGTGATTTAATACTAGTTATGATGATGATTAATGGGGTGGGTGGGGGGGGGGGGGGGGGGGGGGGGGGGGGGGGGTGAGAAGGTGACTTGTCGAAGGCAACAGCCACACGGGCCACAATAACAATTTAATGTCGTACCAGTACTGGAAGCCTGCCATAAGCGCGGTACCGATCGCCACCACGGACCACGGAGCAACTTAGCGGTCGACATCGGGCGCGGGCAGTCTTGGTGATGATGATCACGGGTTCAGCCACTTGAGTACATATGTACTATCATGGACAATGACAGGACAATGCACTAGTAGTTCGCGTTTTCGTGACGTCCCAAACACGCAAATGTACGTACACTGTACTATATACGTAACGTGACGCAGTACCGGTGTCATAAAATTTTGGGGCCCCCATGAGAATGGGGCCCCCTGGGGCCCCAGAATATTAATATTTTGGGGCCCCCAACGTGAGAATGGGGCCCCCTCGCGGCGGGCGGGTGGAGATTTCGGTACGATCATCCCAAACTCGAATGTCAGAACCTGTCAAGCGCAGTATAAAAGGACAACGGTGGAGCAATGATTCTTCACAAGGATCCACTATGGACAGAACTACTACCTCGGACAAGCAAGGCGCCTCTTCCGCAACTACTACCGACCGCGAATCTACCACAGACGGAAGATTCACTTTCACCCATCTTGGAATCAACCGCACATTGGACCTTGTGGCGTCGAAGTACTACTGGCCTGGTCTCAGCAAGGATGTGATCGAATACGTGAGTTCTTAGATATGACCACACTGTTTGACGATATAATATATCATACTGGTCATCTCTTTCCATGTAGATCAACACATGTGAAAAGTGCCAGCGGAACAACTTTAAGCTGCAAAAAGCTTCTGGAGTTCTTCATCCCATCCCAGTCAAGCCCGAAGTATGGTATCAAGTGGGCATGGACCTTATTGGGCCAATGCCAGTGACACCAAGGGGTAACAAGTACATTGTCACCCTCACTGATTACTAGTTCACTAAGTGGGCTGAGGCTGCACCACTGCCTGACAAGACTGCTCTGGGTGTTGCGAAGTTCATTTACTCTGTAAGGGAACTCAGAAATTATGGTACTGTAGTAACCAAATGTCTGATTGGGAGAATAATTTTATCGTAATAATTATTGTTACCACATAGGTCATGTGTAGGATGGGCTGCCCCAGGGTACTCATCACTGACCAGGGTCTCGAGTTCGTGAATTCACTCTCATCGCTGCTGTATTCGATAACCCACACTGAGCATCGAATCACAAGTGCCTACCATCCCCAAACGAATGGACTCACAGAGTGCTTTAATCAAACTCTAACACGATGCTTGGAAAAGGTGGTTGATGAGTCTCAGAGCGACTGGGATGAGAAAATCAACACTGTGCTGATGGGGTACAGAGCATCTCGACAGGCATCGACGAAGCAGTCACCCTATTTCATGCTCTTCCAGCAAGAAATGCAGCTTCCCATCGACAATGAGGCCCTACCTCATGACCCCAAGCTGGAGGTTCAACATGAAGATGATCCTGAATCTATTGGTCACAGAATTGATCAGCTACTCCAGTCAAGGGAAGAAGCCTTCAAGGATGCTGAAGCAAATATAGCTTTAGCCCAGAAGCAGCAGAAAGAGACATACGACCGAAAACACCAGCCCCCAGTCATGCAGCTAGGGTCTAAAGTGCTTCTTGAGAACACAGCACAGAAGCAGCGAAAGGGTGGGAAAATGGATCCTCTGTGGTTACATCATCAACAGTGATCTAGGTGAGGACTTCTCTCCTTTTCAACAGTTAGCTTCTCTCCGTATGTACAATAGACAGAACCTCGTTCCCAGGGGTTGGGAACGAGACTACCCCCAGCCCTCGAAACCGCAGCACAAGACGGTTACGGGTAGCCTCGTTCGAGAGCGACCAAAAGCTGGGCGATTGCCTGGAACGAGGCTAACAAGACGGTGCATATCTAGCTATCTGCAGTTTTATCTCCGTCGTCGGTGTTGAAGCATTTAATGTAGTAGAAGGTGGACCGAAGATGGTAGTTGTGATCTTGACCTCACCTATCCACTATGATACGAGGAAAGCTACATTTAGACCGAATTCCTGTCTCCAGCGCCGAGCTACAAGCGGTGGGGATCTTGGAATAGGAGGCAGGCCAGAAGACCCTATGCACATATAACACAATTAAAATTTGTACATGGAATATAAACTAAACGATGTAGCGGAGAACCTGCATAATTATGCTAAATGAAACATGGCTGAGACCTATCTCCCTGTACAACTTGAACATGATTGAAGACTACCTCCGCACATCATAAACAGACCAAGTACAAACAAAAAGGCTAAAAGAGGGTCAGGAGGCTTGATCTGTTACTATAGAAAATAAATTTATAAACAGCCCGGAGCGTACAGATCGTCTCTGGGTAAAACTTTTTTTTGATGTCAAAAAGATATCTACACTTGCTCAGTAATTTACGTTACCCCCGAATCCTCTACACATAATTCCTCAAGAGACAATGTATGGCATCTTCTACAAACTGAAATAGCAGACCTCTCAATCAAAGGCAATATATTAATGTTTATGGGGACTTCAATGCCAGAACAGGCACTCTGTTGGACTATGTCTACCACGATTCATCGTTTGCGGAGCACTATATCAAACCGATAAGGAAAAGATGAGAGCATCACAAGATGTGGTGGTTAATAACTATGGGAGAGAGCTGTTAGACTCAGAATAGTGAATGGCCGTCATGCATATGACCAGGACAGTTTGGGAGGATTCACCTGTTTTACCCCTAGAGGTACAGACACAGGACACATGCACCATCGACTGGGGCAACACCCAAGTGAAGGCTGTCATGCCTTTTTTCTGGCAAAGGTGCACCTTGGAGACCTGGCACATGAGGAGCCAGCCCAACCCCCTCAACCGAGAGGAAGGCATCCTGCCTCATGTGTATGATGTACTCAGCCATGAGAACACCCCACCCCCAACGCGTGCACAGAACAGTCAGCAGCTCTAATTTGATTTCCGGTCGCGTGCTACCTCTGTAGGTCACGCGTCTTGCCAATAAGAGTGTCTGTTGATGTGCTGTTATTGTATACGTATTACCACTGAAGAAGACCACCGCAGTGTGGTCGAAACGTTCTTGTTGAACCTCCAACTATACCTAGCCCAGGGGCGTAGGAGCCAGTACGGCTAGTACGGCCATGGCCGTACTAGATTTTTCAGTGTCTTACTTTTTTGTTTGGAAAACTCTCCGCAGACGCCTGAGCTGTGCTGCTCGCTAGCACGCGTGCCATTCGACTAGCCTCGTTCCCAGCCCGTCATGCGTAGTCTCGTCCCTGGGTACGAGACTAGCCATGCACTAGCCTCGTTCCCAGTTTCAATACTAGGGCCGGGGGACGAGGCTAGTGGAACACGTGACTGAAGATGGCGAGAAAAATCAGCACAGTCGGTGGACAGCTGGTAGATATTGGCGACGAGGCTCATTGGCTGTGGTTGGTAATACCTTGACCGTTCGCGAGATGAAAGCCAGACATGGTCTTGAGCTAGCTAGGTTTACGCTGCTACACAATTTTAATTTTACATCAATTATTTTTGTTTCTGTATAATTATGTATAATTAGAAAATAAAGCAATAACGCAGTGTTCAATCGACTGTCCACGTACGTGGTTGTAATCCGTCGACGATGAAAAGAAGGAAGCTAACAGCCCCACACATCGGTTACTTAGTCAATCTTCTTTGCGTCTGGGAACATGTCCAGAATGCGCAGAGATGCTACGAGAGCGCTTCCTGATCGCTAAAAAGAACACGTAAAAAAAATTTTCCGCGCTTCGCGCGAACTGCACTGATCTCCGCTTCGCGGCTCTGCGCACCGCCGAAGGCGGTGCGCTGTGTATCTGCCAATCGAACCCCCCTTTCAAAATTTCTAGTCCGCCACTGCTGGCCTTACTAGATCAAAATTGGTTGTTACCCCCCTGCTAGCCGCACAGGCCTCTATAACTATATACTTCAACAAAATCACCATCGCCTGCATGGACAAGTTCATGATTCACCAGCAATTTAAGCCATCGGTCATTCCTCAGCTCTTGGACAGTATCCGGATTCATTGGTACCACAATGGTACTGTAGTTGATGGGTCCCGAACCAACTCATCTCTGAAACAACAAGAAGAATTCACTTTGTCCCTAGCTTTTTCAATGCCACGGAAGGGAGTGACTTGGGATTTTATGAAGGGGTTGCAGATGTTGATATCTACTATTTTTTTCCTGCTATTGGACAGTCTTTTGCCTACTTGGACTATGTTGAGCTCTATCTCAGCATTTACTATTTTCAACTTGTATCTTGCGTTATCCATATCAGTACGGTAAGTTGGAAACAATCATTACGCATGATGAGCTGCATGTGTTGTATAATCCTATGGCTTGGCCTAGTGAAGCTGCATAGCTGCAGTATGCACACTGTGATGTTGATATGTTTTCAGTTTGGCAGAGGCTCCGTCTGCAACTGCTACTGTGCAGAATCCAGCACTGGAGGTACAGGATTCAACTACCATCACGTGCAATGCAGTGGGTGGCCATCCTGCATGGCAGTCACATCCTATCTGTACAGTAGAAAGTCTCTACACCAGTGAAGAGAAAATTGTCCTCATTCAGGAAAAAAAAAGTATAGATAACTTTGCTACGTAATACCTTATAACATACAGTCCATGGGCCCCTGCAAACAGTGTCTTCACTGTGATGATGATGATGTACATTGTTTTTCTTACAGCAATTTTACAGGTACAAATGGCACTTGAGGTGGTCCTGGAGTGTCAAAACTGGACAGTAAGTCACCACATATTATTTTACCACCATTAAACCCGTGTAATATAACTTGTGGTAGTCATGGTTAGCTACCACGTACCCTTTCTCAGCTCACAGCAGGAGCTGCAACATCTTTCAGTCAGGCTATGACCAGTATCATCCAGGACCTCTGTGACTGTAAAGTCACAGCAGTCAGCTTCCAAAACACCTCTCTCACATGCTCCCCCAACCCCTCTAGAGACTGGAGACGTAGCTCTGTTCACCAGTTCATGCACTGATCTACTCCAGTGACAGTGGGAGCATCACTGCAAGCACACTGGTGGACATGCTGCAAACCTGGCTCCTTACATCTGACAACATCTCTGATGCAATTGATGGCAATTCACAAGTGTAGTGTATGGACACAATGTCACACACAATGTCACACTAATTACATAAGTTACACGACTTGTGAGAATGTTGTCTCAGTGCATAATTATGTCCATTATGTGAAGGCTCCATTGTGATTGTAAGTCAGACCCACCAATTTATCAATACTGAAGTTCTGCCAGTTACTACTGTCAAATGGCGATGCGCTAAACATTACATTTTGGCGACAAGTTGAAGGATGGGATCTCCCCGGCTAGGTGGAGCTAGCGCGGGCGTGCAAGTGGATGGACGGTGCTGCAGACCAGGCGGAGAGGACCGGCTCCCCCGTCAAGAGACGGTGCTGCAGACCACTGGTGGTGCGGACCTTAATTAAATTAGCCGCCAAAAAATTTACATGCCATTACGGCACTATCATTAATTAGGAGGTACAATTTATTTTATCTCAGAATTAGCATGGCCATAATGATACTAATTAGCCAGCACATTTTTTACATGTTAGCATTGCGATCGTGGAACTTAGATTTAATTAGGTACAAATTTCTTATCTTGGCCTGAAGGTGGTCATATGGTTCCAGAATAATCGGGGTGTCTTTATTCACTGGACTGGACTGGACTGGAGTTACTGCTTCTTGATTTTGCTGTGACCAGCTCTGCTGAAATTCTGTCTGGTCAATGTGAGCCCAAACTCATAGCACGTGCACTCTGTCATTGGCAGTAGAGTCATGCAATGGCTATGGACATGCATATCAGATAGTGCCGTTTACATGTCAGCAAGGTACGGAACTATCATTAATTAGGTACAATTTATTTTATCTCTGATTGTATGGCCATAATGATACTGTAAACTAGTAATTAGCCGGCACAATTTTTACATGTTAGCATGGCGATCATGGAACTTGGGTACAGCTATGTGCTCCTAAGACTACGAAGAAGGACACCCGATATACTCAGCCAGAGCTGGTTGTGAGTAGCTATAGGCTAGTGGTAACTAGCCAGTTTCTACACCACAGCAGAGCCAGCTATCGCCCCCAAAATATCCAGTCCACTGGTCCAGTGAATAAAGAGTTAGTTATTTCTATTAAGGTAGCAGACACCCTTTTATGTTAGGTTACCTTTAACCGTCGGGGGCCCCCGACGGTTAAAGGTAGCCTAACGTAAAAGGGTGAAGTTTGTACATACGGTACTGGGCATGCATACAGCTAATCAAGTGCATACCCAAAATGACTATAATACAACTAAATGCAACATAAATTAACTACAGTACAAGAGCAAAATTCAATAAGTATGGTACTTAAACTGAGCCTGATGATTATTATCCCTATGTAAGAGTAAGCATCCTAAGTAAGCATCCTAATCAGTAGAAGGGAAGCACAAAGTTTATAATGTGTCACACTTACATCGATAATTATACCTACTTAAGTGGTTGCCAGAGTAACATCATGTTGAAAACTTTCAGAAATGCCTGGCATGTATTTTCGACTTTAATAACTGGGACCCCATTATATATGTAAGGAAGTAGCATTGTGCAGTTTAACTTTGTAGCTATAGTGTTGTCATATAGCAGTTCAACCATACGACTACCAATATTAGCTAGCCATCACATATTAATTTCATACAGATTCATCTCTCAAGTTAGTTAGGTACAGATTCATCACCCGCTGCATGTTTATTATACCTGAAACATCTTCAACAGCATCAACACCCTCGTGTATACTTGTTGGATAAACATCACTGCTGTTTTTACAGATTCCTGTGGAAAACATTATTGCGCTGAAGGAATTTGTATACAATCCTTAGATTAATGAAAATGCCATAGTGAAGCACCTTCACTTGCTGCTCTGTCCCTCTGTGAAGCCAAGGTTCCGATACTGTGCAGGTGAATATTGTATAGCAAAATCAGTACCATACTTAGAAAGCAAGCCTCTTTTGGGGTGCTTTACAGAAGCCACACTTAGAGTTCGTGAGTACGCGGTTATGCAGCACCACTTACGTATAAGTGCAGTGTTGCTTCACTCTTCACTTTGCCCAACAATATTAACAACAGTATGAGAGTGCAACATAGTATACCGTCACAAGTAATGTGAAATTCTATTTTGACTGAGAGCTGCAGCTACCAACACCTAGGTATATTAACCCTTACTCTTGGCAAGATGTGCAGTCCAATGACAGTCTTGCTCTTTCGTGGTGAATACGGTCGTGGCGTTTGTGGAAAAACTCATTGCAGGAATCGCAGAACGTGTTCATCCCAGGCTTGCAGTCTCTGCAAAGCATTGTCCCCCCCTCATCGCAGAGGAAGCAGGTCTCGGACATCGCACTTGCAACTCCTGGAAACGTGACCGTAGGGCTAGCTATGGCTAGCCTACCCGACCGGAGCTATTTTTCTGGCGCCAAGAATAGTTGACAGATTCTTATAATCACAATAATAACACATTATCAATAATTATTTATAAATATTACAGCTGCGATATTCAATTTCAGGTCTGTAACTAGGGGGCTGATCCGACGCTGCGCTATCTGCGCTATGCATACATGTATATAATAAATAAAATTAGCTAATAGCTAATATGTGCTCGTGCACCACAAGATCTAGGAGTGGATAGCTAAGCCTCTTGTAAGATGTTCCAGCAGCAGTGGGTGGGGTTCCTGTGCACTGAGGGCAAAAGTAGGTGGGGCTCCTCCTAGAAAAAAAAATAATTGCTTGAAATGTGTCATGGAAACAGTATGTAACACGGGCAGCCCCTGCATAATTGGTACGTAATCAAAGAACATAAGAAGGACCCATTATATACCTAGGATATATAATGGGTCACTCTTATGTAGCTAGGGCTGCCCCTGATTTGATTAGCTGCATACAACAATACTCTTGTGGCCCTAGCATGAGTGGGTGGGGCTCCTGTGTGCTGAGAGCAAAAGTGGGTGGGGCTCCTGGAAAAAATTGCTTGAAATGTGTCATGGTAATGGTACATTATGTATGTAGCAAGGGCTGCCCCTGCATAATTGGTAGGTAATCAAAGTACATAAGAAGGACCCATTATATAGCACCAGACCTAGCATGTATAATGGGTCTCTCTTATGTAGCAAGGGCTGCCCCTGCATAATTGGTAGGTAATCAAAGTACATAAGAAGGACCCATTATATAGCACCAGACCTAGCATGTATAATGGGTCTCTCTTATGTAGCAAGGGCTGCCCCTGCATAATTGGTAGGTAATCAAAGTACATAAGAAGGACCCATTATATAGCACCAGACCTAGCATGTATAATTCTCTCTTATGTAGCAAGGGCTGCCCCTGCATAATTGGTAGGTAATCAAAGTACATAAGAAGGACCCATTATATAGCACCAGACGTAGCATATATAATGGGTCTCTCTTATGTAGATGGGTGGAGCATGGGTAAGTTCCTGCACATTAGATGAGCAGAGTACATAAGACAGACCCATAGTATAGGGGTCTGCTGACATAAGAAAGACCCTTATAGTATAGGGGTCTCATGTACATAAAACAGACCCTTAATAGTTAGTACATAAAACAGACCCATAATTATAGTAAAGGGGCCTGATGTACATAAAACAGACCCATATAGTAAACGGATCTTTTCCTTCATAAAGTACTTATCTAGCTACCAACCCGTGTCAGGGACCGCAAGGAAGAGACTGAGAGGTCCTGACAGAGCAGTGTCAGGGACCGCAAGGAAGTCAGGGACTACGTGCGAGGAGATGAGGGTTCCTCGACAAACAGTCACAGCCCACGAGGCGGCTACACTAACTGATGAGCCAGTGACCGGGACCGCTGCGACATAGAGGTCGTGAGCGCGGGGTTGAGGAGTGAAGCGACGCATTTGCTCTCAAAGTCAGACCTCACTCCGAAGTGGGCCCTTGAGATAGCCCAGAATCAGGAAGCCGCTGCACGCAATATGCAGCAACTTGATACTTCCACTTTTTCAGTGTGGAGAGTGTCTCTGTGTCTAACAGGAAGGCTGAGGGATGCTACCGCTGTGGAGGAAAAAACCACTTGCCTTGGGAGTGCCAGCGCCGTTTCAAGTCGGATGCAGAATGCCATTACGGGCGCAAGGGACACATCGCTCGAGTGTGCCGTTCGAAAGGAGCTCCACCCAAGACCCTGAGAGAACCAGGAACCGGGCGGGAAGCTGAAGCGAAGTGGGTGCAAGCTGACAGAGATTCAGACAGTGCAGATGACAGCCTCATGGTGTGCCAGATCAAAGACAGTGAGGCTCGTCCTATTACTGTGCACTTGCATATCAACGGAACTCCATTGACCATGGAGGTTGATACAGGTGCGGCAGTTTCCATACTGATCTCCGCACTGACCCAGAAGCAGCTCTTTCCAAAAGTCTCACTCCAGCAGACTAGCATCAAGCTAAGGACCTATACGGATGAGGCCATTCCTGTGCTTGGGGAGATCGCAGTGGAGGTGACCTATCAGGAGAATACCCATGCTCTAATCTTGTATGTGGTACAGGGAAATGGACCAGCTTTGCTTGGAAGGAGCTGGTTGCAGCACATTTGCCTTGACTGGAGATCCCTTGGAATAGCCACTGTGCAGAAGGTTCTGAAGGAGCTACACCAGAGTCACTCAGGCATTGTCTGGATGAAGGCCGTTGCACGGAGCTATGTCTGGTGGCCGGGGTTGGATGGGGACCTCGAGACCTTTGTCAGGAGCTGCCAGAAATGTCAATCATGCCACAGCATGCCGGCCATGGCACCACTCCACCCGTGGCTTTGGCCTTCGCTGCCATGGCAATGCATCCATGTGGATTATGCCGGTCCAGTGGATGGAAGAATGTTGTCATTGTGGATGCTCATTCTAAGTGGCCTGAGGTCATTTCAATGTCCTCTACTACATCTGAGCGCTTTGTGCGTACGCTCGAGAAAGCCTTGAAGAGTAGCAATTTTGCTGATCCTCATGTGCAAAGTTCATGAACTTTCTCTCCTCGTACCGCTCCACGCATCACTCTATCACCAATACAACTCCAAGTGAGTTGTTCCTCCATCGAAGTCTCCGAACGAGATTAGATCTGCTGAGACCTGATCTTGGAGTTGCTGTTTCTCAGAAGCAAGCCAGCCAGAAGAAGAACCATGACTTGCACTAGACATGTTGACCACCTTCGGCAGACCATTGACAGTCCACAAGAAGAGGAAGAGACTGCTGTTCCAGACACACACATTGATGACTTTCGATTGATGCCATCATCTCTGTCTGATGAAGACCAGAGTTCGTCTCTTCCTGTTGTGACATTGTCCCTGTTAACGACGAACAACCAGACACCCCTGAAATTCCAAGCGAAGCGTCTTCTGTGGTTGATAATACTGCCTCACGTACTCCACCACCTCGACGTTACCCTCAGCGTGTCCGCAGACCACCGGAACGATTTCATGAACTGTACTTATGAATTCTGAGGAAGAGGAGGAGATGTAGTGTATGGACACAATGTCACACACAATGTCACACTAATTACATAAGTTACACGACTTGTGAGAATGTAAGTCAGACCCACCAATTCATCAATACTGAAGTTCTGCCAGTTACTACTATCAAATGGCGATGCGCTAAACATTACAACAAGGACCAGCCCCACTAAACTGAAACATAGTTGTGTGGTAGTTGTCTAGGGCTAGTATATAATTATTAATGCTGTGCAGCTGATGAAAAGTTTCAGCAACAGAATTACGATCACTGCCTTTCGCTCAGTTTTGCAAACTGTCCTTTAAATATACACGTCATCGTAATTATGGCATTAGCCCAAACGGATTATCGTTTAATTATTGGTATAAGCCACAAACTAGCTGCCTACAAGCAACATTGCATGGGAATGACGCTAGCTATAAGTACAAGCTGTCCAAGTCTTCTGAAGTATATATCGACCTATGAAGTGGAGTAATAAGATTGACCTCCAGGCATCATTGTAAGGTGAGTTTGCCCTATCAAGTTATAATAATTATACCATGCATGCATGGCAACTCTCAGAATGCAGTTGCCAACTGATATGTGTGAATCGTACAATCCATGCAGAAACTATTATAATTGTTATGACTACATCTGTGCCTCCCTGGTACCTTTAATTATGAGTCCTGAGCGCGGTCTTGCATGCAGTTCAGAGAAATGCCGTTGCAAACAATTATTTGGCAATATTAATATTTCTTTGTATTAGGTCATCCATGCAAACTGAAAACAGGTGGATTGCCTACCTAACCTCATTCCCATGCAGGCTCCCCCTTGCGCATGTGGCAACGAAACATACACGCGCGCAGGGGGAGCCTGGGAACGAGGCTAATGCCTACCTGATCAAGTGCAATTAGTGTCCTGGTTGGGCTTTGATCCAACCAGCAAATCCCGATCCTCTTGCTCATGACGACTTTGGGTTTGGTCCTGGCAAATTACAAGCCTATAAAAGGCAAAAGCTGATCTATCTAGGAGAAGGGGAGCAGCACGATGTGACTATTCATATGGCTGTTGATAATCAAATGTGTAACAGTAGAGTTTCATTTCACAAACAATAAGCTAGCACTGGCCACTAGTAACACATTCATAAGCTGTCAACACAATAACGAGTTTTTAACCACAACGGTATGGCAAAACAGTCATGCCCTGGCACAGGAAAGAGCTCAGTCTTTGGAAGCAGCATACCTCCTGACAGCTTCTCCTCCGGCTGCTCCAGCGGCTGCTCCAGCGGCTGCTCTAGTGGCTCCTAACCCAACGCCTGTCGCTCCTGCACTCTGTAGATAAGCAAACAGACTTCCTGCAGCAACATTCCCAATTTTTGCCTGCACCATTGCAGCAATGCTCCCGCCTGTAACACCACCAGCACCGAATCCAAGCATTGGTAGGACTATTGGAGGCACAGCTACGAATGCAGTGCCAACAGCAACAGCACCAACAATGGGAAGAACTGGGACTGATTTCATCCAGCCAGGTTTACCATTATTCTGTCCTCCGATGTGTGTAGTATCCTTTACAGTACATGTAGCTATGTGAGGGTAGAAGCATGGTAAATCAAAATTTAATGTAGAAAACAGGCAGGGTAATTAAAACCAATTTGTTTACCATTATTTAGTCCTCCAGTGTCTGTACCATCCTTTTCAGTAGCTATGTGAGGGTCATAGCAGAGTAAAATCAAACGCAGAAAAACAGGCAGGGGTAATTAAAAGCCACCGTGTAATATTCAGGCGTAGCTGGACCTGGTAATCAACAGCCAGCAACTCAATACCACTATACTGAGGTGAGTGTATTACTGTGTGGTACATAGGGTTCCATTTAGTTTTGGGGGAAGTGTCAAATCAAGATTTTAGATAGTATACACCCATTGTAATGTTTTCACGCCATTTCCATATGCTATATGTGCTGCCATCTGGCATCGCATGCAGTATCGATATCGATTGAAAAATGCCCTTCATCACCGGTAAGTGTTATACAGTGCATAGAACCTGTCTATAGTGGTCACGGAACTCTTTCCCTTGAGACAACACATTTTCATGCATTCAATGCAGCATTCACTCCTCAGGGGCCAGGCCAGGCTAGGGCCAGACTTGGAGGGGCTAGTACACATGGAGAGCTCCCTCTGGCAACATCCCGGATTTCAAGGTGGATGTCAGACAGATTCTTGCCCAGGATCTCCCCTAAACTTGGACCGGATCTGACTGCTGGCACATCATACACTATCAATCTGCACGTTGACCCATCTAGGGTCATACAGCTGGTCCCATTTGCGCTACAATCCAGTACAAAATGAGCAGCCACCTGTCTATGGTGGCCAAAAGATACTGGTCCCAACGTGACTAACTATAGACAGGTTCTACTGTATAGTTTATTACCCAATCATATTTCGTTCGACTCAACACATGTGGGTGGTTCAAGTAAAAACGGTACCTTATGCTTTTGAAACAAATTTTTATAGCCTCAGAGACAAAGGAATACAAATGGCTGTCCCCACCTGTGAATGTGCAGCTACGTAGTTAACTTGCATATATATAATTTTAGCTTGCATATATAATCAGTGCACAAAGACAGAAAGTCACACCCACCTTAATTGACTGGAAAATGAATATCATTAAGGTACAGTTTTTACTTAAACCACCCACACATACTGATTGCCATAGAAGCTGCTATTTCCATAAATTGAAAAAACAGCCACCATGTTGGTGTACATTTCCATATAGACACGTTGCAGCTGACATCATTATTTTGAGAATTTAGAAAAAATGGTGGCTGTTTTGCATTTTTGGTGATCTCTGCAATGCACCTAGTATGTGTTGGAAAATAGGATTGATATGTATTATGTAGGCTATTCAGGGCTGTAGGAAGCAAAAAGAAACCTGTCCGGCCAATGTTCAATTACACGCTGCTGAAGGCAGTGTCAGAGGTGTGTAGTGGTGATCAGTCCATGCGAAGTGCGGAATTTTTTTGCCTTCATTTTCAGTTATCAGGATGGGCTCTAGTGGCACTTTCGTGCTTTGCACTGCAAGTTCCAGATGTACGAGGATTGCAGGTCCCGATGGGAACGAGACTACGGACTGTGCTGGTCTCACTCGAGCGATTGCACTTTCGCAGCTACATGCCCACACGATAGGATTTTTTTTGCAAGGTCAAAACCGGTACGGCCATGGCCGGACCGGCCGCAGTGACTCCTACGGCCTTGCTATTTACCAGTGATGCAGGGCACATTTCGATCGATACTTCATTACCAAGATGGCGGCACATGCATGGGAATGCTAGTCTAGCAGGCTAGCCCCACGAATTTTCCCCAGCACGGATTGACTCATGTGACCGCACGGGGAAAAGGAGGGTCTAGTAACTTTGGACCACTTTGCTTGGGCTCTACTCAAAATCCGGTGGAGGCAATAAGATTGCAGCTGTCACGTGTGATCTTTCAAATCACTGAAGTTGCCTGCATTTGCTGCTCTCCTGCACAACAACCAAACAGACAGAAGTACAAGCAGCCGACGAGGTTAGCGGGCTGGAATCAACTGGATTATCGGACGTGACTTAAGCTTAATTGCATTCTTTCATACAGAGCAAAGTGGTCCAAAGTTTCCTTCTCCGCGCGTGCATACTGAAAGCGATCACGTGCTGGAGAAAGTGAAGGGCTAGCTTGTTAGACTAACGGAGATGCCACGCAAAAAATGATGTAAGTGCAATGGGCCTATTCTAATTCTCAAATGATGACAATGGGTCGGTCTACTGAATTAACCATTATAGCTCTACTATTATGAAATTTTCCCAGATGGGCAGGAATCAAACTACTGCTTATTAGAAGCCCTCTCGAGCTCCTGGGAAAACCAGAAAACTAGGTGGGACTCGAACCTGTGGCCTCTCAGTCGAGTGCTATAACCACTTGGCCACACAGTCACACCACTAATGAAGTCTTAATAAAAATTCCAATTGTTTTTTTTTGGGGGGGGGGGGGGGGGGGGGTACAGTCTCGTTCCCAGACCCAAACAACCCCAGCACAGATCGCTTCCATGCGCTGGGGTTGTTTGGGTGTGGGAACGAGACTTGGGGGGGGGGGGGGGGGGGGGGGGGGGGGGATTTCTCCCACTGCAGGAACGGGAACAGAAATGGGAAACTGAAGCTATCCCACTTCCACGGGTGATGGACGGACGGGCTGTTGACTTGGGCTCGAGCAGCGTGGACGAAATTTCCACCACGAAGCAGCCGAGACTAGCTAGCTCAGTAAGCTAGCTTCAAACAGCCTGTCCATCCATAGCGCGTGCAAGTGGGATAGTAATCTTCAGTTTCCCGTTTCCATTCCCATTCCCGTTCCCGTCCCGCTTCCCGTTCCCTGCTTTTCCAGTTGCCCCTTCTCCAGCTCCCGGCATAATATGCCACACGGGGAACAATAATTGGGGTGAGCAATAGTGACCCCTTTCAAGTGATATCAACGTGAACTTCGTCTGTCTGTCAGTCTGTCTCTCTGTCATGGTATGTCATGCCGTAAAAATCACTTCTGGCTGTTCTTGCAAAATTACTCTTGTTCCTATGAAAAATATATAATTTGTGTCATACGTTAATTCAACTTGGAGCCTAGCCGGAGACTGTCTGCCTGAGAACGCTTCAAGCCATCTCGCACTTGGACAAACCATGAGCAGTCTCAGAGCTACCTGCTCGATGGTGACAACTACCTATTCATTGGTTTAATAGCATGGCCATAGTTGCTGGACTGCTATTTGACGAGTTTTTCAAGTCTCTCAGACCATAAAATTTAATGTTCTGGGGTCTTTCATCTATCGGCAATACTTTGTCATCACTCGCGCATAGATCAACTGTCCTCTCAATATTATCATCAACAAATACAACTCGCTCACGCTCGCCCCAAACATGCCCTGCATGCTCCTAGTAAATCTCGTACCAGTACTGGAAGTCTGCCATAAGCGCGGTACCGATCGCCACCACGGACCACGGGCCACCGGAACGGTCGACATCGAGCAATCTTGGTTGGTGATGATGATCACGGGTTTCTGTCAACCTCCAGCCCATGATGCCCGGGCCCGGGGCGCCCAGGAATGCTGTGTCCTGGCAGAACCTCGTTCCCAGAGGGTCTGGGAACGAGACTACCCCCGGCCCTCGAAACCAGCACAAGGCGTGTACTCAGTGTCTAGCTATGATTATCTCCATCTGTATCTCCGCATAATGTCGTTGGTGTTGAAGCATTTAATATCTGGAAGAAGTAGAAGGTACACCGAAGATGGCTTTGATCTTGACCTCACCTGTATCCACCATTTTAATAGTTTGATCAGGGTGTGGCAACGCAACAACACCCCCGAAACTTTCGGTGGTGGGTATCCGGGTATTGTGTAGCCAATCCATAGCTATGAGTCAAGCCCTACTCTCTTCTGTATTATACGTTTTGCAAGTCCTTGACATAGTTTTCAGACATCAAACCCAACATTATTGCCATGGGTTTTCCCAGTGAGAAACTGGAAGGAGTGTACAGAAACCAGATGAAGGACGTGATCAGGTATGTGGTAGGTATGGTATGTGATTTTATTGTAACTGAAGCAGCAATTGAGGATCAGGAACAGGTAGATCTACATGTAGTTGTCCCAAAATGCTATCATGTTTATGCCTATATATGGACGCAGAAGTAGTGGAAGGTTGAACATCATTATCTAGCCTTGCCTGTACAGGAAAAACTACCTGTAGATGCTGGGATACTCAAAGTTGCTCCGTGTTCACACCATCTGCTCACCTGTGTGAATCTATCGTGTGACTACTTCACTTTTGAATATTACGCTATTTGCTACTGACACTCCTCTACATTGGAAACTGCCGAAACAGCCAAATTCAAACTTCAAGGGGGCCCACATATCTGACTCAAACAGGCGAGTGGATGGTGCAAACACGGAGTAACTTTGACAATGCCCATCCAGTCCAACGTTCATGGGTGGTTTTTCCTGTGTTGGCAAAGCTGACTGAATATTCTCACCACCTCTGCCCAATTGGCAAAGCTCTCGTGGATGTAGCCGGATCTATCCGGCATGAGACTCATCTTGCGATTTACATCCGACAATGTCCTTGGGACTTAGGTTCTTTGCCACCAGAAAGGGCATGACAGGGGGAGGTGGCAGGTTTCAGCACTCGACTGAGGTACGGTAACATGGCTGCTTCTGGGCTTGGCCTAGAGCTGGGTGGGCCATTTCTCTCCTCCTTTGCACAAGTGGGCTGGGATAACATTCCTCTCGCCTTATATAGGGCCTCCATTTCTGGCAGTGAAGCTTTTTTCTCAGTCTAGACGGGCAATAGTTGGCCAAGAGCCGTGAATATTGAATGTCCCTTGATGGGGGGGGGGGATGTGGTTAAAGTCACGAATGTATAGAGGATTGCTGCATAGGAGCTTGGGGGCTGAAAACCGGAGAGAACTGGAAATATGGTAGGTTTGATGCGGCTAAAAGGACCTCCAGTGAAAAATAATTCATCCCTGAATGGGTTCAGGTATACACATTCCAGTAGACAGGTAGACTGTGACCGTTTCCTCCTGGTGGTAAATCACTGGTATGTTATTAATAACTGTAATCTGACATACCTAGCAACAAGCTCATCCACTAGCCTCAAGCTCATCTATACTAACCTCGTTCCCAATCCTTACCCTGTTTTCTGTTCTTTGGTTTGCATCGACAAGAATACACGGAGCGGCGAATCCATGTACTGTTGTCAATGAAACTGAAGCACCGGAAACGGGGTAAGGTCTGGGAACTAGGCTACTCATCCACTAGAAATCTTTCTCTCACAGGTTTCTTGATATCAAACATAGTGACCACTACAAAGTGTACAACTTGTAAGTTTCACTTTAAACCTGTTGCTCACACCTTACTATATAACCTCATGCATGTGGCTGCCTTACTCCTCCAAGTATTCAAACAAACATTTGTGCGTGTGAGTGAAATGTTTTGATATGTGAACAAAACATTACATGAACAATGCTGCAGTATGCATGTCACATACGCCTTTGAGGCTGCTGTTTACACTTCTTGACGTACATCACCATGTTACTCTGCAAATATCAATATCTAGGTTCTAACAATGGCGTAATTCTCTGTTGTATAATTATGCAGATGTTCCGAGAGGTCCTATGACCCAGGACAATTCCACCAGAGAGGTATGTGCTTAAAACTAGAGTGCATTCATGGAATACTTATCCAACGCACTGTGTGACTATGAAGCCTCTAAAGTCCTTAGCTAACCTGCTTGAAGCATTATTTTGACAACTGACAGCTACAGACAGACTGACAGACAGACACCCAGGTGTTGGCTTGTAGGTTGCCAGAGATCTTCACGCATCTGCACCAACACTATGTACTATGCAACTTTCTCCCTCTCTTTTATGGAAAGAAGGTATCAATGATTCAATATGCCCACTATTTTACTGTCTACAGTGTCTGTCTACCCCTTTGATGAGGGCAGTGCTCCTCCATTCGAGCTGATTAAGCCATTCTGTGATGACGTGGACATCTTTCTAAAGAGAGATGATCGGAATGTGGCTGTCGTACACTGCACTGATGGCAAGGTCTGCATGACCTACTAAGGCTTAACTTGCCTTCACTCTTGGTGGGATGGTGAATGATTTCTGAGATCCTGGATCTTGATATCAGAAACCCAACAGAAGAAGACCCTAGGAGTTTTGTCAGAGCTTTGTTGATTGTGTGGTTCATTGGTTCATTGGAGGCTTATAAGCACAGTAAATGTTTTGACAAATTCTCATCTCACAGTTAGGACAATAGAAGTTATTGCATCATGTTTCCCATGAACCAGGGATCAGTTCCAACTTCTCCTCCCATATGTCCTTCCTTATATTGGCACGTTCCTGATGCTAATTTTGATGTCAGAACCAAGTGCCAGTGTGTCTGTCACATTTGAGAATGAGATTATTTTCCTGTGCAGGGCAGAACCGGAGTGTTACTGTGTTGCTATATGCTTCATGATAAACTTTTTGACAACGCTAAAGATGCTCTCATGTTCTATGGAGAAGCTAGGACACAGAATGCAAAGGTTTGTTGAGCTCATGTGACCTCATCTTTATCCACCTACTACACTCTTCAGGAGTTTGTACCAAGTAGAAATACAGCCAATGTTGTACCGGTAATTATGTTATTTAATGATAGGGTGACCTTCACTGCTCTTCTTTGTCCTCCTGCTCCATGCACACTCATGCCTGATAGGGTGTTACAATTCCTAGTCAGAGGCGTTATGTTCAGTACTATTCGCATCTGGTAAGAAATAGACTGGAGTATTCACCAAAGACCATGATGTTGAAAGCTCTTCACTTTGAGGGAATTCCCAATTTTGGCAGCGGAACGTGCGGTAAGTATGGGGATGAAGTTGACTGATTTGTGTGGACATGAAAGTTATAGATACCTTACTATACTGACGAGAAAACATACAGCGTCTGTTACTTAGTTTTGAACGTAAAGTAGAAATCGGTGCAAGTGAGGTAATGGGGGGCGGCAATACACTAACAACAAATTGCTTGCAATCCACATGGACCAGCTGCTCTGTCTGTAGATTAGTGCTGCAGCCACTAGTAAAAGCAACCCCACTAACAACAATTGTGCACTAATGGAATGTCTGCCGTCTTTTTCACTCACACCAGCAGTAATCGATTATATAGGGAACCAAACATTTTGGCTACCATGCTCATCAGTGGTAGATAAAAGCAAGTTCCAATGCACACAAAAATGATAGACAGAAAATGCAGGTGTTCAGTTCAGTTCAGTTTTGCCAGAATGCTTGATGCATGCTCATCCAGTGTCGGGTGCGTGAAATTGGAGCTACAACAATTTTGTTTTGCTTTATTGATGTTTTTGCAATAATTATATTTGTAATGACGACCTCTTTCATACATTCCTCACTCTGACCTGGCCTTCATATGTCAATCAAGTTTGTTTTAATATAATGCAAATATCTTGCAAAAATTGTATGGACTGGTTGTATCTTTCTTAAGACAGATTGTAGACTTGTAATGGAGCTGGCTTCTTCCGTTTTATTGTGGATTTCATGCAGAAAAACCATCACAGTAGTAAACTTAGATGAAGATCGTGTAGATGTTTAGGTTGTCAAACTATCTCTTCCTGTAGAACCCTCCTTCAAGGTATACCTATACAAAACCAAAATCTACACGTCAAAGGTCTATGACCACATTCGCAAGGGAAGCACATTGGCAGAGTTGAAACTGCCACAGCCTATACCATTGTGTGGTAACATCAAGGTTGGGTTCTTCCACCACTCACGTTTTGGAGGAAAGGTCAGCCCTCATAGTGCACATTCAACGCAATTACATTAAGCTTGTATATATCATGGGAAGCCATGCATACTATCAAAAGAGCCGACAGGGCACTACATGGCGAAGAGCCCGCACACAAATCATATCCAATGCCTGTTCCTAGGGTTTTGCTCGAGATCTTTATTACTGAGTGTATTTCCGATAAATCCCTCAATGGCCTGCTACATGTGGACAATAAATGAAAACATTCATAGTGATTCAAGCCTTAACCACAGCTTTTCTCGAGTTCATTTTCAGCCTCTAGAGCCCCCAAATGCATGTGCGTGTTTGTTACATCCCCATGATACAAGCTAGTTGGACCTTGTACCCTAATATTTCAGTTTCCTTGGAAACTGCTCCCAGAGGTAATTTCAGCCAGATACAAATTACCATATATCTTCTAAAAATTCGGCAGGTTTTTATTGATTATTCATAAGCCTTGCCGAAGTAATCGCAGAGTCGGTAGACTCTGTATGTAGGGATACGACGTACACGCAATATATGCTAATACAAAAGAATCTCTCCAAATCTCAGAAACGGTACACTTATAAGCCTTTATAACCACATACCGTTCATCTTCGAGTGTTTTCATGACCAACAAGACTCCTCGCGTCGCGAAAAACCGTCGCGAAAGTACCGCACCAGGTACTCGCAAAACGGGCAAATTGTTTTTCTTTCTTCTTTCTTCTTTCTTCTTTCTTCTTTCTTTCAGACGGGCTAGCTCAACGTCGCCTCAATCCCTCATGATGGTTTTCGCACGAAACAGCAGCATTTTACACCGAGCAGTGCACCAGCCCATCGCTTTTTGGCAACCTCCAGGTCTTCACCAGGCGGCTACAGCTGCCCACTCAACAACTATGGCTTCATTTGTCACGCCATTTTCATGTTTGTACGCATGCGCACTTAAACGATCACTTAGCAACGATACGTAATTATTATTCAAGATCGCTGAATTAGAAGTGCCTTGCGCTGTTGTGTTACCGTAACTAGACTGAGGTAGACTGTGTTCTGTGAGAGGGGTGAATGCCTATCTAAAGACTCAACAATGTGTCACTACTACTATCTGGTATAGCTATTTTACCTACATGTATACTACTTCAACTCAGGGAGCACTGGCTTAGTATCCATCCAGAAAAGGGTTGGCTTTTGAGATGCTTGGGTCTGATTCTTCAGCCATTGCTGGCAGTGTAAATGCCAGAGTCCAGTATGCATGCGCCTGCTGCTAAAAAAAATGACATAAACAAGTAATAAAAAACATTTAAAATGTAACAGGATGTAGGGATACCAGAACCGCAAAAAGTAAGGAAACAAGGTAGGGATGATCACACAAAACAGTGAAGTATACAATCCCCCTACATATCTTTTTTCATTATACACATATTATGGAAAAAGATCTCTGTAGGAGGTTGTATACTTCACTGTTTTGTGTGATCATCCCTACCTTGTTTCCTTACTTTTTGCGGTTCTGGTATCCCTACATCCTGTTACATTTTAAATGTTTTTTATTACTTGTAGAAGTAAAATCGGTACCAAAATGCAGAGGTGCCGAATAATTAGAAGTGCGACCCGCAGTCGGTCGGTCGGGTCTTTCCACTCAAGATTCAAGTCTCAAGATCGAGCAGCTATACCGGTAGGGCGAGGTACGTAGTCTTTCCTCTTGTGACACTCCATACTTTCGACTAGCACCTGCGTCAGAATTGTCGGCCTACGAAGCAAACGATCTCGAACTCCAGTGCTGCAGGCTGTATATACATAGATAATATACCAACCAATATTATCTATGGTATATACGATCGATACCCCCGGTACTCACCCCGTGTCGTTGTATGTTCATCTGTGTCATAGATAATATACCTATTATCTATGTCTGTGTTGACTTTCAGGGTCAGGGCAAGACTTGGAGGTTTGCTATAGTGTACTTCAGCGCAGGGCTTTCACCAATTGGACGAACTGGTCAACGTGGCACGTAGCTACACGTCAATCGAACGCGATCGGTTGACTTCTAGGGGTTCGTGTGCATTGGCGACAGCTTGGAGTTTTCACCGCTTGGGGCGAACTCACCGATCTCTCTCCTTGACTGACTTGTATAAACCTCTCGGACAGGACGGCAAGCTGCCGAAAACGTATTACAATTAGGGATTAAGTTCCGAAATATTTGGGAATTCCCTTACCGAAATTAGAGACAATTTTTACCATTTGCGTGAAGGGGATGCCGAATGTTTAGAAGATATATGGTAGCAAACTTTCAATCACATCTCTCGGGTAATGCCAACCTGGCATAGCTAAAACAACTGTGGGAAAAGCTGTATGTAGCCCGGTGTCAATCGAGTGCTTTCGATAGCCAAGCCCAGACATGTCCATGCTATTTTCACGACCCACCCACCTCCCCCTGTCCTACCCATGCTCATATGGATGCAGAACCTATCTCCCAATAAGGACATTGCCAGTAGTGGCACCATGAAGCTGAGAGTCTCACGACACTGTATGGTGTATGGTATCCTTGGTCAGGAAAGGAGTCTATTCTTAGAAACTGTATTGAACAGGTATGCCTGCCCAAGATTTACATGTCCTTTGTATTGCAGGAGAAAATGTTTACGTTCTGGATCAACACGTTCTTTACCGATATGCATATCATGCAACAGGCAGCAGAAAATGCTGCAGAAAGCAGGTAAGGAAATAGTAAATAGGCTGAAGAAGGTATATCTGCGGACAATCCGTATTCGATGCATAACACAGGCAGCCATGATCATGCTTTCACCCGGAGTTATTATTAGGTCCATGGATACAAGTAGCTTCGCTCGCTCAGCTACTTCCCCCTCGTTCGCCTATGTGAGTAATCCGGCGTCGGACAGCTCTCTGTGCAGAGCTGCTGCTCCCCGATTGCGTCCGCTTCAGCTGCTGCTCCCCGATTGCATCGATCCACTTAGTGACTGCTGTTAAATTCCCCGTTTCTGTCTGCTTCAGCTGCTGCTTGCCGCTAGCTTGCGTCCACTTCAGCTGCTCTTCCCCGAAGTTCAGCAGCTCCCCGATTGCGTGCGCTTCGGCTGCTGCTCCCCGATTGCGTCCGTTTCAACTGCAGCTCCCCGATTGCGTGCGCTTCGACTGCTACTCCCCGATTGCGTCTGCTTTGACTGCTGCTCCCTGATTGCATCCGCTTAACGCTTGTAGCCTCACCTGTTCTGGAAGATTCCAGCCCATGCCTAATGTTCTCGAACATTCTTCGCGGAGTTCGAGGTTCAGTAAATTGAAGTACGAAGGTCGCACATCACTAGTCTAGTCCCACCCCACGAACATCCCACTTCCGTCACACACACACAGACACACATTAAAATGTTAATGTATTGATATGGGCCTTTTGTTCTTGCTCTATTTGTATTATGCAAGTGTGTTTGCCTATGCAGTGCTTGAGTGTTTCTGCTAACTGCTTTTCATGCAGAGAAGTAAAACGGGTCGGCGTTGTTACCCTAAGCTCAGCATCAAGACCTGTGCTTGTTCCTACCCCAGTGAGTCTCCACAGAGTAGATGTTTTTTTGTTCTATAAACTTCTGACCTTAATAATTCGCACAGAATTAATTAGCCATACGAATTTAATAGCATACAATGAAATGGGAGTGTACGAATAATTTTACGATCAGGTGGCACAATACATCTAGTACACTGTTTGCTCTTGTCTCTTTAGTCTCAAGGTCAAAGTCGGCCTGCCGTCTTTGTAAGGAGACTCAAGAATAGTATCTGTCTGTCTATCTATCTATCTATCTATCTATGTACCTAGACCTCCACAAGCTGCTGTGCAGCACCTTTGTCCTTCAACCGGTTATCTCCCCATTGTTTTTCCAGTGAGACCTTGTTTCTTTTGATAGGTATACTAATAAGTAACCTCAAAAGCACACCTGGAAAAGGCAAATTGCTTTGCTGCTGTCTTCGAAAAGCACAGGGACTCTTTTCCTCGACTCCTCCTTGTCCAATATCGCCATCATCAGCTGTGACAATACTTAAATGTCATGTTGTATGGGCTGAGCCGCCCATGCACTTGTTCAAATATAATTAGTAAATCGATTAGAATGCATAAATTTGGAAGAGGGGTGTACATAATTGATAAGGGGTATGAAATATTCAATACCTATAATTAGAATTACACAATAGACCTCCACCTGTTGCCTCCACCTATAGGATTTTCCAGGTGCCAAAGTGATCATCTTTCCAAAGAATGAGCTGGACAAAGCGTGTGAAGACTCAAAGCACTTCCCACCAAACTTCAAGGTAACTGTTGTAAAGTGTAAACTTGGTGTCAGTGGTGGCAGAAGATACTATAGAGTTTAGGGGCAGAGGTGCATGCATGCAGATCTGGCACTGTGGCTGTGCAAAGCACGGAGAATTTTTCAGGCAGCTAGCCCTCTTGTAGCATCTTCAGCCATTTGAACTCTTCTCTGTCCGAAACGTTTGTCAACACGGCTCGCTGCTACATGTTCACAAACAGATCAGATGAGGTGGATGATCTACAGATCAAAGAACTGCCTCTATGTAGGCAGCGTATATTGGAAGGGGTTTAAGCCCGCTTTCCCGGGCACGTTTTTAGGGGGACTTACAGTCCCCATACCCCTGCTCTTGCTTGGTATACTGTACTGTAGCTATAATCATAGATGACACTTTCTCCCAGGTCCATGTGGTATTGAAAGAAGTGACTTCTGATTCTGCTGAAGGATTTGGCCAACCGTATGAATTCGAAGAAGGTGAGTTCGAAGATGAAGAGGAACTCTCAGACACTGATGTGGAAGAAGACTGGGACACTCCCGCTCCAGTAAGAGTTTCAACAACTACCACTATACAGTGGTCATCCTCGGGCCAGCATTTTATTACAAGATGTGACTAGGTCTAATAGAGGTCTGTTTAACTCTTTACCAACCACAGATTCTGGAGGTCAGTTTTATAGCTTGTAATCTACTTAAACATACCCTAGATAAGGTTCCCAACGGTTTTCATGCTCAAAACTTCACACAGAACTGCACACAGCCATGCTTTCCCCATTCGTGATTCTGACCACACCCACTCGTTAACGTGTACGCGATCAAGATGCTCGGGCGATGGTAACTCGCTCTAGCAGAAAAATCAGCCTTGAACACTGGAATTCGAGGCTCTGCAAGGTGAGACCACTGTTTTCTAAGCCCATTTATGCTTAAAACCCAAGAAATGGCCTACCCAGCTCCAACCAAGGGCTGTTCAAAGCTGATCCCAGACACGGCCATGCTGTTTGCACCCTTCGGGTGCACCCACCCACCTCCCCCTGCCCCGCCCTTTCTGCTGGCACAGAGCCTATCTCCCAAGGACATTGCCGGATGTGACATCATGAAGGTGAAAGTCTCATGACGGGTTTTGCAGTCATTGGTTGGTAAAGGGTTAAGTAATACATTAGGACCGAACAAGGTGGCCTTTAAATATAGTAACTATAGTACATTGTGGTAAATCGTACTACCACTACCACTTTATACGGCAGCCAGCTCCCTGTATTTAGGTTAATTAAAAGGGCTTGAGAGGAGTAATTTAGAATTATAACAAATCAATGTCAGCTGGGAGAGTGGAAGCCAAAAAGCAACCTGTTCGCTTATCTCCATTTGAGAGTCAAATGACACAAAAAGAATTTGTTTTGAGATATGACGAATTGTCAACTGACTCAGTCATTCCATCAAACACACAGGTTTTGGCAGAGCATGCAAAGGAAAAGGAGAAGGCTGCTGAAACAAAGGCTAAAACAGACCTCCCGAGATCTGATGAAAACCTCTCAGATGCAAATGAGGAAGATGAAACAGTACGTTTTTACTGATCGGGTAAATCTTGCCTCTAACAACAACTAATGACACCATAAAGGAGCATGAGATTTTGTCTTCATGGTCCTTTGCAAGTAGGGCCGTACCTAGCATAGGCTCCTTGCATTCACTTACTGACTTACCGCTGCTCTGAGGGCCGGCACAGCAGGGTGGGCTGGGTGGGCCACGGCCCACCCAATTCTCAGGCCAGGTAGTTAAAAAAAAAAAAAATTATACCTGTCGCTCCATCGCGACATCGAGCATCGAGGCAACATCGAGCGCTCAGTCGATCGACACTCGCGGGTCATAGCCTCGTTCCCAGGCACCTGGGAACGAAGCTAATTATAAGCTGTGGCGATTCGTTCCGTCGTACCTATAGCCTCGTTCCCAGGCCCTGCCCGGCTTTTATCGCTTCGAGCAAGAAAGAAGCACATGGCAGCCGCTGGACCTGCAATCCTCTTACATCTGGAACTTGCAGTGCAAATCACGAAGGTGCCACGAGAGCCTATCCTGATAACTGAGAAATGAAGGTGAAAAAATGTTTCTGTGCTTCGTGCAAACTGATCGGCGCTTCGCGCCTCTGCACACTGCCTTCGGCAGTGTCCAATGGATTCTGGCCCACCCTGTATCTTTTACAGTGATCCGGCCCTAATTTGCCCCCCCCCCCCCCCCCAGATAAAAAGTTATGTATGGCCCTGATATGGGCACTACCGTATGTAATGTACTTTATGCGGGATAAACCATTAACCCAGTTTAGGTGAATAATATGGACTATACATGTACAATCATTTACTAGCACTAACATACTTGAGTCAGTCAGTTTGGGTTGATGATTACGATTTAGTCATGCATTCAAAACCCTCCAGAAACAATTCTGAGAAAGAGATTCCAAGTAACATTTCCAGAGGGCATGTATACCCCCAAACCCATCCAGCCATCCAGTGTGTGCTAGGATTTTGCCCTCGCACTCCCACCTAACCTTTAGGTAGTTTGCTTGGGAACGTATATTCATTTCTTACAGGTGTAGTGAGAAGAGCTTTAGTAGTTTCTTATTTCCTTTAGACCAATAGCAAGCCAATGTCAGTTGTACACAACAGTGAACCAGTAGAGAGGGCAACAAAGTATGGAGGGCCTACAACTGAATTCACCGCTCCATCACCAAATGAAAATGAATTGGCAGAGGATAAACGAAACGAACGGGCAGTAGCAGCACAGATCGAAGCTAAGGCTTTTGCTAATACATGTGCTGCATTGGCAAGAGCAAGGAAGAAAGTTAAAGGGGTTCTTGAAAGGGCACAACAAGGAGCCCTCGAAGCAGAAAAGAAAGCAAGCCTTGCTGAAGAGAGAGCAAAGGCTGCTGAAACCAAAGCTGTGAATGCACAACGCAGAGAGCAGGAAGCCCTCACAAGAATTGAAGATCAGAATAAGATAGCCACAGAGATGCGGAGACAAATGACCGTTTTACAGCAGCGTGTAACAGATGCAGAAACAAGGGCAGATAGTGCTCAGCAGAGAGCACAAGAAGCTGAAAGGAGAGCCCAAAGTGTGCAAGACAGTGAGCAGCAGCTTTGGCTTGTGGAAAGAGGAGAAGTGCAGCTCATGGATCAAGAACTTGGAAGAGGTGCATGGGCAGTTGTTAAAGTGGCTAAGTTTCGAGGTCTCACAGTTGCTGCCAAGTGCCTGCACAGTATGATCATCACTCCCTACAATCGCCGCATGTTTGTGAGAGAGATGAGTCTCGCAGCAAGGGTGCGACACCCAAACCTGGTTCAGTTTATTGGTGCTACATTGGAAGGAGAGCCTGTGATTCTGACAGAGCTCATGTCAACCAGCTTGCGATCCATCCTGGAAGGTGGGGTACATTTGACACACTTGCAGATGAAATACATTTGCCTAGACGTTGCACGAGCTCTCAACTATTTGCACTTGATGAAGCCACATCCAGTAATTCACCGAGATATCAGCAGTGCAAATGTGCTCCTAGAACCCTCCAGCAATGATGGATGGAAAGCCAAAGTCTCCGATTACGGCTCTGCCAATTTCATGCAGCTTGTGAAAACTGCTGCACCTGGCTGTCCTGCGTACGCCGCGCCCGAATCCCTCAATCCTCGCCTGCAATCAACAAAGATGGATGTGTTCAGTCTTGGGGTACTGCTTGTTGAACTTTTCACAAAAGAGTTCCCTGATCCAGCTTCCCTCGATGCGATGATCGAACAGATTCAGTATCCGCTGCTGGTACAACTGATTAAGCAGTGCATAGAAGAAGACAGACAAAAGCGCCCGACTATGTCATACATTCTTGACCAGTTTAATCTTCTTTGATTCTTTCTAATCTACCTGAATTGAATACTGTAACATAAGTATTTTTTGTTTGGTGAAATGTACTTGCAGAGCCATTGAAACTACCCACCCAATTGTAAATCCATGCATACCCAATTGAATCAGTTTTTTTACAGTCAGCAACTACAAATACGGGCATACATGTACTCTGGTACTAGTCTTGGAACCAGCCCCTTCACAACGGGTCTGCATGGTTCCGAGACTATACTCTGTCGCGTGTTCATACTGCCTACGTCCATGTGAGTGCAGTATGAATCTTAGACTGACGTGCACTCTAAGTTTTGACCTGCATGTTTTTGTGTGTGCATTTATGATACATCGTCGCTGGTTATACCGGTAATTATTCTTCCACTGTAAATAAATCGGTACTGCATGCAAATTAAAAGAACAGTTTCTTGGCTGCTTCATGTTTGCAAGGATGTTCATTTTCTTTGTTGTCTGAGGATCTCGTAGACGGCAGCTGTGTCCCTTCCTCCATAGCCCTCGGACTTGGCCAAATCAAAGAGCTGCAAAGAATACTCCACAATCACAATTCTTCTATGCTTCCAGCCTCATTCCCAGGCCAATACTGTTATTTAAGTTTGTGCAAGAGGACCTCCATGTATATCATGGTCAAACAATGGGCTAGACCAGTATACGCACACGTGGAGTTACCCCTCTACTTCTCCATGCTAGCACTCAGCTAGATCATATAATATATTGAGGAACTCTACTGGCCATTGGAGTAGGCGTGGCAGGTGTGGCGGCCACTGCACCGTACCAATTAATATTATGCTGGCTAGGTTTGGCAGCAAGTTGTTAATTTTGTCCCAAGATTGCAACTACTCTTACAGGACTAACAAATTATTGGTTCCTACGGGCCTGTAGCAGCTGCATGCAGTCTGGCCAGCCTCAGATTATGTACGGACTAAACTCTCGTCAGGTGTACTACCGTAGTTGCAGTTAATTTCGCGGGGGCGAAATTTTCGCGGTATTCGCGGTTGAAGTAAGACCGCGAATATTAAACCCGCGAAATATATTTCCACAGCTAGCGCTAGGCATAACAGTTACTGTCCTTCGTGTTCCTGGACTCACGCTCACACAGTAGCTCTTCCCCGGCAGTTGCTTTGCTGTAGACGTGCTAGCCACGCATACACAGTTCGATCGCTCCATCAGCACGATCGCACGTGTCAATAGTAAGTTATTACGAGCGGAATTTTTTTTCGGGGGAAGTAATCAGCGAAAATTTCCCACCGCGAAATATTTGTGTGTCACGTTTAGTGGCTAGACCGCGAAATTTTTGGCACGCGAAATAATCAGCAACTACGGTAATACAGTTTGGCTTTAAATTACAGACATACAGTAGCTGCCAGTAGCTATGAGTGGGAGGGCCTGATGCATGGGGGGTATATACCTCCCCATACTAATTGCACTAGCAGTGCATGGCTGCCATTGGGAGGGGGTTTATACCTCACCTTATTAGCAGTGACTGCCAGTGGGAGGGGCTGATTGAGGGAGTCTCCTAGGGCCACAGCTAGTTGGAGATCCTTCTGGAAGAGAGAAATTTGCATTGCAGGCTCATAGTCACCCTTTAGCATTGCTGCAGGGTAGAATGTGTGGGCAGAGTGTGTGATGATGTATGAGCAGATGTGCATGTGAGTGAAATGCAAAATATTATCACACTTGGCTCTCATAAGCATATATAGAATTTACAAAGAAACATCCTCAACAAAGAAAATTAACACACAATGATGCCTGATGAAGACCGACAAAACTCGGTCGAAACGTCGTTTTCTGAATTGAAATCTCCCACTGGTTGAAAGTCCGTTGATAGCGCTGAATCTGATCACAACGCCAGTACCATGACCTTCTCGCAACATCCTCAAACTTTAAACAAATCTGTTCATAAGTGAATGATTGGTTAAACTCCATTGCCATGTGATTATATTACCGTAGTCTCTCGAAAATACGCCCACCCCCCTTTTTCGAGACAAGTTGTTGCAAAGGGTCATTTATTACTCGAAAGTACGCCCACCCTATTAGCTCGAACAGGAAAGCACTTGAATAGAAGCACGGTTGGACTAAGAAATGAAGGCTGTACTATTTGCAATGAATTTCATTATGTTGCATGCCATTGCATAATCAGTTGTGTACTGAATGCATGACATGAGACTGTGCACGCGCTGTGCATTGCATGTTTGTGTCTTCGCGTGGCAATCGCCTAGCGTAGCACTAGCAGCGCACTACGGATTTCTAGGAAGCAGCAGCAATCGGCAAGTCCCGAAGATAGTCTGCTCACTCTACGTCATTGAAGCAGTCCTGCTGTGTCTTGTTTGCTACTCACACGAAGAGATTGTTCCTGCTCACCAAGAAACTCCGGGACTAGTAGTAGTTAAGCCTTGCTAGAATGACTGTTGCAGTATTGCACTCGTATGCGCATGTACTTGGGTGGGCCTACTTTCGAATTGGGTGGGCCTACTTTCGAGTCAAGGGTGGGCCTATTTTCGGGAGAGGGGTCCTCGAAAATACGCCCATCCCCCTCTTTGAGCAGATTCTAAATTCATCGCCCATGGGCGTATTTTCGAGAGACTACGGTACATAGACTTGCAATCCAGTCTACAGGTTGGAGTTTGCAAGGTACAGTTGCCCACTGTCGCTGGAGGCTAGCTTCCTCCTTCCTAATAATGCAAGCAATTTTTTCAGGCCTCGTATACCAATTTACACAATGATTGAGCAGCTGGAAAATTAATCTTTGCTCCCACCTGCTCCCTTCATCTTCATCATGGGGCTTGCCAGGACTCCACTCCCTATGATCTCCAGAAGGTCTTCCTGTCTCAGACCTGCACTCTCTGCCAGCGCCATCCCCTCCCCAAGTGCCACCAGGGCACCTCCCATGATCATGTTTAGGGTCAGCTTCATCCTGGAAGCACGGCCTACATCACCTGAGGAAGTGTGTGTGCAGTGGGCATTAATATAACACTGCTATCAGGAGCTTATGAGCGGCGAAGTTAACTGTGCTCCAAATACAACAGTGAGCTATAAGTATGCCCATGCTATTTCTCTCAGGAGTATACTGTAATTGCTCATCAAATTTGTATTTCATCCAAATAAACCACTGGATCTCTACTATGGGCTGAATAGGCGCCAGGTGTATACTAGCCTTTTACAAGGCTTAGCAAGAGGTACCCTGCCATGGCGGGCAAACGTAGATCAGAAGGTTTGGGAACAAGGCGACATCCTGGTATAAATGACAACACACTTGTACTACGTATATTTAGGCAAGCCAATTCCACACACCCAAATACAGGATCTTCTTGCCCATGGCATTGAGTCCGTTCTGAGCCCTCTCGAAGAGCCTCTCACTTCCAGCAGCCATGATCACCAGCTCCCCCTTCTCTACCACTCCCTTGCTGCCCAGGACAGGGGCCTCAAGATACTCCCCACCATGCTCCACCACCGCCTACAGTGATCGGTCAATTGATTGGTAGTTTGTACATTGCTGACTTGTTTGATTGATACGTTGATTGGGATGTTCCCAACATTCCCGTATAATATATGCTCAGGGGTGTAGCTAGGATTTGGAGACTGAGGAGCTATAGGCTTTGACTGGCATAATTCACTCCTAGCGGGGTAAAATTGTCCCAGAAAATTAGTTGCCTTCCAGGTGACCACACGTTCTTTCGACTGTCATTGGAAGAATGTGACGTCCATACATGTGTGATAATTTGGGTGAGCCGTAAGCTAGCTGCCTACAAGAAGCTTGCGAACATATGCTATGCCCCAACTGGTGCTCAAACTACTGGGTAGAATCCGTGAACAACTCAGCTTACTAGTCAAAAGAAAATGTGGTAGGCCGACTGACAGCAGACTGTGGTTCCACCTTCCCCACCTTGCTCATCCTTTGAGAGGTCTCCACATCCACTGTGGACGTGTCGATGTACCCTTTCCCCACTGTCATTCCCTCCAGAACACCTCCATCACCAAACACCACCTGGAGCACAACACAAATACACCGGCAGCATTTCATTACACTCACAAACACCTCGGATCGAGCTCAAGAATCTTTGTCAACAACAACAGAGTGGAGACCTCGACAAGCTTTCAGTAAGGTTTTACCCACCCACCCAGATACACTAACTGCAAACACATGCATGAACCCCATCAAATTTGGTGAATATCACATGGGATGCACAGAAACAACAGTCTCCATATATTCATAGAGCAACTCTCAGTATAATGTTGTGCCTGAACAGGGGAGACAGTGTCATTTGCTCTCCTCCACCCTGTTCAGTTAGATTCTATCAGTGCGAATACTCTACTTTTAGCATTAATTCTATACAACACAGTGCACCTTTGTTGTCAACCTACAGGAAGTGCCAGCCGGGGCGATAACAACTGAAAGTGGTACATCATGATCTCCCTGTATGCATCACAATATGTATAGTAACAACAGGAAACCAGTACCTGAGAGTTCAACAGTGGAACACCAAATGTGTTAAGCATATATGTTGGCACTGCTCTTGTTACACTGAATTGTGGTCGTGTTATTATGTCCTCATGAATCCTCTTTTTGATACTTGAAAAGTACATATGCAATACCATTGTGATATTATGGTATCAAGGTACCAAAAACATTGTAATATATTTTCCTCATACCTCTTTCAGGGCTGCCGGATCTGCAAGACAGGAAATGGTGATGTCACACTGCCGTACCACATCAGCAGGGGATTCCCCCAACCCTGCCCCCTTCTCAGTAAGGGGCCTGCACTACTGGGAACACAAACTCAGCATGAGATAAGGAAATGAGTCTCACACTACTGTAATAACAGCAAAGATAAGGAACCAGTTGTGGTTGAACTGTCCCTCCTTGACTGTATCAGTGGTACAAAAGATTAGGAATCAAAGGGGGAGCCATGGACCCTTTCATCACTGAATCATTTGGAGTCAGCAGTTGCAGAAAATGATGGAATAGCAGGGATGCCCCCAGGGACAACATTAGTACGCACTATTGTAATACTTTAGCCTCGTTCCCAAATTGTTCTACTCCATTTGCATGGGGGAAGAACTGGGAATGAGGCTGCCTACACTGTACAGAAACAATGTTGCATTGCTGCAGTAATGTGTGGTAGTTAGCTATCATGGTATAATGAACAGGTTGTCAATATGATTGATGCCCCACTCAGTGAAGTGCGTGAATTGAAGAACTCTACCTACTATGAGGTTGAGTTAAGGGATCAGATGCATGGAGTAGTGGTTTACGATCATGCATGATCTGAACTACCTTTTCTTTGGTTCTGTTCCAGACGGTGAGCTTGTGCCCACTTTTGAGTATATTGGCAGCCATTGCTGACCCCATTATCCCCATTCCTAGAAAGCCATAGTGACTGTGTGCATGTGGGCAGTGGTGAGCTAAGGTCAGAGAACGAATGAGTTCATATTTTGCTAGGAAGGAAGATTAGGGATGAGGCTAAGCCATACAGACAGCAATGGCAAACCACGCACACAGTCCTGATCAACCTCACCTAACAGTGTGCGCAGCTCCCTCAGCCATTTCTCGTCTACGGTCACACGTGAAATACCCTTCTGGTCGTCCCAAGGCCCTATAAGTACATGTGGGCGGGGCTCAAGCGAGCCATAGATATAAGACATATATCTATGAGCGAGCTAAAAAAAACCATCATATTTTTAAACATGGTGTCCAGATATTGCCGAAAGTAGGATTCACTATACACAGTACACTTGCATGCAACCTGTTGAATCTTCTATAGACCACAGTACAGTGGCTGCATCCAAGATCCAGCAAGCAACTCCCATTTACGTGACGTCATAATTCAGTAACCAGTCTAGTGATGGCTGAAAGGGGAGAACGTAAGGACGTGGAGAAGAAGCCGATTCTCGATGCCAGCGTCTTCAAGGCATTTGTTGCCGGGGTCGTGGCAGGCAATCTGAACAAGGGGCTGGTACTGGGGTTCCTGATCGGGGCGGTGGGCGGGACCTACATCCAGCAGAACTTCGAAGGGGTCCCAAAAGTAGTGGATGTGTGGAGAGATCTCGTGGAGCGGTGGAGGAAGACGGGCGGGAAGAGATGAGGATCGGGGAGAGATAGTAAAGGTGGGTAAGGTAACCACATCCTGATTGGAAGACCCCTAGGTCCAGTCTCAGCATAAATATGAAGGGCATAGGAAAAGGGGAAAAGGGATCTCGGGAATTTAATCAGTGAACTTTGACCTTTACACTAAGTCACAAACCTTGAACCCAAAACCATTGTACAGTCATCCCAAACTCTGCAGAGAATAGTTGACTCCAAAGCCAACTTGTATACATGTACATGCAATACTTCAAAGTTAAAGGTCAAAGTTCACCTATATTAACCCATGCCCCTCACATATATACTAGTTGAATGCTGAAACAATGTGGGCAAGCCGAAGTTAGCCGCAGTTCAAACGACGATTACTCGACCTTCGAACTCTCTGGAAGTAAAGTAGCCGGCCGTATGTTTGCCCGTAGCGCTAGCGCGGGGTCCCACGCGGGGCCGCTGCTGTCAAAATCTCTGGAAGGAGCTGGTTGTACGTTTGCGCATAGCGCAGAGGCCCACGCAGGACCACGGTGGCAGCGTCGATGATCTATATACATAATTATCATACATATGAACAGAATGATTTTTCCATTTGAACGACTAGGTTGGCGAGAGGAACCATAGCTTCACATGAGAATCCAAAATGGATGCAGTAATGCATCGATCCATTATTATTGATAATAGGGCACAGACCGCACAGTTGGAGCACTGATTGTCTGCTACTATAATATGTCCAGGGGTTGTTGTAGTAATAACTGTACTGTTTTTTGTGTTGTCTTGTACAGCTCGATCAGCTGAAGATTACAGTCTGTGTTGATAATCATACCTCTTCAGTGCAGCATCGTAACTGCATGTTCAAGATGATAGCACTATAGTCATTCAGTTATATATCAACACAAGATACGAATTCTCCATTTTGAACAACTATACATAATAATAGGTGTTCAAATTTGCAAGACTACTGCTAGATTCAGGAAATGTATGCTATTTAAATTTAATTCGCAGACAATTGCAACACATGTACACCACAGAACAGTACTGATCAACAAAAATACAACGTCATATCAAGCTGGGATGGATCACGGTGGCGGATTAGAAAATAGTTCTGAAATATTAATCAATTTGCACAGAGGGAACATGATTTACAAAACCTGGATGTTTCTGGAGCCTAACACTAGTGATGGGACTGTGATGCTGGTGTACACAGGGTTGTAGTCACATGAACATCACATGACCTACCAAAACTGGTGCTGTACAATTGTACAAGAATAAACATTAAACATTGAAATAGAAAACTTGATACTCAAAAAAAAAACCTTGACAGTGAACTAATAATATGATGTTGGGTCATACAACTGATTCGTCGTCATCGTAGTCATCAAAAGAGTCAACGTTCCAGGTACGATTAGGATCACCTTCAGGATCTGGGGTGGGTCTCTCTACAGTCACTGTGGGCGTCAGGGAGCTCGAGTTGATGGGACTGCTGGCGATTCGACATGGGCGGGAAGAGAGGTGCTGATTGGGAATTGGAATTGGGCTGGTATCACCAATGACAACTGGGCCGGGGCCTACTGCTCCGATGCCTAGGTCTTCGGGAGAGATCCTTGGAGGGGGATAGTTTGGCGGGAGAGGTGGTGGAGAGTCAAGTGGGGGAGGAAGGGAGGTAGGGTCAACGGAGTTGACAGGAGTGATGTCATGAAGATTTGGAGTACTCTGTGTGGAAATGTATTATGTGTGATGTGTGTGTGTGTGTGTGTGTGTGTGTGGTGGAGATGAGGGGAAGGATAGTAAACACATCCATGCACCCATTCAGTGGCATTCACATCATGTACGCATACTGTGTTGTACATACGTACATGCGCACACATACAGGCACATAGTTGACCCAGAGATACACTACTGGCTCGGCTCATACACACACACATCACTCACGCTATTGCTAAGAACCTCCACCACCACAGAAGGAAATACGCCCACTCTTCCCTCATACCGTCCCTCCCACCACCCATCGTCCACTCCATTGTCATCCATGCGGATCAACTCAATCTTTGCCCCCTCTGGGAAGGACAGCTCCTCTTCAAACTGTGCTGTGTATTCATATACAGCACAGAGCATGGTGACTGTGTATGTGTGTGTGTGTGAGTGTGTGGTGAGGGGAGGGTAAGAGATGGTACACATAGTTCAAATGGGAATCAATCTTGTGGTACCATTAATCTGTTAAGACAAAGATTCACAGTCATGCAAACCCCATCCTCATGGCGTCTTCTGACTCTTCTCTGTACTGTAGGCAGTGCATGTAAAGGGAAACTCGGCTTGATTGTACTGACAGGCATCCACTCCTCCCCTTAGCAGTGCAGCTGGCTGGTATTCAGTCTTACATTGTAGGTTCCAACTTCACCTACAAGTGTTCACAAGCTATCTTATGTGCATAAAGCACCAATCAGGGTCCCCCCCCCCCCCCTTGCTATTTTCTGAAATAAACCCTGCAGCACCTATATGTATGAAGTCAGTGACATACCATTTCCATTGCACTGGTTGGTGTTTCCGCTATATGATTGCTGTGGCTGTCCCAGTACAGTGTGGGGGGAGGAAGACCGGCTAGACGGCTGCACGTAGCTCTGCGGAAAGAACCCCTCCCTCCCAGCCTTGTTTTTCCCTTTGCACCATCCGTCTCCATCATCCCATTCCAGAACTTCTAGCTCGTCATCCGTGTGGATGTCTAGTTCGTCTGGTCGCTGAGCCTGTGAGAAGGGGGAGGGACAGGGGAAGGGAGAGAGAGAGGAAGGGAGGGAGGGACTTATGATAGAACGTTGCGTGTGTATTGTGAAATGCAAAATTCAAACGGCAGTACAGCCCCAACATCCGAGTCACACCTCCCAATCCACAGTGCACTTCCAGTTTCATATGGAATTGCACTGTGTGGTGGGGTTAGGAGGGAGGGGAGGATGGAGGGAGAGAGATGAGGGAGGGAGGGAGGGAGGGAGAGTATGGAACGCGAAATGCGACAAAATTCTATCGTAGCCCTCAACGTGGCGATTATTACAGAAATCGTGGCGATGTTTGGAAATCGTGGCAATGTTTAGAAATCGTGGCGATGTTTAGAAATCATGGCGATTATTGCAGAATCGCGGCGATGATTAGAAATCGTGGCAATCTTGGAAAATACGTGGCGATGATTGTAGCTCATTGCAGTGATCACGTGCGTTAGGTACTTTCACGTGATCCCTCACACTGACCGCGTGGCTGGGCTATGAAGCTGGTTTGCTTGTTGCTGGTTGCTGGTTGCTGGTTTGCTGGTTGAAGTGACACCTCAAGCCCCAATGGCTACTCTGAAAACCAGGTGCAGAAGGCAAGGGAAGCTATCGGCTTCCTCGCAGGTTGCTGCTTGTCTTGTTCCGTTTGGGCGGGCTGTCTGGGAACAGAACTAGGGTGGAACAGGGTGGGAAGGATAGCACACCAATAACTAATTTAGTATTGCTGCTACACCATTTCTAAACACAGCAGCTACGATTTCTAAAGATCGCCACAATTTCTGCAATAATCGCCACGATTTCTAAAGATCGCCACGATTTCTGCAATGATCACCACGATTTCTAAAGATCGCCACGATTTCTGCAATGATCGCCACGATTTCTCGCCACGATTTCTGCAATGATCGCCACGATTTCTGCAATGATCGCCACGATTTCCAAACATCGCCACGATTTCCAAACATTGCCACAATTTCTGTAATAATCGCCACGTTGACGGCTACGATAGAATTTTGTTGCATTTCGCGTTCCATAGGAGGGAGGGTGTCTGCTCTTGTCCCATTGCAGATAATCACCACAATGTGGTAAATACAAAAGCCATGCAGACCTCCTCTATATAGTCACCAGAGCATTCTCACCAGGTAGCTGTAAAGTACGACACAGTGCTTTGGTGCTTCAGAGGTGACACTCATGATGTCATCTCGTAGTGACCCAGTATCACCCCACTCAAACTCTTGTGACCCACTGTTGAGGGAGAGCATGGAGTGGCGGTTTGATGCTGCAGAGCGGGGAGGGGGAGGAAGAGGAAAGGAGGGGAAGGGAAGGAGGAGGGAGGAGAGAGCGAGTAGATGGAGATGAAAATGTGTTGAGTTCTGAGGTACATTTATGAGGTTAGTCCAGCTTTGCCTACAAGTGTCTGACAAAAACAGGACAATTCCGGGATGTCCCGGACAGTCCTCACTCCCTTGCCCTTGTGTCCGGGATGTCCCTTTAGTCCCAGACTGTCCCGAGACAACAAGCACTAGTAGGTCCTTGTGTCCGGGATGTCCCTTTTGTCCCTTTAGTCCCAGACTGTACTGGGACACAATAATTCCCAGGTCCTTGTGTCTGGGATGTCCCTTTTGTCCCTTTAGTCCCGGACTGTACTGGGACACAAGAACTCCCAGGTCCTTGTGTCCGGGATGTCCCTTTTGTCCCTTTAGTCCCGGACTGTACTGGGACACAAGAACTCCCAGGTCTTTGTGTCCGGGATGTCCCTTTTGTCCCTTTAGTCCCGGACTGTACTGGGACACAATAACTCCCAGGTCCTTGTGTCCGGGATGTCCCTTTTGTCCCTTTAGTCCCGGACTGTACTGGGACACAAGGACTCCCAGGTCCTTGTGTCCGGGATGTCCCTTTTGTCCCTTTAGTCCCGGACTGTACTGGGACACAAGAACTCCCAGGTCCTTGTGTCCGGGATGTCCCTTTTGTCCCTTTAGTCCCGGACTGTACTGGGACACAAGAACTCCCAGGTCCTTGTGTCCGGGATGTCCCTTTTGTCCCTTTAGTCGCAGACTGTACTGGGACACAATAACTCTCAGGTCCTTGTGTCCGGGATGTCCCTTTTGTCCCTTTAGTCGCAGACTGTACTGGGACACAAGAACTCCCAGGTTCTTGTGTCCGGGATGTCCCTTTTGTCCCTTTAGTCCCGGACTGTCCTGGGACACAAGAACTCCCAGGTTCTTGTGTCCGGGATGTCCCTTTTGTCCCTTTAGTCCCGGACTGTCCTGGGACACAAGAATTCCCAGGTCCTTGTGTCCGGGATGTCCCTTTAGTCCCGGACTGTCCTGGGACACAAGAACTCCCAGGTCCTTGTGTCCGGGATGTCCCTTTTGTCCCGGACTGTCCTGGGACACAAGAACTCCCAGGTCCTTGTGTCCGGGATGTCCCTTTAGTCCCGGACTGTCCTGGGACACAAGAACTCCCAGGTCCTTGTGTCCGGGATGTCCCTTTAGTGCCGGACTGTACTGGGACACAAGAACTCCCAGGTCCTGGTGTCCAGGATGTCCCTTTTGTCCCTTTAGTCGCAGACTGTACTAGGACACAATAACTCCCAGGTCCTTGTGTCCGGGATGTCCCTTTTGTCCCTTTAGTCCCGGACTGTACTGGGACACAAGGACTCCCAGGTCCTTGTGTCCGGGATGTCCCTTTTGTCCCTTTAGTCCCGGACTGTACTGGGACACAAGAACTCCCAGGTCCTTGTGTCCGGGATGTCCCTTTTGTCCCTTTAGTCCCGGACTGTACTGGGACACAAGAACTCCCAGGTCCTTGTGTCCGGGATGTCCCTTTTGTCCCTTTAGTCGCAGACTGTACTGGGACACAATAACTCCCAGGTCCTTGTGTCCGGGATGTCCCTTTTGTCCCTTTAGTCCCGGACTGTACTGGGACACAAGGACTCCCAGGTCCTTGTGTCCGGGATGTCCCTTTTGTCCCTTTAGTCCCGGACTGTACTGGGACACAAGAACTCCCAGGTCCTTGTGTCCGGGATGTCCCTTTTGTCCCTTTAGTCCCGGACTGTACTGGGACACAAGAACTCCCAGGTCCTTGTGTCCGGGATGTCCCTTTTGTCCCTTTAGTCGCAGACTGTACTGGGACACAATAACTCTCAGGTCCTTGTGTCCGGGATGTCCCTTTTGTCCCTTTAGTCGCAGACTGTACTGGGACACAAGAACTCCCAGGTCCTTGTGTCCGGGATGTCCCTTTTGTCCCTTTAGTCGCAGACTGTACTGGGACACAATAACTCCCAGGTCCTTGTGTCCGGGATGTCCCTTTTGTCCCTTTAGTCGCAGACTGTACTGGGACACAAGAACTCCCAGGTCCTTGTGTCCGGGATGTCCCTTTTGTCCCTTTAGTCCCGGACTGTACTGGGACACAATAACTCCCAGGTCCTTGTGTCCGGGATGTCCCTTTTGTCCCTTTAGCCCCGGACAGTCCCGAGACAACAAGCACTAGCATGTCCTTGTGTCCAGGAATGTCCTGGTACATGTCCTGGTACATATATCCATGTGTCTGGAATATCACCGAATGTCATACATAGTACACAAAGTCCTATCTAATATTATACTGGTACAAAACACTGATGTAATGAAATTCACTTCACTATCATTATCAGCACAAAATGTACGATAGGAAGTGCTCTTGTACTGTTTGGGCCCTATGCTCGCTACACTGATATCGTACTGCTATTTTATCTGCCCACTCATATATACCACCTTGCACCACTAATATTGATACTGCACTCCTTGGTAGTGTGGTGTGTTATGTAAATTAGGGAGATGATTATGTTATCACCAGCAAGCCTGAGCATCCATGTTGTGGTATAAGATGCCATCACATGCACCTCTGAATTGTGGGTGTAAATAAGCAAACTTACCAGCTCGCAGGAAGAGGAAGGCCTATGAAGATTCTGAATACTGCATGTGGAGCCCTATCGCCAAAATGTGCTCACCCTAATGTTTAATAATTGTGCCAAAACTCATGTTGGTGGTGGAGTTTGGAACAATTTTGTCTCCAGCTGTCTTCCCATTGCCTGGCCACCATTGCTAACGTAAGGTGGGCATTAATTCAATGTGAACTAACTGTACTTAGCTGGTGGTCATTCAGGGTTACGAGTATAGCTGTGACTCCAAGCTCGTGTATGCAATCATACTCCACTGAGACGTCCGAGAGGTGAGAGGAAGACCTGTGGCCTTGTCTTAAAAAGTGTGCCTTGCCAGTTGCATGTAGCTACAGGGTGTGCAGTCGCCTGTTTTTCATTCTGTGTGCATTAATTTTGGTGAGCCATCGTGATTCTGCCCCGATATCACAAGGTCATGATTTGTCAGCTACCAGGAGTGCAGTTCCACTAGTCAAACACTGCTCTCTGTGTTCTCGCACTTTATCAAATGCAGGAGCATGGAACCACAACTGGTTCTAGCAGCACGCCACTCGCCTCGGAAGAGTCACTCATGAACTTTAACATTTAATCACTTATCCAGTATACGACACCATCACTATTATCATTATTATGTTCTTGATATAACTATCTTCAACTTACCATTACTATTATCATCATTATGTTCTTGATATAGCTATCTTCAACTTATCATTACTATTATCATTATTATGTCCTTGATATAACTATCTTCAACTTATCATCACTATTATCATTCATTATTATGTTCTTGATATAGCGCTATCTTCAACTCATCATCACAGTATTATGTTCTTGACATAACTATCTTCAACTTATCTATCTTCAACTTACCCATCATGTTGTCGTTATAACTATCATATTCAATATCAACACAGATCATTTGATGGAATATCTTAGTAATGCCACTTGTCCGAGAGCAGTGGTGAGTGTCCGGGACATCCAGGACAATATATAGTGCCTTGCTACCAGGATGTCCCGGGAGTGTGCAGGACATCCAGGACATCCCGGACACAAGGACCTGGGAGTCCTTGTGTCCCAGTACAGTCCGGGACTAAAGGGACAAAAGGGACATCCCGGACACAAGGACCTGGGAGTCCTTGTGTCCCAGTACAGTCCGGGACTAAAGGGACAAAAGGGACATCCCGGACACAAGGACCTGGGAGTTCTTGTGTCCCAGTACAGTCCGGGACTAAAGGGACATCCCGGACACAAGGACCTGCTAGTGCTTGTTGTCTCGGGACAGTCCAGGACTAAAGGGACAAAAGGGACATCCCGGACACAAGGACCTGCTGGTGCTTGTTGTTTCGGGACAGTCCAGGACTGTCCGGGACAAAAGGGACATCCCGGATACAAGGACCTGGGAGTGCTTGTGTCCCAGGACAGTCCGGACTATAGGGACATCCCAGACAGTAGTGCCAGTGCTGCCAGGATGTCCCGGGAGTGTCTGGGACATGCAGGACATCCCAGACACATGGACAGATGTGCCTGTGCTACCAGGAATAAAGTCCTGGTCATTCCGGGATGTTGTAGGCTGTCCGGAACTGTCCACCAAGTCCTGACTATTGTGGGCAAAGCTGGACATGACTGACATTTATGTAACTACAGAATGTTCAGTAACGTTTCAGTTCTCCCTCCCTTGCCACACTTGAAGAACGGGCGGTGTAAACCGAATGGCCGTCCATCCTTCCCTCCCTCCCCTCTCTCCCTCCCTCTCCCCTTCCTCCCTTCCTCCCTCCCTCCATCCCTCCCTCCCCCTTCCCTCCCTCCCCTTCCCTCCCTCCCCTTCCCTCCCTCCCTCCCTCCCTCCCTCCCTCCCTCTCCCTTCCCTCCCACCCTCCCTCCCTCCTCCCTCCATTGCTCACCTCCAACACTCAACAGCTCCTGTGCTCCACACTTCTCCTCTGCCTTCTGCAGCCACTTGCTGACATCGATCCCCACCCCTCGCAACGCTTCCAACCTTGCTTCCGTCTTGGTGGTTTGCACCTCAAAATGTCGGATCTCCTCTCGAAGTGATTCAATGTTCTGCTGTGCTTCTGCCTGGGCATCTGAGGTGCCAAATTCTGGGTTCTGTGGGAGGAGGAGAATGGAGGAGAGAGGAGGGGGGAAGGGAGAGAGGGCTCGAGTCATATTGAGTCAGACGAGTCTGCAGTTGTGATGGTTAGGTCTAGCCTCCTACATTGTACACGGTCAAAACAAACTCCGGAGGAGTCAGTATAAGTTTTCTTCTGTTTCGTCAGGAGCGCATGAGCCGCCGAAGGTGGCGAAGGAGCGTTGAACTCAGCATGCGCGTCCTAGCGGAAGTAGTAGTCCTTCACATGTGCCAAACATTTACCTTATACGGCAAGAGGCCATTACGTAAAAATGTGAAAGACAAATTGGCCTTTTGTGCGGTACCGCAAAGGTCTTCTTCCATATAAGGTATGACCATAAGGCACGTGAGGGATCACAACAGGCCTATACTAGTTTGACACTCCTTCGCCGCCTTCAGCGGCTCATGTGCTCCTGGTTTCGAACTATGACCATTCTATGGTTTGAGTGCAGTTTACATTTTTTCATCCACTGTCCATTCTTGCCCAAGCTTCAATATGTACATGTAATAGGCCTGCACGGGGTCTTACTCCCTCTTGGTCATACATAATGCATGCTTTTAACACTACACACCACACCACACCAGTATATTTCAGTAATCTAAGGTGTGCATTAATAGGCATACCTTTGTGTATGCTGTGGTAACAGACTGCAGTCCTTTGATTTGTTTCTGCCTGACTGAAATGGAGGTGTGGTCCTTTGTGAGTTTTGATGCCAACTTTCGAGCGTCTTTGTCGAGAAAGATTTCAGCACCATGTTCTCTGGTTAGACCACGCACCTGGGGAGGGAGGGCGATGGGAGGGAGGGAGGGAGGGAGGGAGGGATGGAGGGAGGGATGGAGGGAGGGAGGGGGGGAGGGAGGTAGGGGAGGGAGGGGAGGAGGGAGGGAGGGAGGGAGGGAGGGAGGGAGGGGAGGGAGGGAGGGGGAGGAAGGAAGGAGAAAACGAGAGAAGGGAAGGAGAGAGCAAGGGGTAGAAACCAGCAAGCGGTATAACAAAAATCCCAAGTGAAGCCATAAGGCTAGCAACATACAGGGAGGTAATCGACATAAATGCACACATCAGATTGTTGAGTAACAAATCCCTTGAGAAAAATAAGTTTGCACAGGTGTTCCAATACTGGAATTACAGGTGTGTGTACGGCGCTAGTCTCGGTACCAGACCGAAGTGCGTGTGAGTTGGGTCTGGTACCGAGACTAGTACGGCGCGTACACTATGCAATATGCATGCCAACCTGGTCCTGTCCGTATGGCTCATATTCGTAAACAACAATGCCCCTGATGACTGGGTACTTGTGCAGGAAACACTCAAGAACATAGTCACGATTCACCTGTAAAAGTATTTGGGGAGAAGGGGGGAATGAGATCAGTAGATACATGCATAGTGAAAGTATAAACAAGCCATCTGTCCATTATCACTGACAACCAATCACCCCACCCTCCTCACCAAGTATGCTTGATCTCTGAGTTTCTCCATATCTGCTGGGATCCCCCCTCCTCCCCTCATCCCTCCTCCCCTTCCCCTCATCCCTCCCTCTCCCTCCCCTCATCCCTCCTCCCCCCCCCCCCCCCCCCCCCCCCTCCTCACCAAGTACACTTGTTCCCTGAGGTCCTCCATATCTGCTGGGATCAGGGTAGTCGTCCCCCCACCCCCCCCCCCCCCCCCCCCCCCCCACTTCCATCCCCTCCTCACCAAGTATGCTTGTTCTCTGAGATCCTCCATATCTGCTCGGATCAGGGTGGCGCAGTCAACCTCAATCTGGGCATACTTTATGTAGGCATCGCGTGCCTTCTCATACAATTCACCATCCATCACCTATCAAATCAACAGCAAGTGACCCTTATAGTGCAGTTACTATTGTGGACAGTATTATGCACATGTACGTGTCTGTACAATCTCCAGTGTTTGATTTGGCTGTTACAACCCACACACTTGATAGGGAGCCGATTATGCTGGGAAAGGAGGGGTGTTTCTAGGCAATTCAGGATGGAGGGGGAGGAGAGGGAGGACAGGGAGATGGAAAGATCATCAGATAAACTACAAATTTTTTCCAGGAGCAACAGTCCCTTCAAGTGGCGATAACAAGGACAGAATGGTACCACAAGATAAAGTCCAGCTCCTGAAACTTCCCAGGCAGCCAAAAAATGTCTTGTTAAAACTAGGCAGTACAATGTTCATATCTCCCAAGTGTGTGGATGGACATGGGATACTCCCAAGCGTAATCCAATGCCACCCCACTGCTGAATATGCTAGCTCATACCTGCATGAGTTGCGGTAAGTCTTGGCTGCCGTGTCTCCTGAGGTGAGCATTAGTGGTCTCGATTGCTAGGAGATAGTCATTCCGACCGACCGTAGTACGCTTCTGGCAGGATTTGAGTCGATCAGAAGATTTACGGTGGCTCTTTTCAAGAGAGGAAAGGGACTCAAAGAACTTGAGGTCCTTTTTGCGTAATCTGTTTGATGGGAGGAGGAAGGATCGTCACTAGTCTGCCAGAGTCAATATTTACCTATTCGTGGCGTATCTTACTCTTGAATAAACATACTAGATGAAAGTACATGTACAGACACGCACCTTTGTTCAGATTCTGAGAACTTTTGTCTTACATCCGCACACACTTTCTCCAGTTCATTGTATGTCTTCTTGGCCTGGAGAGAGGAACGGAGGGTGGGTGGAGTTGAAGAGCGGAAGGGGAGGGAGGAGATAGTGTTGAGGAGAGGAAGCAGAAAGCAGAGGGAGGGAGAGGGAGGGAGGGAGGGAGGGAGAGGGAGGGAGGGAGGGAGGGAGGGAGGGAGGGAGGGAGGGAGGGAGGGAGGGAGGGAGGGAGGGAGTGGAGAAGGGGAAGGAGGGAGAGAGAGTGGAAGGGGAAGGAGAGCAGAGGGAGGGTGAGGGAGAGAGAGTGGAAGGGGAAGGAGAGCAGAGGGAGGGTGAGGGAGAAAGGGTTGAGATCAGGAAGTAGAGAGCAGAGTGAGGGATCAAGGGAGAGAGAGTGGAGAAGAGGGAGGGGGAGGAGAGGGGAGGAGGAGTGAAGGGATGATAGGTGAATGTAAGATATTGGCATTGATGAATAGTGACTATTTGGCATGTTCAACACAAGATGTTTTCAACAGCCAATACTGTTAGCCTACACAGAAGCTACATATCAGTATCGCAGCCAACCTACCACCGTCATCTCCTTGACGGACTCTAGCACCTCACTGTTCATCTTCTGAGCAACTTCAAAACACTGCATGGAACAAACGACAATGGATGATGAAGGGGCACGCAATGTTGTCAGCCCCATCCTGCCTGTCAGGGGTGGAAACCCAGTACATTGGCTGGGGTCATTGCCAGGGCAGAATCAAATACGCGCATGAGACAGAATTCCAGGACTGGCAGTTAGCTACAGCTATATTAGGAAGTGAATCATATTGATGCCATGGCAATTCCTTTGGCACAAAGCCTGCTAACGACACAATTAGATCATACAGGCTTCTCTACAGGACTACACTGTTGATACAGTCATGCATTTTCATGTGGCTTTCAAATTAGTGGCATTTGCGCTGTCATTCAAGCTTGAAACTAACTTGTAACAGATTAGGGCGAGTCATGTGATAGGCAACTTCACATTTAGAGAGTGCATGATGACATCATCGGCACGATCTTGTCATCATGTGCTCTTGGTGTTAGGGGTATATCCATAGTGGGTTTATGCAACAGATGCAGTCACAAGGCTGGCATTGAAACAAAGACGGTGTTAGTGATGTGAAGCTTCACAGACCAGGACACACAGGGCCTAATGGACAACTACAGCTGCTATGCTTCAGCTTGGTGTACTGTGAATAGCTGTGACGTGTGTATATCTATACACCAAATGGATGGGCGCTGTTTGTCTACAAATATGCATTTCATGTGCAAAGCACATGACGCCTGGATGTGCAAAGTGAATATAAGCATAATTTACTATACCTATAGGGATATGCACTTAAAGTTTGGACTCCCTTCCCTCTCCACTCCCTTCCCATCTCCCTCTTCCCACTGTTGTCCATCTCCCTCTTCCCACTGTTGTCCATCTCCCCACTCACTGCTCTGATTCTCCTAATTCCCCCTCCTCCCTCCCTCCCTCCCTCCCCCCCTCCCTCCCTCCCCCCCTCCCTCCCTCCCTCATCCTCTCTACCTTCTTGAAGGCTTGTTCTTTGACTCTCTTCTGCTGCCTCATCTCCTCCGAAATGCTAGACAGCATCATGTCTGCCACTCTCATGCGGTGTTTTGAAATTTCCTCTGTCTTCTCCAGCATCATCTTCCAGATCTCAAGCAGACCCCTGATGTGTGTCGGTAGTATGTGAGGTGGGTGGTGTGTTGGTGGGTGTGTTGTGTGTGTATGCGTTGTGGGCAGAGGAGGAGGTATGTATGAATGCAGAGAGGAACGTATACTGCACGAGAGGCAAGATAGTTCATACCTGTTTTCTGTTCTGTCAAAACCGTTCACCTCTGGAGGGGATTTGATTTCCTTCTTCCCGAGGTATTGCTGTGTTAGTCTCTGAAGATTCTGTGTGTGAGAGAGTGCGTGTGAGAGTGAAATGTGTGTATGTGTGTGAGTGTGTGCATGTGTGTGAGTGTGTGCATGTGTGTGAGTCCATGTGTGTGTGTGTGCATGTGTGTAGTATATGTCCGTGTGTATTACATGTATGTCCATGTGTGTGTGTGTGCATGTGTATGTGTGTGTGTGTGTGTGTGTGCATGTGTATGTGTGTGTGTGTGTGTATGTGCATGTGTGTTGTGTGTGCATGTGTGTCCATGTGTGTGAGTGGGTGTGCATGTGTGTACATGTATGTGGCAAGTCGATAGTAAAGCACTCTCACAGTCATGAAGAGGGCAGGGCAGCAAAGAACTAAATCGTATGCCACGAGACCCATGCTACTAGTGCCTGGCTTCGCAATCCACGCATGACAACACACCATATGCCCAGTACTGATCAAAGGAACATGTAGGAACCATTCAGAGCCAGCCATGGTACATAACTCCACCACACACAGTACAATGACACTGTGTAGTGGAGTAGCTCGGCCACTCTTGAACAGTTTTGGAACATAGCTAGCTGTAGGCTCCCTCCCTCCCTCCCTCCACCCTTCCCTCCCTCCACCCTTCCCTCCCTCCTTAACACACTCAGTCTTTCACTCTTTCTCCCTTCTCTCCCATCATATCGTCATCACAAACGCTTCATTGCGCTGTCACACATGCATGAGTACAACTCAATGAGGGGAGGATATATAATCCAAGAGCAGATTGCCAGAGCTTCATACAAAAGGAGCTGTACAATAATAGCATATTGGTCCTATCCACCAACAAGATCAAGTTACACATACATGTAGGAAAGTGTATATACACGTTACTGCACTACAGACAAATATGTTTCCCTCTCCCCCTCCCTCCCTACCTCCCTCCCTCCCTCCCTCCCTCCCTCCCCCCCTCCCTTTCTCCTTCCACACCTGAACACCTTGGCCTGGACTACATGTACCCTAAGTACTGACATGACTCAACATGTGTGATGTGAGTACGTACCTGCGCATACTCCTTCTCGACAGCTGATCTCTGCTTCGTGAATGATCTGTGAGGGCAAGAGATGAGCTTCTGAAGCACTGCTTAGTATGATCACACAGTTGTACACACCCCCAGTCTGTCATTCCCTCCCTTCCTGTCCCCATCACTTGCTCATGTAGCCTCAAACCCAGGCCTACCTAGACCATCTCACGGTGCAGTCTTGGAATGAGATAACCTATAACAAGCAATGCTACTATGGCCGCCTCTCGCGCAGTTGCACTCTCATATCTTTGTTTCCCTCTCTCCATCACTAACTCTCCTCTCCTTCCTTTGCTACCTTACACAACTCTTCTCTCCCTCCCTCCCTCCCTCTCCCTCCCTCTGCTCTCTGCTTCCTCTCCTCAACACCTTACACAACTCTTCTCTTCTCTCCCTCCCTCCCTCCCTCCCTCCCCCCCAACTGACCTCATATCCTCTAAAAACTCGACCTCTGCATTGTGCTTCACCTGTAGCTTGGTCAGCTGGTCATTCAGCTTGGATCGAATCGAATTGGACGTCTGTGTCTGCGTCTGTGCAAGAGGCATGGGCACAATAGCATCATGCTCAAAATCCATTCCAAAACTTCCCAAACTGACTGGTTGGCTATTTCTGGGCACTACACTCAGAGAGACACGCTTATATTTGGCATATACATGTACTGTACATGTACATTGTAAAGTGATCCAAATACCACCCCACAGTTATTCCATGGAGCATATGAATAGCTCTCACAAATGGAGCACTTGTTGCAGACACATTGTCGGAGAATGTCTGTCATTGTCGGAGAATGTCTGTCTGATAGACCTAGCCTCGTTCCCAGGCCCGAGAACGAGCCTGGGAACGAGGCTATGATAGACCATACTTAGCTGAGGCCATGAACTACAATAGCATGCAATTCAAAGGGTTCCACTTCCGACTAGAAACCAAATGCTGCTCTGTGATTGTGGTTGAATCTGTGAACTGGAGTTCAACCACCTCGTGCACGAGGCAATCAGGGACTCAGCTACCAGGGGTTCATGGGGGGACCCCTCCAGTTTGTTGTATAATAGGTACTGGCTGTACACATCTAATTCTAGTGGGACCTGCTTAAGCTTCCCCAAGGTGAGTTGGGAGCATACTCTTCCACGAATTGTTTCACAACAAAGCATTTGGGAGATGATGAGATTTGTAATTCTAGCCAATATTCTGTCTCGTCTCATTTCCAGACCCTTCGTCAAGAGCATATGTCGCTTCCAGCAAACTGTATACTGGGGTTGGTTGGGTCTGGGACCGAGACTATATCCTGTCAAACCATTAGGCTTGTATTGTCTTATAGGCTTTGGGTGGCTGGTTCTGAAAGCTGGAACCCAGACAGATTTGATAGGAAGTGATTGCAAACTTGTCAGCTGATTCATACCAAGTTTGGTCAAGAGGTTGCATGGGGTAACTCTCACCCTCTATGATACGTCTGTTGAAACAACATTGGCAGCTGTGATCACAACGTATGGTAACTTGCACCATCCAGAAGTGGGCACTAGACTGAGGGTATCTGTAAACTGTGGTCTTTTCATCTAGCGATAATCGTACCAGCAGCTGTTTCAATACCATTAGTCTAATCCTGTGATTATCACAAACCTGAGTTGTGTTCTATATTATATCTCAAGTTTCAGTATCATAGTATCATAGATTTGTGACTGCGATATTCTACTCACAACTAATTTCATGTCGGCCTCGGCCTCGATCACACCTCATCCCAGCACTTCCACCCTGATCCCTAGCTACTGTATCCCTACACCCTCATCCCTTCACCCTACACACCTCCACCCTCCTCCCCCCACCCTGCATCTCATTCCTTCACCCTACACACCTCCACCCTCCTCCCCCACCCTGCATCTCATCCCTTCACCCTACACACCTCCACCCTCCTCCCCCACCCTGCATCTCATTCCTTCACCCTACACACCTCCACCCTCCTCCCCCCACCCTGCATCTCATTCCTTCACCCTACACACCTCCACCCTCCTCCCCCCACCCTGCATCTCATCCCTTCACCCTACACACCTCCACCCTCCTCCCCCCACCCTGCATCTCATCCCTTCACCCTACACACCTCCACCCTCCTCCCCCCACCCTGCATCTCATTCCTTCACCCTACACACCTCCACCCTCCTCCCCCCACCCTGCATCTCATCCCTTCACCCTACACACCCACACAGAGAAAATTGGTCTAGCTCGATAGACTAGCTGGATGCATGTCTGTCAAGTCATCCAGGATCTTCTTCCAAGCTCTGACCTCTGGGGTGGACACACACAATCAGTGCATGCTGTTCAAGCAGCTTGCTGTGTACCCAGTCACCCCTTGCTAGCTGGATGCACGTGTGTCATCTTGCTGCACTGACCTCTGACCTCTGGGGCTCACACACACAATTAGATCCTTTGTCATCCTTTCATCACTCCAAAAGATTACATACCAGGGCCCTCCCTTCCTGACACTATGCGCCAGGCCCTCCCTGGCCGTCTGACCGAGAGCAATGAAAAGCTGGGTGGATCAGAGGTGTGGGTACATTCTGTGGTGGCAAGTTATGACTGGCGGTAATGGTGGCAGCTCTCTTAGCCAGTGGTGCTAACGACATTCCCGTCCAAACAGACGCCCACATTTACAGGCCCTGCAGCCACTTCCTGCTGTCAAGGGCCTGGATGCTGGGAGAGCTGTACGATGGGACCGTCAGTCTTCAGTATGTCACTAGCTTCACATTTGCTTTTCACAGCTTAACCACATGCACTGCCAATTTACAATGTACCTCTCAAGGGTATGGAGGTAATGTTGGGGTTCGGTGCAGTTATGCATTCCATACTAGAGGGTCTTGACGCTGGGAGAGGTGTACATGTACGTACACCAATGGGACCTATCAGTGTGTTCGGTACCATATGTCACATGGTCCAAATTTGACGAGTGCAAGGAGTTTAAGCTATTTGCATTCCCCTACTTGTACTTGTACTTCACAGCAATTAACCTTTCAACCATACAGAGGTACAGTTTAGGTTCAGTGCAGGGTGCCTAGGTTGTCAGGAAACAGTGGGGTTGGAGGAGAATCGACAAACCTTATTGAAAGTAAACTTTCTCAATTCAGGAGTGAAGGTGTGTGTGTATGGGGTGAATGCAGGGTACAGAGGAGGGGAGTTCAAACAGCTGACCTCTCCATGTGAAATGCAGAGATCTAGTATTTGAACCCAGTCAGGAAGTGCTGTCATTGCACTTCAATAAGACTAGTTTGTATAATGTACAAGTACATGGGAGGTAAGTGGCGTTACTCATCCCCAGTGAGGACAGACTGGGTAATACATTATTTTTGCAAAGGGGGTCATGGGTGTGCATGAGTGTTAGTGTGTGTGTGTGTGTGTGTGTGTGTGTGTGTGTGTGTGTGTGTGTGTGTGTGTGCGTGTGTGTGTGTATGCGACTAATTGCATTGATCTTTCATTAGACAAGAACAATGGCACAATGTAATCCAGTAAACCGTTGTACATACGACCTCATCAGTTAGCATAGCACCAAGTGCCCACAGCAGCTCAGCAACGGAACTGCAGAGCAGGCATCCGGGCTTATTACTGCACTACGCACTAGCAATGTTCACAAGAGGATGGGGAAGCTGATCTCAAAAGGGGAGGGGTAACCACAGTAAGCCAGTGTCACCCAATTCCAGTAGGGGTATGACAGATGAGACGTCTCAGTGACACGTGTAAACTTAGTGACCCACGTCTCAGTTGTCTTTTACTACAGGGTCGAGGCAATACATTGGAGAGGTAGTATAAGGACCAGTACACACGACATACAGCTGCACCCTTGAGTATGTGTACGTCACTGACTGCTATTGAGAAATCCAACCACATGTCCATTACGTAAAGATGACTAGCAGAAGCCGCAGGTGTGCTGAAGACAAGGAGTTATGGTGCATTTGGGGAAATGCATATGATACCAGTACCATCTTGTTACCTTACACGGAGTGACACATACACATGTTGCTATGTAGGGACTACTCACAAGCAGTTACAGAATGTTAGTGCACATTTCCTCCACATGTGTACCAGCCTCAGACGCCAACAGAGGCCAGGTTGGGACAGAAACGGACAAACAGCACTTTGAGATTTCCTACATCCCCTGTATTAGTACATACATCTAACTTCCTGCTCCAATGCATATAATTATGTACATAGCAGTGAATGGCAAGCATGAGGAAAACCTACATCCCATGTATCAGCACATGACTATGCACATCTTAACTTCCTGCTCCAATGCACACAGTGAATGGCAGGCATGAGGAAAAGAGTTGGGAAATACTGGACTTGGAATAGCAAAACGAAGGAAGGAACCACAACTACCTGAGAGCGAGTGTTCACACACTTAACGATCTTCGCTCTCTCTCCCATTCTGCTGTTCCCTGCTTATTGACTAGGCATCTGATATAGGGACTATGAATCTTCAAGATTTCATATCATCGACCATATTTGTTGGAACAAAAACCGTATCCGGCCATGGGACAGATTCCGTTTTCCCTCTGATTCTTGATCAAGTTGGCAATGTGTTGCACCCAAGCTGTTCCTAGTGGACCGAGTGGTAGAGTTTAGTGTTGGTAGCACCGGACATCATGAACAGATTGTACCAACGCAGGAAGAGGCTCCCATGGCTATAACATGCCACAGTACATAGTTGAGCACATTACCCAGCAGAAATATTCAAAGTTGATCCACAGTTAGAAATTGGGAAAGAAAAAAAGGGAGGGGCAGCCACAGAACACTAGCATCATCAAATTCCAATACGTTGGTTATTGCCCCGCAGGTGGGGAGGGCTGGGATGAGACTACCTTCAACTCGCTATAGTGTGATAAGCCACAGTGATAGCTTCTCGAAGGCGTCGTATGGAAGCCACAACGACAATCCGAGACTTATTATGAACTCACAGCAATGTACATTTAGTCTGTAAGAACAGTCAGGTACGGCACACTTGTACACACACACACATACACAAGCAGTCACCTGTTGAACTAATGGGCCATACACCAGATGGCACCTGTCCTGTGTACAGTAATACATTCCCCGGCATCTACATCACTGGTGGAGCAAGCTCAGACAAGGCTGCTCCTGAACACCACCTGCTAAGGTCAACAATTAAGCACATATTACTGAATACATTCCAGGTCATCAGTGAAATCCCATACGCAACACAAGGTTCCAAGTTTTAGATCAGCATTTCACAGCGTTTGCTGATACATGTGCATGTAGGGAGGTTTCAGGTGATCGTGCTTAGTGGTTTGGAATGTTGACACTTGTGGTACATGTACACTCTTGTCAACTTGCGAACCAGGTCTGATTTTAATACTGATGAAGAGAGAGAGAGAGAGAGAGAGAGAGAGAGAGAGAGAGAGAGAGAGAGAGAGAGAGAGAGAGAGTTGACGGAGGGAGGGAGGGAGGGAGGGAGGGAGGGGAGGGGAGCAGTGGCGTAGCCAGGAATGTACAATTGGGTGGGCACTATATATAGGGGCTGATATGAACGCTGCTGAAGGCAGTGCATAGAGGCGTGTAGTGCTGATCAGTCCGCGCGAAGCGCGGAAAAATTTTTTCGCCTTCATTTTTCAGTTATCAGGATGGGCTCTCGTGGCACTTTCGTGCTTTGCACTGCACGTTCCAGATGTATGAGGATCGATGCTGCAGAGAGACGTTCTGGTGAAGGCCCATCTATCGACAGCACGTCTGTCGACAGGTCAGTCAGTGCCTATGATGTAGCTCGGGCTCTGATCCACTTCCCGGCGATCCTGAGATGCGCAAGTTAACTGAGAAGCCTTATTGATAGCGCTGAGCCTTTTGCTCTACAAAACTGATTATGGGTTTTAGATTCACGAATATTGACTTACTATGCTGTGAAAACATAATCAGGACTATGAATACGTAAGATAGGCTTACGCTGTCTGTGTTCACTGTGTGGCTTCCCACTGCGCGTGCGAAGAAAAATATAGGATTGGGCGGGCACGTGCCCGCCCAGGCCCGCCCTTGGCTATGCCACTGGAGGGGAGGGATGGAGGAAATGTTACATCTTGTTCAGTCCCTACTCTGACTCACTGACGAGTTATCGTGGAAACCCATACATGGTGAGTAGCAGGCCATGTGACCAGCCATGATAACATACCACTACACTGGAGGCACTTGCATTGTTAGGAAGCAACGTACACTCACACTCAATTGCACCAGACTACTTCCATTAAGTGCATTCATTACCAGTAGAAGGTGTTGCTGGGTCTCCGCAGCCATGGGCTTGATCATGCTGCACTGAGTGACTATAAACCCATTTTACTCTGGAACTTCCCTACTCTACCATCAGTGGCTGGCGTACATGTACCAGGCTTGTCGGTAGAGTCGCATGCAGCCTGGTACATGTAAGCTGTCAACTTGTAAACAATGTTCATCACGCCAGCCACTGATGGTAGAGTAGGGACATTCCAGAGTAAAACCGTTTATAGTCACTCAGTGCAGCATGATAGATGATCAAGCCCATGGCTGCAGAGACCCAGCAACACCTTCTACTGGTAATGAATGCACTGCAGCGCAGATCAATCTGCCAGGAGACCAGTAACATTCCAAGCCATGTTCAGCTGCCAACGCTGGGCTGCATTGCACTTGCAGTAGCCAGACATATGCACCTGTTATCAGACACGCTTGGTCATGTGAGACTGGGCAGCAAGGGGCCACGTTCTACAGGCTGGCATCTGCCAACTAGGTGAGCTCACTACAAAGAGACTTCCCCGACACAGGAAACAATTTGTTTGACTTCCTACCCCTCCCAACACACAAACAGTTCAATTGGCTACAAAGGAATTCTATGCTTCCTTGTTACAGACTTTGATCTCTGTTTCCCATGCAGGAAGTACACAGGACAGGACTTTGACAGCACATACATGCACACACAACAGGAAGTTCCTGTTCTCAGAGGGGCACAAGTAGATTTCCTTGGTACAGACTTGGATCTCTGTGACCCACACAGGAAGTTCGCACACAAACACAATTCAGACACACAGACACATGGACTTCAGCACACCTGTGCATACCCACCCACAACATGCACACATTGAGTCATCCACACTTGGCTATCCCTCGCTTTGCCTACAAACCACCAGGAGCTACAATTCTGATGAAGAATGCATCTTCTTCTTCTCAGTTCATACAGCAAAAAAAAAACTAGTAATTTGGAGAGTGCTGTCTAAGGGGAAGTTACATATCATGCAGGTTTGCATGACTGATCTCCACTGAACTCAGCAGTTTAAAGTTCCTTGTCTACATTGTCATGACACATTGAAGACAGGCTCAAAGCATAGATAATGGAGCGTTTACATATGCTCAAACATGTACTGTAGACTGTAGCTCACACACAGTAAATGTTGTTTGTGTTGAGAAATTATTGCATACGGAGAGAAGCAACTAACGTACATGTGCAGGTTGTTTGTTCACTTCCAAACACAAAACAATTTTCCATCAGAAGTGAACTTCACTGTAACAGGTACTAGGCATTTGGAATAGATTCAATAGTACGTTTGTATTTGAATTAGCTGCCAATAGGGATCCAATGAAAATGCAATTCAAAGTTAATGAACACAAAATTCACGATAATCAGTCACCACATACACTTGGAAGGGGGGACTTATCTAAGGGGACTACTGGGTGGATAGCTAGCTAGTTACATGTACATGCTGGGAGTTGGTACCCCAATCTGATGTGCAAGCACATGCAGAGTTCCATCCACACAAATACTGCTTCCAGCATGTAGCTAGAGTATACACGTCTGGCCCTGTTGGTAGGCGTGTTCTGCTATATCCTCACCCTTTCTCTCTTTCTCTCTGGGGCGCTCATACTGCTGCTGGCCTGGATGGTCTCCGGTAGAAGGTTGACACACCGATACCATTTAAACCTCCAAGAACCTCTCGAAATCAACCTATGCAACACCCGAGGCAGTTGCCGTTTTCAGAGAACCAGAGGTTTGCCTATGTTGGCTGCTTGCTACTATCACTGTACCAGTTCAGAAGTTCTGCCGTACACAGCATGCTATTTAAAGTTTGTTTAGACTGTCAAATTTTTCATTATCTTTTTGTGCGTAATTTCTAGCAAAACAGGAAGTGGTGGGGCTAAACCGGAAGTTAGCACACGTGTACGTGTATGTGTATGTCAGCACTTGCACAAAGTTTGGCATACTACAGATCTAGCAGCAGCCTCTGCATGTTGCGACGAGTACCAAGGACATGGCAGAAGTTGAAGGTATTTTAGAATTTCTAGATCTTAAAGTACTAGTCTACATGTAGTAGATTTTCTAATCTTTGAGTACATGTAGAGCTACAAAATATCAGCTTTACGTAGCCATATCCTGTGATCAGTGTGTGTGTGTGTGTATTGTATTTGATTTGGAACCAGACCCTTCACACAAGGAGGTGGAAGGGTCTGGGCATGTGCCTACAAACGAGTTGTTCTGCAATAAATTTGTAATTATTAGGATCAACTGTGCTACCACGTGTACAATCACAGTTGACCTGCTCATTGGTCCCCTCAAACTCTTGTGGGTAACACGACATAGCACAGCATTTTGCCGTGTCTAGCTGATGGTGACACTGGAGAAAAATTGTTTCCATGACATCATTTGCAATCAGCGCTTCTGCTTCGTCGGGTCAACATTCTGTCCTTGGGACAACTTGAATGGAAGCGCATGCCCAGATCCTTCCTCCTCCCCTGTGCGTAGGGTCTGGTTCCGAGACTGTGTGTGTGTGTGTGTGGGGGGGGGGGGGGGGGGGGGGGGGGGGGGGGGGATGTCAATTGCCATACAAACAGTGGGGGGGAGCCTGGAAGGATTTCTCACAACGTCATAGATTCTGTTAATCTCATGGGTCTAAAAGATTGGCAGGAATAAAGTAATCACACGCTCTGTCTTGCCGAATTCCACGGAACAATGCCGAGTTCTGGAGGTGTCTATTGATCAGCTGTAGTATAGCCGATGTCATGGTCAAAACAAAACATTTACCTATGACTCTGCATTCGGTGGCAGTTTCAAGAAGAAACCCATGAGCTTTTGCTGCTTGGGGCTTTAATCAACATCATCTCTAGCTCTCAGCAGTAACAACTCAAGGCACTGAATACACCATCTGCTAATTTGAGTGAATAGAGCATCAGAGATGGCTTTTGGAACAATTCTACATTTTCCAAGGTTACATAAAAGAAAACGTGTTGGTGCATTTTTGTGGAATGGATTCTTGTCTTGCTTTGTTTCCATAGCAACACCTTTCCTTCCATCCGTGGTGAGAGTGGGGTCACGGTCCAGTGAGCTGGCCATGATCCAAACTCGCACAATCATAGCTGCTCTGCAGAAACTCTACCCAAGCATCAAGTTTGAAATCACCACAATGAAGACCATTGGAGACAATATCCTTGACAAGGCTCTACCAAATATTGGGCAGACAAACCTTTTCACGAAGGAACTGGAAGTTGCCCTGGCGGCTAAAGAAGTGGACATGATTGTCCACTCACTGAAGGACCTTCCAACCACTCTACCTCCTGGTATGACAGTTTCAGTGATCTACAAACGGGATAACCCCACTGATGCTCTTGTGCTTCACCCTAAACACAATGGCCTGCAGATCCAAACCCTTCCAAAGGGTAGCGTCATCGGCACAAGCTCCCTTCGCAGGATTGCTCAATTAATACGGAACTTCCCTGATTTGAAGTTTAAGACAGTACGAGGGAACCTCAATACTCGACTTAGAAAGTTGGACCAGAGTGGAGAGTATGATGCACTAGTTCTGGCAACAGCAGGCCTGGAGAGGATGGGATGGCAGGAACGAATATCTCAGGAGCTGGACAAAACAGTCTGCATGTATGCAGTAGGTCAAGGGGCGATGGCAGTTGAGTCCCGAAGCAATGACGCAGCCATGAACCAGCTTCTCCTTCCTCTTAATGACCCAGACACTTTACTGTGCTGCGTAGCGGAGCGTGCATTCCTCCATGTTCTCGGTGGCGGGTGTAGTGTGCCTGTTGGTGCTCATTCAGCTGTCCAGAATGGCAGTCTGGAGATGGAAGGTGCAGTGTTTTCTCTCAATGGGAGCGAAATGGTCAAGGACAGTGTTCTGGTGCCACTGCCTGTGAACCATGATGCTCTGCAGCTACAAGAGTTGTGCTCCTTATCCGAAAAAGCAGGTACTGATCTGGCAAGACGCCTTCTGGATAGAGGTGCAGGACCCATTCTTGCAAAAGCGAAAGAAGAAGTAGAATTAGCAATGTAAAATTTATTTCCAAAGGAGTTAAATCAAAGTTTATCTTCTGTACAGCCTCAAGTAAAATTGTTTTACATGTACACGACTTTGAATGCACACCACAATCATATTCTGCCTGCCAATTTATGGCATTTGTTATACTGATGGTTCTGAATGGATAACAGTGATCGATGTTGTAATGATTAGACAGTAGTATACAGTGTATGCCCAGCAGTTTCTAGTGGATAAGGTGTGGGGGTCCATGAGCTTGAGGTCAGTCCAATTAAGAGCATGTGATTATAATATCATAGCCCACAGACAGGCATTGCTTTACTCCTGCTGCTATATTTGCTGGGTGTGCAAGATAACAAACAGAAAAGCTCCCTTCTCGGTCATCAGCATAGTACTAGTGATTGGGGACTTTTTACACCATTTTACATACAAGCCGACACTTCACACCGGCCCCATCAAAGATTGACCGAAGCATCATCATTCTGATCGCTCAGTGAGGTAATTACTAGTAACTGGTGACTAAGCCGCCTTGACACATTTATAGCTTCCTGTTTGCAGAGCCTCATTCCATGGGTGAAATTGCACGTTTACGCCTTGACATATCAATCACCAGGAATAATAGTTTCTGGGACCATTTCTGTCATGCTAATAAATACAAAGAGATTCTGTCTAATTGCATGATGCAAAGCATAATGCGTCAAGGCCGACATTATTTTGATGCTGATCTGAGTTTATTATTTTGATGTATAGATCTAAGTTGAGTATGAGCACATCACATATAAAGCCATCTGTCTACAGACGGAATCAAATGTTCCTGCATGAACAGAATGGGTGGGATGGGGGAGGTGGTTGCTTGTACCTGAAGGGTGCGAACAGCATATGGGCATGTCTGGGCTTAGTCTCACATGCACGGCCAGACCCCATTTATGGTTTGGCCACACGAGACTAGTCTGGGCTTGGCCTTGGCCATAAAGCCACTGGTTGGAAGTTGGAACTGGGTAGGCCATTTCTCTTAAGTCTCCTTTGCGCAAAATTTAATGGGCTGAGAAAACACTGTTCACACCAGTAGGGCCTCCATTTCTGGCAGTGAACCTGAGTGAAGCTTTTCCTGGCAGTTTGGCCAAGGCCATGACTATAGTAAACACTATTTACACCATGCAGTAGGGCCTCCATTTCTGACAGTGAAGCTTTTTCCAGGCAGTCATTGGTCACCGGCGCTCTTTCTCCCTCCATGCATCTGCTCTCCCCTCCTCCCTGTGTACTAATTTTCTTCTCTCATTATTATTGTGCACGGTTGTAATGCAAACGTCACACTTCTGAGTATGTGCAGTAGTACACGTAACAAATCACTGACCATTCTCTTTATACTTGTCGTTTCCGTAAAAATGTGGTTGCGATTGCCATAGTACCGTTGGTTGTACTACTAGCCCCCATCTGGTGAGCTGGTGTGTAGTGCTTGTCTACAGGAGGGGTTGGATTCAGTTGCTATAGATACCACCCATTCGGCGGGGTCCCGCTAGTGATTATAATTAAGATAACAACTACGATTACTAATTGAAAGGTTTTGCAATAAAATTATTATTACTTTCTCAGAAGATGGATTAATTAACCCTTTAAGCCCCATTGACGTCTATAGGCGTCATTTAGACCCTATGCACTTGTAGGGCTTCCCGTCAGTCCAAAAAGTGACCAAAAATGCTTCAGAGGGCCCAGGGACGACTTTGAGGGCCGAACTCAAAAATTTGGTCAGATTTCGGCGCGCCTCCCCCACTAAACGTACAAGCGGGGGGGGGGGGGTATCAAAAGGGGGGGCGGCAGCCCCCCCTTCGCATGTTGTGGGCGTTTTTTGATTTTAATGAGATTCATTGACCCGAGGATTTTTGATTCTAATGATATTCATAGACCCCAACCAGGGCCTCAAGAAAACATGCAAATTGGTGGTGTAAGGTGTGCCATCAGTCAGATCTGGCCCAAGTTTAGGGAAATGCTGGGCGAAAATCCGGCTGACATCCACCTTTGACCTCCGATTGCTGGGCTTGTGGGGGGTCATGAATATCATTAACGGTATTGCCAGAGGGGTCTCTCCATGCGTGCGGGCCCCACCGAGTTTGGCCGCTGAGGAGCGAATGCTGTGGGAGAGGAGTACCTACGAATGTGGTGTGCGCTGAATGCATGAAAATGTGTTGTCTTGGTGGGAAGAATTCGGTGGTTAAAGGGTTAATCCATTAACCATTATTCTTCTCTGGAGGCTTTTTTTTTTTCAGATTAAGTTAGCTATGTCATATGGTCGATGTCATACAAGTGAAAACGTGATACTCAATTGTGTATATACTTTGAGAACTCGGTACCCGCCACTTCTTTGTGAGCTTTCTGGAGACCCTGTTCCGGACTGCTACTTTGCAGCATGGAATGAGAATAAACCTTACCTGCTGCTCCGCCCCTCGAGCCCTGCCTCCATAAAGCTAAGTAAGTGCGCAAGAACGTCACAATTACGCTGTATGCAGAGCTAGCGCAATGACGGCTGTAAGGTGCTTTGTCTCTGGCCTGCTGTTGTTGCTCGCACTGTTGTTTCGATGCGGTAAGTAAATTTTAATGTATAAATTATTCATGTAGCCTACGCTTTTAGTCAGTACTGTACTGGTAAATGAACAGTGAATTGCGTTTGCGCTGCCAACCTCTCATAATATGTACAATCGCAACATGCCCTGCCGAAAGGAGCAAGACTTTATAATTGGTGGTTAGCACGTTCGACATTTTCGACATGGAGGGGTTGTGGAGTAGATACAATGGACATTCGGACTAATGATACTCAATCTTGAATCAGTCGCTTCTCCTTGAAAAACCTGCAACCTGAATCATTAGGTCGTGAGTACCAGTCGATGAAGTGACACCCTCTGGACCAGTCATGCCTAGTCTCACGGGCCATACCAGTGCAATATGTATCAATCAAAGCTTGACACTTACCTGCTGGAGTGAAAATGAGTTCATAGTGCAGCCACAAGCTGAATATTCAACAGTCACTCCTCTAACTTCATTGTTACACAGTTCATATTGACAACGACAGATTTACAGTCCTATTAAAAATTAGATATTGCAAGGCAACTGCAAGATTTTCCTGCAATACGTGGGGTATACATGGGATGTTTGAGAACGTGCACAAACAGCCTTTGTACCAGCAACAGTACGTAACACTAGCATTACTCATGCTGTTTAGCTATTGTGTGTAAGATATATATGTACAAGTTCACGCCTATGGCTACTTCATAGTTAAACAGTCAGTTCATCTTGACAACGTCATGTTTACAGTCATAGTAACAGTTTTCTTGGAATTACTAATAAGCTTCTGCAGGCATTTTCATCTAGGCTGGTTTTTGGTTTTTATTGCTTCTTGAATGATGAAATCCAAATGATAGCTGTATGCATGAGAGTGCATGGTGTCATGCAATTGCACCATATACATGTTACAGGATCTACTCCCCAGTGCATGATGTTTTCCCTGAGCTTCTTCCACTTCAGTATAATTTATTATTATGATCAATCAAGCTGCATGAAGAAAGTACAGTACCCATAGGCTGACCATGGTATTGCAAGGCAACTGCATGATTTTCCTGCAATACGTGGGGTATAGCTACATGGGATATGTTTGAGACATGCACAAACAGCCTTTGACCCAGCAACAGTACGTAACACTAGCATTACTCATGCTGTTTTAGCTATTGTGTGTAAGATATATATGTACATGTACACGTATAGTTTTCATTTCCCATAGACAATATGGTGTGGGAGATGTCACCTTGGCTTTGTTCTAGCATGATTGGAAACCCTAACCTTAGTTACGATTGTGATGTTAAGGAAATTTTGCTGTGACATTTGAGCTGTGTAACTGGAACCACAAGCCAACTGTGGGATACCCTAGATACCTGATGATATGTATTCACTGTTTACACTATTTGTAATTCTGTACACATCTTTATTTCACTTGATTGCATTACAATACCTTGATGATCATGCGGATCATTGCATGGTTCCCATGTAGCTACACTTGCATATGTACCATTGCAGCTTCAATCTTGGCATTTGGTGAACTCTTGTTCCTGACAGTGTGTGAATGTTAACTAGTTATGCTACTACATGTACTTGTGAGAGGTAGACTATGTATTGGAATTTCCACTAGCTGCTGATAATGCCCCATTAATTGTAAAACCGTGTATCATTTATTTATTGGAAATCAGAAAACTTGGTACTGTTTATTGAATCCCAAACAGTAGTTTAGCCGACTCCGGAATGTACACGCTGTGTTCTGCATGAGGCCTTCAGCTGTACTAAGCAAATGTATGTCTGAAGTCTAACTGTATGTCTGAAGAATACATTCACTTCTCTCTCTTCTTTCTATAACAGCAACCAGCCAACACATTCTAGAAGTCGAAGTCTCTCTGAACACCACATCGCTAGGCAGGGAGGACCTTCTGGAACAGACAATTGACTTGACTTGCAGTTTAATAAACTCTTCAAAAGTTCAGTTGTACAACACATTACAGTGGCTGGATGGAGAGTTACCCATTGAACAGAGTGCCAGCAGAGAAATTATAAGATGTGGAACTTCGATTACATTACGGTTCCACAACTTCAGCGTGCTGGATTTTGGCATGTACAGATGTCGCTGCATTAACCTGTACAACTTTGAAGAGTATAAGAGAGATGGTAGTAATATACCAACATTTTGTAGCCAACCCTCCAGTATCACACATCTCCCAGAAGGTAAGATAATATGAGCATAAGTAAGTTGCTCATCGGAACAACTTTGAGCAAAGGAATTGATATAATTACAGGAATGTGGTGTGCACAAATTGTATTCCAAAGGAATAGAGTTAGTGAAGAAGTGAGACCTGAGCAAGCAATGTATAGTCGTTCCGTGTTTGGATAAGAATCAACCAATTAAAAACTGCATTCATCTCCAAAATAGCGGAAGTGCTTAACATTGTTTAGCAATTAATTTTGTGGCCTTGACCTAATAATGATTACCATGCAGCGGTTGCACTGTATAAGGTGCATAGTTTTGCTGCAGTGTTCTCTCTCCTTTCATTGTGTACGTACGTTGCTCCTCCTTTGATTGACTATACCATTATACTTACATTACAGAGTTGGCTGACACTGCTGAGAACTATGCGATTGAAACTCCAAACACTAGTGTCACCCTTGACTGCAACAATGGAAGCAGCCATGTCACATGGACCAAGATCAACTCTACAGATGTGGAGGTATACTTGGGAAATCTGAAGAATTTGTCGGTGGTGTCTCCTCAAGACCAAGGAAAATTTGTCTGCCACGAGGGAGACAGAGTTCACAAGATTGTTTATGTGTACATTCCAGGTATGAATTCCTTAAGTTGTGCCGCCCCAACCCCCCCCCCCCCCCCCCCCCCCCCCCCCCCACACACACACACACACACACATACACACACTTATATACTCCTTTCCCCAACGCACATGTGCACACATACATATTGTGATGCAGGATACCTTGCTATCAGAATCTTCTACCCACCTTCCAACCTAGCAACATCTCTCTTCACCATCCAGACTACACGAGTGCCAATGTGTAACGCACATGTACCTTTTCCAAACTCAGCTGTCAATCCACCCCAGTTATTTGTTAACTCTAAGCGTATACTTCAGTACCGTGGCGATGATCGTGTTGCTGAAGTCGATCAATACTACACAGTATTGGCGAGAATCTCTTCTGCCCTTGATAACATTTTTTTAATCGTTGGCTTGGAATTTGGTATTACTGAGGAAGTAGTTGATGATCTTCGGCAGCAGCTAGAGGACCAGCAGTATGTGTGCACATTCAGCAACAAATGGGAGAGCATTTCTGTCACATTCAACCTCACTCTTCCTGCAGGTATACTGCTAGTAGTACTACTGTACACATACCTATACTATAATTACCTGACTTGCCTTATGCCGGGCTGTACTAATATAGAGTGCACTCAGTTTCTATGTTGGTGTAGCTGCTAAAGTTAAGTCTCTACTATAAGCCATTCCATTCTGACCACCTGTTAAATGAATGCTGATATTATGGATTAAAATTCTTTGCCTTTTCCTCCTCACACAGTGCAAACAATAATATTACCTCAGCCCATGAGTATCACAAGCACTGCAAGTTCTCAATATGTATCTATCACAAACACTGCGATGCCACCTAGTTCTCAATATGTATCTACTGCGATGCCACCTAGTTCTCAACATGTGTCCATCACAAACATTGCGATGCCACCTAGTTCGCAATATGTGTCCATCACAAGCACTGCAACGCCACCTATCGCAAGCACTGCAATACCCAGCTCTCAATATGCTACAGTCAGTGGTTCTCCGCTGTACATGAGGCCTTCCACCGCATCAGTGATGGCTACCAGTCTTGCATCACCAGCTGCCGTCCCAACCCAGCCGCCAGTAACCAACCAAATGACTGCTGTAATTGCTGCAACTGCCATCTTTGCTTTTGCAATACTAGCTTCACTGTCAGTGATGGTTATTTTGCTATGGAGGAGGCACAGTCATCGCAACAGACGGGGGAAGATAACACGAAAGAGATCCTCCATTAGAAGGTTGCTCATTTCTGAAGGTGAGGAATGGCTGAGAGGTCCGAATGTGCAGAGGAACTCGATGACAAGGCTTTCACTGACACTAGCCCAGCAGGAAGACCCACTTCAGACGACACAAGGAGTGTCATTTATGTATGATGGGGTGCCAATTTCAAGACAGCTAGCTACGGTGAGGAGTCAGTATAGCAATATTAAAAAATCCAATGAGTTCATTTACATGTTGCATATTCTGCACAGTGTTTTCGTGAATTAGAGCAGAGCCAGTGGCTGTTTCCTTTCGAGGACCTCCAGTTCAAAGGGGAGCTGGGCTCTGGAGCATTTGGGATAGTGAAGAAGGCACAGACTCTCAGCACGCACCCTGGGAAACCATCCATCACCGTGGCTGTCAAGAGTCTCAAAGGTAAGCTTTCAGATACATCAATTACTCTGTCTCTCCTACATGCTCAACAATCCCATCTTGTATTCATGATACTCACACCATTCCCCTGTAGCTAGACGGTTATGGGGTTTCAGTGTGGAGTATGAAAGCATGACATTGTAAATTAAAACAGCTCCTCTAGCTTTCCCTCATACATGCACACACACACACACACACACACACACACATTTTGCACAAGCAGACGGTTCTACTGATGAGGATGTGAAGGATATCATATGGGAGCTGAAGGTGCTACAGCATGTGGGAGCCCATCCTAATGTTGTCAGCCTGCTGGGGGCAGCCATACACCATGGTGAGTGTGGATCTCATATTGCAGTATATAAGGCTTCAATCCAAGCCAACCAACTCCAAGGATAGATAAGATTACAAACTTGAGTTTAGCTATCTAGGTAGCCAAGGCTTTTCCCTTATCCTCCGATATGATCGGATATCTCTTCGAGCTTCTTTGGCTTCAGGCTTCTGTTCTGTAAGTCTTCAAGGATTGTACTGGCAAGGAATCTTCCAGTGCATTCTTTTATCAATGTGTTGGTGTTTGAATCACCAACCAAAGAGCCAGAGCATAAGTACTGTGTTGACGCCGACTGCAACTCTGTTGCCTAAAATTTATGTTTAAACACCAGCCTCTGTGAAGTACGTACTACAATAGTAAACCTCAGGTACATCTTATACGTCTTATACCAATCAAGCAATTGGTGCTGTGTATTGACCATTCTACAAGATCATGTTTGTCGCTGAGCTCCGGATATAATTGAACTGTGATGCATTTTACAAGCAAAAATGTTGTTTGTCTACTAAGGTTAGCCCTATCATGCACTGTAGCTGTACGTAGTACGTCAACCATAACAACTTCAGCGTTGTTCCCATTACAGCTGTCTCAAGGAAAATTAATGCTTTCCTACTCGAAAGATAAATTCATTATACCATACGCTGCATGTTTGTATCCCCAGCTCTGCCCCAGCTAAACCATGCAGCCGAGGATATCATTGTACTTTTCCTGGTAAACATTCATAACCTCATTAATGGTTGAAGCCGTAATAGTGTGCAGGATATGGAGTACAATAATTATACAGAAGTGCAACTAGTGCAAGACTACCTGATATTCTGTTCATGATTAACTGCATCATAATATACGTATGCTAGATCTACACTAGCTACTATAGCATGTACACATGCATAAAACGTATTTGCATGTCCAGCAGTTCAGACAGGACATTATAGGCTGGCTGAACAGTCTACCGGTACTACTACTCTCCCCATGCACTATGCTCATACCATAATATGTACAAGTAGCTTCGCTCACTCATCTACTGCCCCTTCATTTGCCTATGTAAGCAGTCCAGCACTGGCCAGCTCTCTGTGCGGAGGTCTCAGGCTCTCACCTTCGGCACCATTATACCAATTTGCGTCTGCCTCAGCAACACTAATCACGTCTGAGCCAGCTACTGCTCCCTGATTGCATCCGATTCAGCTGCTGCTCCCCGATCATGACCGATTCATCTCCGGTTGTGCCCACTTCAGCTACTGCTCTCTGGTTGTGTCTGCTTGCAGCCCCAGCCATTCTGGAAGGTTCCAGCCCCGGTCCAACGTTCTCGACCATTCTTTGCGGAGTTTGAGGTTCAGAGGTTGTAGTGAAGTACACACAGGTCTCACGTCACTAATCTAGTCCAGCCCCCTGAACATCCCACTTCTGCTATGCACAGACAGACACTAAAATCTTGAGTGATATAATAGTATGATTGTGTATGCACGTATGTATACGTGACTGTCCAATTAACACATACACTCCCTCACACACACACACACACACACACGCACACACGCACACACACACACAGGCAAATTACACATTATTGTGGAGTACTGTTGCCATGGTAACCTGCTCCACTACCTCCGCTCAAAGCGCAAAGACCCCCAAAACCCACTCTGCACACGGCAGCTTGTTGGGATGGCTGGACAGATAGCCAAGGGGATGGAGCACCTCGTAACAAAGAATGTACATACATGCAAGCATTCAGCTGACATTGTTGAAGACACGTTGTGCTGTGGTGGCAGAGGTCTTGGAGATACAAATGGCTGAATAGAAGTTTAATGTTTCAAATGGGCTAGGTATAGGTTGACCAACAATTATTTAGCTGTGTGTAATCCAAGAACTCTGCACATAATTATATCACAGGCAGTAGAATGATTGGTGGTGGGGGGCTTGAGCTTTCACATACTTGCCATGCACTTCGATTTGTATAGCTGCCACAATTGCAAGTGGCTGTGCACTTTTGCTTCCTCCCCCATTGGCATATTACCAGACAATGGATTTCCAACAGCTCTCCCACTATGCATGTACCTCTGTCAACTAGATGACCAGTGTAAAACACATAATAGAGGTTGTGCATTCTCCTGCCCACTGACACACACACACACACACACACACACACACACACACATGCTATACAGTGCATCCATCGTGACTTAGCTGCCAGGAATGTGCTCATTTGTAAGGACTTCATTCTGAAGGTGGCTGACTTTGGGCTGGCCAGAAAGATGTACCACACCATCTACAAACCCTCTGGAGTAAGGAAATATGTTGAGTAGTGGGAATAAAAACTTGGTGGTGGTGGTGGTGGTGGTGGGGGGGGGGGGGGGGGGGGGGGGGGGGGGGGGCATAGCAAGATGACTGTATAGGAGGGCTTCTTGGATGTGAGATACTGCTGTGTAATGTGTCACCCTCACTCTCTACCCTACCACAGCCATGCCAATGGAAACTTGGCAGGCCAACATATTAATATCTACTAGCATAATTATTACTTGGGAGTTCAAACTCCCTAGTAACGTGCTTGAAGCATTCTTTAATTTGCTGGTAGACAAGGCATTGCTTTACCCCTGCTGCGCATGTGTGCCTGCACAGGGTAATTACAAAGCATGTGTGTACCTGGCCCATGGGTACGTTAACCAATCTGCACATCCTGTGACTGTAGTAGTATGCAATAGTTCTGATGATCATCTGGTGGCCCAGTGAGAAAGCATGGTTTACTGAAGCAAATACCAGCAAGGCCAATGCATGCAGTTTGTTTACTCACAGAAGGAACAAAGCACATGACTATTGTACTGATGCAAGTGTATGTGTGGAAGCCAGTGCAGTTGTTGAGTGGTACATTCTCCTGCACATTACACAAGCCATAACAATGTATACCACAAATCAATTACTGAAACTGAGCAATGATACAAGCAGTCTGGCATGATGCATGCAAGTTTCAAATTGCTATGTAACTATGCCAACATAGCATATACCCTCCAACGAATCCAATACAGTTGGACACAGTAGGTTATCCCATGGTGTGACACAATTAGCTAGATGATTGCAGTGCTGTCCAGTTTGTTCTCATGAACCACATGAGGCTATACAACTTTAGGGAGAAATTCAAAGTGTGGGATTCGGTGGTGCACTTCTCAGGACCATGTATAGCCTCGAACCTGACGCACCTCGGTTTGAGGCTAGACCATATATTAATCAGCATTTCAAACCTAAGTTGTCACTGATCGACAGAAGAAGCTTAGCAATTCCAATTTATTCTCTGACAGGCGCCCTCCAAAAACCCTATTCTTTGTTGCTATGAATCTGAGACCTTGAAATGTGCAGTATAGACATGAATCTTGTTAGTGGCTTCAGTTTATGTCACAGAAACCATGAGTGGGAATAATTAAATAACATTGTAATGGTTTAATGTGTGATGTGATATTCCCTTGAACTTTGTGTTTACCAGGGAAAGATACCCGTGAAGTGGATGGCTCCAGAGACCATCATTGACAGAGAATATACCTCTCAGAGTGACGTGTACGTTTCCTCAATATACCCTATTCCAATAACATACTGTGGCTTGGGGATGGGACAGTGAGTGGTCTGGGAATGGGACAGTGAGGTGAGACTGTGTGGTCTGGGGATGAGACTGTGTGGTCTGGGGATGAGACAGTGTGTGGTCTGGGGATGAGACTGTGTTCAAAGGGTGACAACCAAATTTAGATATGGTGGTTTAATTATTATTTATTGTTCCGTATAGGTGGTCATTTGGAGTTCTGCTATGGGAAATTATGACATTAGGTGAGCTTCAATTCCATCACCTGCATCCATCATGAGGATAGAAACTAGAAATTGTGCACCCTTCCCTTGCATGGTCTCTCCATCCTCTCATCCGGCCTCCTCCCACTTTCCTTGTACTCCTCCTTCTCTTTTCCCTCCCCTCCCTCCTCCCCTCCCCTTCCTCCCTTCCCTCCCTCCCTCCTCCCCTCCCTCCCTCCCTCCTCCCCTCCCTCCTCCTCCCCTCCCTCCCTCCCTCCTCCCCTCCCTTCCTTCCCCTCTGCAATTCAGGCCAATCTCCATACCCAGGCAAATCTCCCGAGAGAGTTCTGAAAGATGTTGGGATGGGTTACAGAATGCCCAAACCTCCCAACTGCCCTCAGGACATGTAAGCAGTGAGCGGCTAATTGAATAATAGCCACATATTCTTGCAATATTGGTAATGTAAGCTTACACTAGAGTGTGTTTCCCTGTGCGCACACATAGTGAGTATACTAGTGTGGGTACTGCACGATTGCTGCAAATTTGACGTGATTGGCCTTAATTGTGACCATGAAGAGGTGGGGCCAAATAAATGTTTGCAAATAATAGGAAGCAGTGGTCATGACGTCTTTCAAGGACTATTTTCTAGCTTTCATATGTCCAATCACGAAGTTCCGAAATAAAATATACCCATTGGAAAGGCCCCGGGCTCTCTGATCGTGATAGGGTGAAGTCAATTGGAAAAAAGAAGGTACACAGACAGCTGTCTGTTGCTATTGCTTGTGGTTTATGCCACATTATAAGCTGTCCTTTCGCAAGACGGACATACATAGCCAAAATTTAATGCTTATCCCTGCTTGCACATGCATGCACACGGGAACTACCATCAAAACTGTGACAGAGACAATGAGATCAGGACACCATGAATGCTACAGTATGGTAAATGTATGGCTTGGCCCTCAATGCATGTGTTTCTGTTTGCAAGGCTTTATTGGATAATTATTGGTAATACGATCATTACATTCTGTCAAGATTATGTTTCAGATTCATCTTGTGCATGTGTGTAGGTATGATGTGATGAACCAATGTTGGGAGCTCAGACCATGTACACGTCCCAACTTCAGTGAGCTTTGCTCCATTCTCGAGGAGATGCTGCGAGAGGAAACATTGCCAAATGTAAGCTAGTACAGCTGCAAAGTCCCTCCTTGGCAGCTCCTCCCTCTCCCCTCCCTAATGCTCTCCCCCTCCCATCCTACCTTCTCCTGATCATCATCCTGTTGCTGCTAGTACTTACTGCCTAAGCTCCTTATAAGGAAGATCAACTGTACCCACATAACCATACTAACCCCCCCCCCCCCCCCCCCCCCCCCCCCCCCCCCTCCCACCCACTCACCCTACAAACACACACACACACACACACACACACACACACACACAAACATACTACAGCACTACTACAACATTCTGGATGATGCAATTCCCTTCTTGAATGACACCTCTGATCAAGACTCATATTCCACGGGCGAGGGTTATTGCCAGTGTAGCTGTACCAGAGAGGACAGTGCTCTGTGCACTTCTTCAACGTCCACCAGTGTGTTCTGCAGCCACTGCAATCGAGAATACATCAACAACGCAGCAGAAGACATCAGGACAAGACAGCTGAGGCAGGCTGCATCTCGTCTGGACAGCAATGATAGTGGGATTAGAATGCAAGAATCTGTATCTTATCACCCTCAATCAGTCTCAGGTGGTGATACTGAGGTGGATGATTCTGTTACTAGGGGTAACAAAACTGTAAACTATTTGGAAGTTATAAATCAAGAGGCCAAGGACGAAGACTATTTGCGGCTCGTGAGTGGATCAAAGACTTCTCTGGCTAATTCTGCAAGAACTGAAAGCCTCCACAGCATCTGCAGCAATTGCAGAATGGAATGTGATGGGCACGAGACAAATCTTCAGGTGAAGCAGAGTAGCACACTCAGCCTGTGCAGTGCTTGCAAGATGCAGATACATAGTGAGAATACCGTCCAAATTGAAGCAGAGTGCACTGCCATAGATATGCAAAATCCGAGTGGCGTAAGTACTCGGGCAGTCAACAGCAACCGCCCATACTACAATATTGCCAGAGAAAAGCTGTATCTGCCGTCTCTGTTGATTGGTGATAAGATGAAAGTGGAAGCTCAGAATAGTAACGACAGTGGAATGATGAGCATTTGTTCCGACAGAGTTGACGTGGGATGCAGCTGTAGTGAGTGCCAATGTGAACCAAGTTCAGGTGTGGCGTCAGAACATGTGGCTACCAATGATAGTATTGACAACTACAGTCATCTAGATCCTTCAGGCAGAGAAGCATTGCAAGTGGCTGACGTTGCAACTGTCAAACTGAACGCAAAGATCACACATGACAGGCTCAGTGCCCACCCTAAACACAGGACTTTGTTTCACCGGCTTGGAATCCAAGAATCTGATTTGTAGTTGTACATACATGTAATGTAACATTGTCTCAGCGTCCATCAGATCATCGTGTACTTGATTGCTCTTTCATTATTACCATGCATACTCACCTTGTCTCCTATAATCTTTGTGAGAACATTAATTGATGCAGAACTTCCTAGTAGATAGTGCTACAATAATTATTCGGGTACCTCCATTTGAATTCATTACCCCGATGAATTAACGTTAACCATAAAACATGGATCAGTGGACATAATCATTTGCTGACTGTGTGGTTGACATGTTGCACCTCATGAAGTTCTTATTAATTAATTAATGCAGTGTGGTCAAATTACTCTGTTGTCTATGTATAAATGAACGTATGAACAAGAAGTGCCCAATGACTGCAAGCATTCCTATTCAATTGCACCCAAACTGCTCATTTTTGTGTCCACACTCCAGCCATGGACAGCTGTGCAGACAGACAGACAGACAAAGCAATCACTAATTATGTAATGGGTAGCTATGAACATTAGTGTACGCTTGCGGCTTATACATTTCACTTGCTAGTGGCTCTGGTCCATTATTTCATGGAAAACTGCTAATCAAACTTCTTCTCACAAAACTGCATGGTACAAACCAAATGGTCTCTACTAAGTATAAAGTTAATCTGAAAAACCTACAGGCCTCTTTCCGGTATGCATGGGGTCACTATAAAACTACCCTATTAGCTATAATGTCATTATGTGTAAACCAAAATCTCAAGTCCAAAAAAACCCAGGCAAAGTTAGGTGGTATTCCATATAGCATAAGGTTAGTTGCAAGTTCCAAATCGGACACTCTGGGTGGCGAGATACCCCTGGAGGTCGACATCCTGCTGGTTCTGCTGAAGGTCTCTCACACACCCCACGAAATAGGCAAACCCAGTAAACTGACTGATCCGACTTTCCGGTGGCACCCCACCAAGGTATGTACTGGCAGTTGTGTCGAGCATTGAGAGGGGACCCATGGATGTTGCTTGCATTCGATCTCCATCGACAGTGAGGTAAGCCATCGTACCATTCTGCATGGCTTCCAGATGGTGCCACTGGCCATCATTAACAACATTCGTGCTTCGTATGACAACATCCTGACTCTCTTCTCCAAGGTTGAACGAGAATGCTACCCTCCCTGAATCCATGTGAATGGCCACAAAGTCATTGGGGTTGGGGCCTGTGGCTTCAGTCGGTATACGCCGGCTAAAGTACACTATCCCACCAGTGGCCTGGGTGTTGAAATCAAGTGATATGGTTTGAGCCTCTCTAGATATAAACTGAGGTAGCTTGAGGTATGATTCACCAAAGAATTGAGCAGTGTCGCGTGTGCAGCCAAACTCTGTGGTGCCTATAAGCTGCAGGGAGGTGGAGCTGACTTGTGTGGTGTTGACACCTATGCACCCGGTGAGGTTAGACGTGGAACTCAGGGAGCCACCAAGGGTGAGGATGCGTGGTCGTGTTGAGTTGCAAGGTAGTGGTGAGAGAGTAAATGATTCTGCATTACTGTCAAGCTGTAAATTTACGCTGGTAAAGTTAGAATCAACCGTGACGGACACATCATGCCGTTGCAGATCATTAAGGGGTGTGGTTGGCTGGGAAAGTGAAAACGTGTCTGTGTTTGATTCGCAGTATTGCACTTGGAGTTGTAGAGTGCCGTTCTGAAGCTCAAGTGTAGATTGAATTGTACTTCCAACATGCCTGTAAATTTCTCCCGAGGGGGATTCAGCTTTGAAGCTGAGTTGCAAAGAGCTGAGGCTCTCTGCTGCATCGGTAACTTGGGCATATCCACCTCCATCAAGGGACAGTCGACTGTGAAGGTACTGACAGAACGGTCCAGTGTAGCCATAAGAGCAAATGCACCTGCGATCAGATGCAAAGAGATCAAGACATTGGCCTCCATTGGAGCAGAAGTTTTCACCAGCAATGCAATTCAGAGCGCACGATTCGAAAGTAGACAAATCCAAGTCACGAGGTAGAACACTGAGTGCAACACCTCGCATAAGTCCAATGAATGGCTGAGCACTGATTGAAAGGGCACTGTTGTTGTTTCCAACTATCAGATCTACCATATCTGAGAGTACGAATGCTTGACCTGTAGCACTTTGTGAGTAGGCTCCGTCCACAGCAACTGAGATCGTTCCATTAGTAGCAGCAGCAAGTGCAACATGGTGCCATTCGTTAGCTGCGGTAGGTACAGCACTGAATGTGATTGCCTGTTGCTGTGCAAGTGCGGATGAAAAGTAGTAGAAGGTAAGCTCCCTCGTGAGTAGATTTGAGACGAGAGCAGTACTAGTTCCAGAACCGGAGTGGTTGGCAAGAGAAAACAGCGTAGCCTCTGTGTTTCCTTCCTGCCAGATCCAGGCTGACCAATAGAAACCGTCGGAGAAGGAGGCACCAAATTCACCACTGATTTCTGGTGTACTGTTTGTAAAGGCTGCAGTGGTGCTACTGACTCCCAGCATACCTAGTACATCATCGGCAGATGGAAGGCCACAGGAGATAAGCTTTGTAGTGACAGATAAGGCATGCTGGCAGCGATCACCAGTCCATTCACTGGGACAATCACACATGAATCCACCAGTAATGTTAGTACAGGTCCCTCCATTAAGGCAAGGATCTTCTGCGCAGAAGTCAATTTGAATGTTACATGTAGTCCCAGTGAAGCCAACAGGACATAGGCAAGAAAACTGTCCAAGATCGTTCCGACATGTTCCACCATTCTCACATGGGTTTGAATTTGAGGAGCATTCATTTATGTCAGTTTCACATAGCATTCCAGTGAATCCCAAGGGGCAGATGCATGTAAAGATGTTGATGCTGTCAATACAGCTTGCTTCGTTCATGCATGGATTGGAGTCACACTCGTTAATATTGGTTTCACACTGGGAACCAGTGAAACCCGAGTTGCATGTACACTCAAACGTGTCTTCAAGTGACCTACAATCACCGTTTGTACCACAGGGGCTGCCGATGCAGAAATCAATTTGAATTTCACAGAGGTTTCCTGTAAAGCCTGCTGCACAGATGCAAACAAATGAACCTTCAAGGTCCATGCAAGAGCTCCCATTCTGGCAAGGGTCTAGCTGCTGACACTCATCGATGTTGTCCTGGCAGGTTGGGCCTGTGAATCCTTGGGTACAATTACAGGAGAATCCATTGGTTTCCTCGATACAGGTGCCACTGTTGTTGCACAAGTCTGGCCGGCAGAAGATCACTTGGACGCTGCAATCCAGGCCAGAAAATTCAGGTGGGCAATCACATGTGAAGCTGTCAACTCCATCGGTGCAAGAGCCACCATTTTGACAAGGGTTCTGATCGCATTCGTCTATATCTGTACTGCAAAGAGTACCAGTAAACCCAGGTGCACATTGGCACATAAAGTTGAGACCATCACCCATGTCAATGCAGGTTGAACCACTTGAACAAGGATCGGAAACACAGGGAGAAAGTAGTGTCTCGCAAAGCGGGCCTTCGTACCCCTCTACACACCTACACATAAATTGGTTTGCATTTGTTAGGTCAATCATGCACTGGCCACCGTTCAGACAAGGGGAGTTGCTGCAAGCATCAAAGTACTGACAGCCGATGCCAAAATAGTTCTCTGTGCAGGAACAGTTGTAGCTGGTGAGACCAGTGGCTATGCAGGTGGCATTGTTGAGACAGGGGGTGTGGATGGCATTGGTACAATTGCGTGGTGGGCAGGAGATGGGGTCTACAGCAAGGCTCATGTCTCCCTGTGTCTGTGTAAGGAAGTGTAGTCAATAGTCAATTAATTAAGGTCATTTAATATACGTACTACATGCCAACAAAGTCAATGGACACTGTTCAAACTAAGGTCAATAACTACGTACCACTAACTAGCAATATAAGGCCCTACACACACTTCCAGTCTTGAGGAGGAATATTGGTCAATCTTCAGCTTCTTAGGGCCCATGGCTTTCCTTGAGGTCATTTTCAGCCTCTAGAACCCTTAAAGGTACCCTAATCACTGTTCCATCGTATATTGCTGGACTTGAAACTGCTCATACGTGAATTTCAGTCATCCTAAGCAGATACATGACTCTAATTTAACCACAACCACCAATGAATGAACCTCCAATCAAGTCTCTCAGGAAATGCCAACCTGGTGTAGCTGAAAATGGGCCTTGAACCCTACTGGCTATAATGACAGAAATGGCTGGCCCTCCAGTGCCAAAGGAAGTGTATAGTCAATAGTCAATTAAGCCTACAGCCAAGCCCAGACACAGCCATTCTGTTTGCACCCTATGGGGTGCACCCACCCATCTTCCCCTGTCCCACCCTTCCCGCTCATGCAGACTCTAACATTACCGAAGTGACATCATGAAGCTAAAGTCTCATGACACATACATGCACTGAGTTTTAATCAGTACCAATCAGAAGGCCACAATCTGGAAATGTAAGCCTCAAAACATTTTACACCAATCAAAATGCTATATATAGCTACAGGAACAAAAATGCTCACTATTTTCTACTCAAAATTTCAGTCAACATACATGTTTAAACTTACCAATCCTGGTGACAGTCTGTCGGTCCAGTAGGCCTCATCAGGGAACCCATTCAGTATGTAGCAGAGGTTGGGATTGCCTGCAATGATCACATCCTGCAGGCGAATGATGCCTGCGAGACCGTCAATGCTACGTAGGGAGGGATTGCTTGTGATCTGGAGTGCTTCGAGGTAGCGCAGGGCCTGAAAACCAGTAATCTGCTCCAGATCCTACGTGTGAATGTGTTTGTTTGGGGGGGGGGGGGGGGGGGGGGGGAGTGGATATAACGTGATCGCTAACTGTTGAGGTGTGTGTACCAATACACACGTTCCCCAGCAAAGGTTTCACAGATGGATTATGCAGCTGGTCAATATTGACCTTCAGCAACTGTTGCTAATTTTGTGTCCGGACCAAGAGAATCCCTACCTTCTGCTGTGCAGTCTAGAGAACACAAAACACTCCAATCTGTGAGGAACATGTATCTACTCACCATGTTGAAAGTGATGATGATTCTTCCGGCCTGGAAGAGGGAGTTGAAACCATCCAGTATTGTACCTCCGTTCCTCAGGTAGGCAATGACGATGATGCCTACTTCACGGAGATTGTCAAAACCACGAACGTCGTGCAGATTGGGGCTGTTCTGTACACTGAGAAGACCTGGAGAGCAGAGGGAAGGGAGGGAGGAGGGAAGGAGGAAGGGAGGAGGGAGGAGGGGAGGAGGGAAAGAGGCAGGAAGGGAGGGAGGAGGGATGGAGGGAAGGAGGAAGGGAGGGAGGGAGGGAGGGAGGGAGGGAGGGAGGGATTGAGGGAGGGAGGGAGGGAGGGAGGGAGGGAGGGAGGGAGGGAGGGAGGGAGGGAGGGAGGGAGGCAGGCAGGAAGGGAGGGAGGGATGGAGGGAAGGAGGAAGGGAGGGAGGGAGGGTGAACATACATGTAGTGCTTCAGTTGACTAACACAGTAATGTTTCATTCAGACACAAATACTGCATAATAAGACCGTTTGGCATAGGTGTGAATGGCCCAAGATTACAACGATAGGATCACATACAAGTGATATGAAAACATGGTTACACGGCAGTATCTCATACCAGTGATATTGGAGAGTATCCGGAGTCCTCCCACATCGGCTAGACTGGGGTTGTCTCGGATGGCAAGGTTTCGGATGGATGTACGGTAGTCTGCTGGCAGGTTGGCTCCCAGTTGGGAAAGGGTGGTAAGATATCGGTTGTTCCAGATCGAGAACTCACTGGCAATTGTTCCCAGGTTTTCTAGTCCTCGGAGGTCAGTGATGTCCAGGCCAGCAATGGTTAGGTCTTGCACCGACTGAGGGGTGTGTGTGTGTGTGTGTGTGTGTGTGTGTGTGTGTGTGTGTGTGTGTGTGTGTGTGTGTGTGTGTGTGTGTGTGTGTGTGTGTGCATGTGCATGTGCGTGTGTGTGTTGAAGGGTGGCTGTAGTGACTTGGATGCACACATTATTTACATTACATAAAACCTACAAGCAATGAATCATTACGTTTCAGTAGTTGCACTGTCAAAATTATTCACAAGCCATTTTTCTTCCCAAATCACTGTGTTCTCTTTCATGTATACTGGGTAGGGAAGTTAGCACTATGAAAGGCTCAAGGGTTTAAGATGTACTGTGCATGTAGCACACCCATACCCATTTTGACAACAGGTAATTGGAAAGTGGGTGTGTCACAACTCCCTTCATCCTGGTCACATGACTGGAAAATGACATCGTAAATATTCAGTCATGTGACATTCCCTGCTACCCACCATGCATTTACTTAGTGTCTGTCTAAGCTCCACACTGTGAGTTACGTACAATGCATTCACTTACTGTAATGTTTCCCATGAACTCCAGACTGAGTATGGACATGCTGTTCGCGATCTCCAACCTTCCAATGCCTATCGCTGTACACAGTCCCAGTTTACTAGAGTCTGGGAATTCCAGAGGCACACGGAGGACTGGTCGCTGAGTGCCGCTAGTGTCTCGCCACACTGAACAGGTGCGGTTGAAGGTTACCGTGGTAACAGATGCTGGACCCTCGGTGGCCTCTCCATCAGTTGCTCGTACAGTGATGGTCCTGAGAGGGAGGGTGGGTGAAAGAGAGGGTGGGAGGGGACGAGGAGAGCAGAAGTTGTGGAATTAATTCTAAGATGTATGATTTCAGACAGTGACACCATGCAATTTGATATCATGTACGTAGCAGGCATGCTCCTGCAAGTTGCCAGGTCTGCTGCACACTCTAACCTACCTTGGTGTGAAATCTGGGTCATTTCCTGCCAGCGCACTCTCTAAGATGCTCTCCATTCGAGTGTAGCTGTAGCTGACCTGACTCACAGCAGTGGCATAGGACAGTGGGAAGGCCGAACCAGAGAGGGTGATAGAGAGACGGTCAGCCTGTATACACGTGTGTATGTGTGTATGTGTGTGTGTATAGGTGTGTGTGTATAGGTGTGTGTGTGAGTGTGTGGAGGGGAAGTTACATCTAACTTCAAAAGTACGTGTAGCTGCAATCGACGGGCTGAGAACTAGAGTGGGCTAATCAGATACTGGAAATTACACAAATTGTGCGAAATAAAAATACACTACATAATTTTCAGCAGCTCCTGAAGCCTTATTTTCCCAGGCTGTTCCCACGTCAAGTACTTGATTGCTTGCAGTATGCAAATTTGCATAATGCAAGTGATCAAGTATGTACTGAAGGTGGGGGGGGGGGGGGGGGGGGCAAATTGAGGGCTGGCCCAATCTGGTTCTCGGACCACCTTCACTATGAGGGTTAATTGAGTAGGAATTAACCCAGGTTAATAGGTATTGCTTCCATTATACGTATTACCCGCGTGGGTGGTTCCGGGGCATGCGCGCTGGTAGAGCACATGTTGCTACGTCAGCAATTCTGTATTCACGCGCGGCTAGCTACCACACACAGGTGGAAGTTCTCTATTCCCTCCCGCCCACTTCCATTGCTTTTGTGGTCTCCTCTCTATTTGTCCAATATGGGAGTTTACATTCTGTACCATATTGTGACCAGGTGCTGGGCTCAGTGGGATGGCTCCCACTCTCTCACCCAAGCCTATCACGGGCATCCATACTTCAGAGAGGGTGAGCGGGGCCACCCCGCCTTATCGTGTGGCGACAGCGGGCCCAGCACTGTGGCCAACCCTTGGTGAGGTATCTCTGTTAGAGGTAGGTGTGTAGTTAGGATTGTTACGGGCGTATCCGGTTGCTGTGCAAGAACTATTAAACTCCATTAGCAAATCGACCACTCACTGAGGAGACGGAGATGTTGGCAGGAAGACTCTCCTCCACGATGGCAATACCCTCATCCAGGTGCACGGCGTTGCCAATGGCGATGGTGACACTCTGCAGTGTGGGGCTATCCTCTGCGATGGCAACGGCAGGGGAGATGGGCATCGAGGATATGCCATCACGCATCACCATGGTGGTGTCGAATTCCTGAGGAGACATAATAAGTATCAATGATATTCCACAACATACACGTATGTATACTATATAGTACACCGAGTTCAATGCACTGACGTATGATGGCCGTCGGTACGATAAGAGCAGAATAGGCTATGTGGCAGAGTGTGCAGTAAGACTGTGCCTAGTTGTATCGGAGACTGTTAAACAAGTCAGTTATGTATGCTCACTGAAAGTTTGACCACTACCTAAGAAATAATTGAGTGGCCATGAACTTCATCCATGACAGAAGAGTTGAAAAGGAAGCATACAAGCAATTAAAACAACACAGCTGAGCCACCCATAGTATAATAATATTATAACGATTTCTCTTGTCACCTGTACATATGTCAGCATATCCCAAAATAACATGTTGTTATGGAAACAGCAGGTAATAATATACCTTGCATATACACTCAACTGGCCATGGTCTAGATATGTACAGTACAACATGTTGAAGTTGTGTATATGCACCTGCTGTCTCTATGGCGACATGGTAGTTTGGAATAACGTAATCACAGCAATTTGATATGCTTGCTCATTTAGTAACAAGATACATGAGGAAAACCGGTTCTATTACGTGTAGCCTTTTGCAGCCAATGTCAATTCTTAGGTTAATTAATTTGCTCATATTACTATCAGTAACAAGACACATGAGGAAACGTCGCTCTATTAAGTGTAGCTACCCTTTGGCGGCAAAAACAAACTTCTTAGGTTCATTTCAAGGTTGCACAATTCCCCATGCAACATATGTGGCAATCCTGGGCGGGAAAATTCCTATCAAATTACAACCATTGGTTTTGAGCCACACATCAGTGCAACACTCCGTGCTGTGATGAATCTAGTGGAACTAACTTGATTAGCTGCATCCAGCAGGACGACAGGAGCCTGATTGGTCACGGTAACCTCCACAAGCGTCACAGCTGTGGGCCCTGTCAGCTCCCCATCACTTGCTGTTACACGAACACCAGCAGTGTACGAGGTGGTGTCGGGACGAGTAGGGTCGTGCTCAAACTGGATGTTTCGGAGCAAGCGAGCAAAGTCGTCAGCAGTTGCAGTACCAGATGATGATTGTTGGATTTGGAGGGAAGTAGTTGAACGGTAGATGGTGAGGGTTGAAGGGGAGGGGGAAACCCCAACATCATTGCCACAGGTGCAGTCACCACTAGACAGACTGTGTGTGTGTTCGTGTGCGTGTGTGTATGTACATGTATGTGTGTATGCATGTACATGTGTGTGTGTGAGTGCGAGGTATGTTAATATGTGTGTATGTATGTACAATGAGTGTATGTACACGTGTGTGTGTTTGTGTGTGTGTGTTTGTGTGTGTGTGTGTGTGTGTGTGTGGGGGGGGGGGGGGGGGGGGGGGGGGGGGGGGGGGGTTGAATGAGGTGCTCCATGCAGAATGCTGTTTTAGAGTTTCAATTTGTAATAAAATTAATGCAGAATATAGACTCCAATCTGGCCCAGCCCTTACAACCAATATTGTTGCATGCACTGCACACACGGTAATCCGACATACTCAAGCAACACACCTGAGGTAGCAAGCAGGCTCTCCTCCCTCTGGACACACGCCTCCACCCATCAAGACCCTGTCTCCAGGACGGCCCGTGTCAAGGTGCACCAGCAGTGATGCTATCCTTCCCCCTGCATCACTGTCTGATATGCTTGCGGTAGAGGCTGCAATGGACACCCTCTGTGGCCGCACAAAGCTGTAGTTGAGACCCACTGTGAAGTTAGTGGAGTCGGGCAGTTCGGAGCCACTGAGGTCGACTACTGGAGGGTTGTCGTTGATGAGGAGAACAGAGAGCAGGATGGTGCAGGAGCGACTCTCCACTTGGCTGGTTGCCATGACAATGAATGTCCTTGGAATGGCTGAGGGTTCTTCTGCCATATTTGTGAAGGCGAGGGTTTGGAGGAGGGACTAGAATGTGAAGTTGTGTGAATGTGTGTGTGCATGTGTGAGTCAGTGGAAGGGTGTGAAGTGTGTGTGTAGTCAGTACATGGGACAAACAGATACAAAAATACATACCCAGTACACACACACACGTACCTGGTACTCTGCTGACGTAGCTTCTCCAGAGATTGCGATACCACGAGCATTGGGCTGTACATCCAACCCTCCACCAACCCCAGTGACGTTCACTCCAATCATGTCTCCCTCCTGGGGGTTTTGTGAGGTTACACTTGCAGATAGGATCATGTGGTTTGAGTCAAGATCGACCAATGATAGTGACTCGGCTAACAACACTGGGCTGTCCGTTCCCTCAGTGAAATTAGCCACACCCACTCCACACATCAGCATCAGAATGTTATCGTTGATGAGCGTAATATTGACCAATCCGGTGAGAACATTGCTCGTGAATATACCATCTGTGACCTGGAAGGTGATCCTCCTAAGTGGGACGTGGGTTGGCTCGGGTGCTGAGTTGAAGTACGTGACAGAGGAGAGGGCTTGCTCGTACGCAGGAATACCAGCACTACCAGTGAAACGGATGCTGTGACTTGTGGCTACTATAGGGTGGAAGAAGAGAGGTGGGAGGAGGGGGGAGGAGGGGAGGCCAGAGTGGGAAGGGAGGAAGGGAGGAGAGGAGGAGGAGGAGGAGGAGGAGGGGGAGGGGGAGGGTGGGGCAAGGGTGGGGTAGAGGGGAAGTGGAGGGGAGGAGGGGAAGTGGAGGGGAGGAGGGGAAGTGGAGGGGAGGAGGGGAAATGGATTTCATATTATAGACATTCGTTCAGACTTCCATGAGTGTTTTAACATCTTCTGACTATATCACACACGAAACAATACTGAATGGCTTTGCCACTGTAGTGAAGGCAACAGCAGTTGGCAATTGCATGCAAATTTAACTTACGCTCAACAGAGATGTTGAATCCTGCGAGTGCACTGATGGTGGCCTCAGGCACTCTGATCTCCTCGCTACTACCATCAGCGGTGTCCAATAACATCACAGTCGCTCCCTCCATCAGAAACACATCATTGTTGTCAGCGTCGGTGATATCAGGTCGGAAGATGCTACCAATTGGAAGAGGTTGGGAGGAATTCTCGACAAATGTGGCTGTACTTGTACCAAGGAATGCCAGTTGCGGTGTCTGGTTGTTGAGGATTTGCACGTTGATGGTGAGAGTGAGTGTGGCATTGTATCTCCCGTCGGAGACAGCGATCGTCACTCGACGTTCTCCTGGGCGTTCCTCAGTGGAGGCAGAGTAAGCATATTGCAGGGTTTGGAGAACAACCTGTACATATATGTGTGTGTGTGTGTGTGTGTGTGTGTGTGTGTGTGTGTGTGTGTGTGTGTATATGTGTGTGTGTATGTGTGTGTGCAATTGTGTGTGTGTGTGTTATGATTGTGTGTGTATGACAGTTGACATGGAACTCCATCTTCATAAACAAAGCCATTATGATACACATATGTACGGCAATTATTGCACATAACTGCATTAATTTAGGTGGTAGTATGGTGCTGGGACACAATGGTTTGGGAATGAGACATCTAATCTATAGCGACAATAACCAATATTAGAGCCCCTAGTGTATACATGGCATCGAATGAGACCAAATGTGACATGGGAATGAGATCAATCATGGCATGGAAATGAGACCTGTCATATTCCTCCTACTAACCTGGTACTCTTGCAGTGAAGCCACCTGGTTCAAGGACACATCTGACCCACTCTCAAACCCTGCCATTCCTGTCACGGGAGTTGCATTGACAAACACAAACTCGTCTCCATTCGCTTGAGCTCCTTCAAGCGTGATTTGCAGCGATGCAACCTCTGGTTGTCTGTCAGCGTCTGACAGTACCACCCCACTCAGCTCACCGATGGAGAGGACTCGATCACCCTCAGTGAATGTGAAGCGCACCGTGGTAGCCTGCAGGAACAAGGGCATGAGACAAGCAGTGTAATGGCTAGTCTCGGAACCAGACTCCCAAACCCAAGGGGGCCCGGTACCGAGGCATTGTAATGGAGTGTTTGTTGCATGCTCAGCTAAGGTTTTAGAATTCAACATTTCAATGTAGTCTTCTGGAAGGTGATGTACCATGCAGTATGTGATCTACCCATCTAAACATGCATGCTGGTGTATGACAGCTTCAGGCTATACGTACATGTATACAATAGCTATGCTGTCAGAGAATGGAACAAGAATTTCAGGCCCAGATGACCAAATTTGGTATGCAAGCTCCATTGATGTTATTTTGCTATAATTATATGACCATGAGGTTCAGTTTTGGCAATTTGTTTGGACATACGTTTCGAAAGAAATCTTGTAGCATACTACTTCTATAGTTCCTGATAAATGTTTCTGCAGATGGTAACCAACACACCTGTATTGTGAGGGGGTTATCGTTCACCAGCACTACTATCACAATGACTGCAGTCACGTCGCTATGGATACCATCCGATATGGTGATGGTGATGGAGCGGTTGCCGGGGGTCGGTTCAGGGGCGGAGTTGGTGTAGGTGAGGGAGCGAAGGAGGGCCTCGTAGGATGCTATGTTGGAGGTACCAGTAAAGCGGAGGGTGGGGGAGGCTGTGTGTGGGGGGTAGGGGGAGAGAAAAGGAGAAGTCAAGTTACTGCTAAAAGAGACGGATTACTAAAAACAGGTAGGTTTTGGTAGCTGGCACACTGGTGTACATGCACACATACAAACATACGCATATCTAGATCATACTCACATTCACAGATTCACACCTCCACACATGGAAATACATGGAAACGTATACCACACACACACACACACACACACACACACCCACACACCCACAGTACCCGCACACACACACCCACACACCCACAGTACCCGCACACACACACCCCTCACCTCCAACCTCACTAGACACAGAAACACTTGCAGGTCGCAGCCCGTCACTGTATCCCAGCACCTCAGACCCGAGGTCTCTCGCTCCCCCCAGCGTCACGTTGGCCCCCTCCATACCAAACAGGTGGTTGTGGTCGAGGTCCTCGATCTGCAGGCCAGCTTCAGCGGCGAACAGCACCGGTCCTGATTCCTCCTCATAGCGAACAAAGTTCGTGACATTGAGGAACAAATCTGGAGCATTATCGTTGACTGGTACGATTGTGATCGTGAGTTCAATGGAGTCACAGCTCAGTGTACCATCAACCGGAGTTATAGTGATGCGCCTCTGTCCCAGAGTAGGCTCAGCATGGTTGTGGTTAAAGACAAGTGATTGCAGCACTTGGGTGAAGGCTTCTAAGCTTGCAGGGCCAGTGATTTCCAGTGTCATGGTATTAGCAAATACCCCCTCTCCTGCTTGTGGGTCTGAGATTACAGGGGCATCCCCATCTTCATTCATGACAGTAACCCCAGGGACTTGCGTGACAGACAGAGTTTCTGAAGCTCCATCCAACCGATTACTAAGCGTAATATCAATCTGTGAGACAGCATTGTGTGGTGTACGATCGTCATCACTCAGCGTAAATTCAGCTATCAGGCCGATTGCTAGGCCCCCCATTTCCTCAGAATAGCTGAAGGCATTCTGAGTTGTGCTTACGTCAACACAGAACTCATTTCTCAGTTCCACAGAGACTGCCACTTGGAGGGTGTTGCTGACGTTGACGCCATCTTCACACCGGATTTCAACTGTTCGTGTTCCTGGGATGGGTTCTCCTGCCAGATTGCTGTACACCAAAGTGGCGAGAATTTGCTGGTAGGTCAACTCGGGAGCATTACCAAAAATGGCAATGATCTGGGAAGCGTTGGTGTCTGTACTGGACAGACTAAGTCCTCCAATGAGGGTATCATCAACTGCAATACTCTCCGCGCACCGTTCCACGCAAGCTGAAGAGTTACCACAAGCTTGTGTGAGCTCTGTCCCGGATAAACCACACTCTCCTCTCAGCAGATTAACACTGCACTGTGTTACTGGGTGGGCACTTGAGTCCTGATCAATGACACGAATGCCGGCAGCTATTAAAACTTGTCCGGAGTTTTCAACGTATGTAATATTTAGAGGGTCAAGTGTTAGCATTGGTTCAACATCGTTTGCATCTGTGAGGAACACCATTACGGTGGCTGTAGCATTGAGGTAAGGAGGGGCAGGGTTACGGGCCAGGACAGTCAGAGTGTAGGCGATCGGTGGAGAATCAAAGTCCAGAGCAGCTGCAACCGTTACGCTGCCACTTTGTGGGTCAATACCGAAAGCATTGCCCATATTCCCTTCCAGGATGCTGTATTCGATTTCAGCATTTGTGCCTGTGTCGCCATCAGCAGCCACCACCCGTGTCAATGTGCTCCCTACTGGTAGTGCTTCTGAGATGGAAACATTGTACAGTTGCTGGCTGAAAACTGGAGAGAGATCATTTACATCGATGACGTTTATGGTGATGGAGGCAGACACATTAAAGACTCCGTCAGAGACTTCAACAATAACCAAATACGTCTGCTGTGATTCAAAATCAAATGTGAACCCTGCAACTGATGTCAGTTCCCCTGAGAGTCGGTCAACTTCAAATATGCCAGTAGAATTTGCAGAACTCAGCTGGAAAGAGAGCTGATCACCGTCGGGGTCAGATGCTGTGAGTTGCTCTTGCAGTGCACTGTTCTCAAGCACAGTAAAGACGAATGGAGGGGAGAAGGAGGGTGGATTATCATTCACGTTGGAGGTGGTGACAAACACCTGTGCCACTGAGGACAGGGGCCTGGTCTGTCCAAGATCTGTCGCCACTACTGTGAAGCTAATGTTCTGAACACTCTCATGATCTAGACTTTGCACAAGAACGATCTCTCCTGTTGTTGCATTGATGGTGAAGCGGTCAGTGCCCTCGAGAGAGTACTGGATCTGCCCGTTTGTGGTGGCATCAGCATCAGTGGCCCTCACAGTGAAAACCGTGGTGCTAATGGCAGTACTTTCAGCTAGGGTAACACTGTATGGCAGACCAACAAACTCCGGAGAATTGTCATTCACATCTTGGATGATGACTCGGACTTGGGTCGTACCTGTTAGCGACGATGTGCCAGAATCAACGGCAAGTACTGTAAAGGAGTATTCCAGTGTGGTCTCAAAGTCTAGTGTTTCCGTGGTTGCCAGAGCACCTGTGATGGGATCAACTGTGAACGGTAGAGAGGCTTGGATTGGGCCCAAGGCAGAACCCAGTGGTGCGCCAGACCCTACGGTACCTTCAGGTTCTTGTAGCCGATAAGTGATGGCAGAGTTTGCAGGTGTGCGATCAGTGTCCTGTGCTACCACATTGGTGGAAATGTTGGATCCCAAAGTCACGTCCTCACGCACTGTGATGTTGTAGGACGCTTCGGCGAACACAGGTGTAATATCGTTCTGATCCAGAACTTCAATTGTGATGATTACACTCGCTGATCTTATGGATGGCCCATCATTATCGTCTGCAATCACTGTTATCTGGTGTCGGTAACCTGACACGTCAGCATCAAGTGGCCTGAGCGTGGTGATCACGCCAGAGACTGGGTCCACTGCAAAGTCAAGATTATTTCCATCAATGCGGTAGGTGATATCCACACTACCACCAACATCAGCATCACTTGCAGAAACAGTCACTCCTGTAGAGGATCCGCTTGGTTCATTCTCGGATACAGACCCATTGTAGGAGCTCTGATCAAATACAGGGGAATTGTCATTTGTGGGCAGGACTTCGATCGTAATTTCAGCAATGTTGCTGCCCAGCAAAGTACCAACATCATCACTCGGAGTGAAAACCTGAGCGGTGACACGTCTAATTCCTGGCTGAGGTTCAGGCAGCATGTTGGTGTACTGGAACTGGAAGAGAAGATCAATATAAATTGCCAGGGGCTGCCTCCCGGAGTAAGTAATCAGCCTTGCTGTTCCATTTATCTCTTCCTGCATGGAGATGGAGGAGGTGGGGGGAGGGAACATGAACTCGTCGCCGCTGAGAATAGTGGGGATGGTGAGGACGAGGGAGGAGGCATCGGAAGTGTCCACATCGAGGATTGTGGCATTAGGAGAGACCAGCTGTGGCAGAGGAGGAAGCAACAGAATGTTGTGACAGTGTTGTTTCCACATACAGCTGGCCAATGACTTGATGTGTCAACACAAGACAGCTCATTTGTATATGCATACTCTAGCGCTGCACGCAGGTACACACCAATCTTGACCATTTCATTTCTACAGCTACCGGTACTAACTCAAAAGGTAAGGGGTAAAAGTTTGCACTTCTATTTGCAGAGAAGGTGATTCATGTTTCAACTCTGCCACTTATGTCTAGGCCCCCTCCTGCATTGTTTGAGAAGAATTATTAGCGACACAAATGCACTCACCGAAATCCGGTTGCCCCCCTCGTTGAATACTGTTGAGAAGTCGTTGCCAGGAGTGGTCTCCCCATTGAGGTCCAGGATGGGCGGGTTGTCTAGGTGTTCAAAGTTCACCCGAGCCATAGCCGGGTTGCTCTGGGTGCTGAGAGCATCAATTACGACAAATGTAATGCCACGTGGGGAGGAGAAGGGGCTGTAGGAGGTGGGAGAAGTGTGGGCATATGCAGTGTGTGGGTGCGGAAGGGTGTGGACATGTGTGATGTGTGAGCATGTGGGTGTGTGGTTGTGGGAAATATGAATACGTACATACATTGGCTTGGCTATTACATCAATAAAAGCATAATGCTATGACATCACCCATGACATCATCATGACATCACACACTGACTCACATTTGTCTAGTAGTTGAGTAGACAACACTCTGCAGAAGTTCCTCAAAGGCAGCAATGGTAGCTTCGCCATTATCAGCAGTAACGAAAAGCCGCCCCAGAGAGGGTGTGACGGTGAAACCTGCACTAGCGCTGGAGGTGAGGATGTCCAGGATCTCCTCACTCGTTGGAGATTGGATGAAGACAATGGCAGAGGAGAGGAGCAGGTTGTCTGCATCTGTGATGGTGTGAGAGTTGGAATTGGGAGGGGGGGGGGGGGGGGGGTCAGACATGAGATATGAGGAATGAATGGGTGGGGCTACATGGAAAGGTCACTTCAGCATCACCAGATACACTGAATTCGAATTATCAGGCATTGTTCATCACAGTGTCGCTCCTGTACCATACACCAATACATCTATTAGCAGCTTCCATGTATGTACCAACAAGGAGATTTGTTGATCATCCGATAACCAATAATTGGTAGTGGCTGATGGCTGATACATATAACCGATCCAATAACATGGTATAATAGCTTGTTTGAGCTTAAACTATCAACAGTTAGAAGGCTGCAATGGAACATATGTACCTTGTACATACATACATGCATGCTACAATGCTAGACTAAGTATACACATACGTAGTCCAAAGAACATTAAACAACATTGGTCACTGTAGGAGGTAATACTGATATCGGTGCCGATACTGATGTTCATCCAACTATCAGTACATCAATTATATAAGCTGCACCATACACGCTAATATCACAGTGGTTTCTTCAGAATTTGTACGGTAAGGTTAGTCTCCACCAAACATAGGTGTGACGAGCTTGGGCCTGGGTGGATGAAATCCACCAGTGAACCAAACACTGGGCGGTATGCCAATCAAGCATGCAGATGGTAGGTCCAGCCTTCCACCCCCTAATGTCATGGAGTTGCTTCTGTACTATGCACCAGTATTCTCAGCCAACGCTCTTTACCTGTGATGGAGAGGTCAGGTGCAAGTCTGAGTGGTTGTGACTGTCCCTCAGTGTACATCGCCATGGTATCCACGGTGCCGTTGGGACCCAGGGTCAGCCGTGGAGGATCATTCACATCCACTAGCCGGATGCAAGTGAGGGCAGAGCTGTTGAAGGCCCCATCATTGATGTTGAAGGAGACTTGTCTGGTGTTGTCTCCCGCAAAGCTCTGGGCTAGGTTCTGGTAGCTGTGTTGTGTGTGTGCATTAGGAGAGGAAAGTGATTACTTACTTACATGTACGTACATACGTACGTATGTACGTATGTACGTATGTATATGGGCAACTTAATGCACATGCATACTATGCACGTGTGTGTGTGTGTGTGTGTGTGTGTGTGTGTGTGTGTGTGTGTGTGTGTGTGTGTGTGTGTGTGTGTGTGTGTGTGCGTGCGTGTGTTTTGTGAGTGTGTGTAATTACGTCTGTGTTGCAACTGGCACACTGTGAATGTGTGAGAGTGTACATATACGTATATTATGGTTATCATATATACAGACGTGTAGGGTTGGTCTCTATGGATTCAAACTGCGCCCACTAAACACATAGCCAAACTGCCACAGGCCAAGACATAATAACATACCTAACAGTTCTTAGCACTGTTGCAAACTCCTCTAGTGTAGCCGGACCCTCCAACACAACCCTTTCTGCAGAGGTGTCTCCACGTATCGTAATCCCTCCTGATGCCTCGACCGAGAGGCTTTCAAAGCCAGTGCCCAGTGGATCTACAATCTCCACAATTGCATACTGGATCATGCTATCCCCGGAGTCAGCATCTGTGATGGTCAGGGTGCTGTGAGATAGGGGAACAGGAGGACCATCCTCGATGAATTCCGTCGAGAACGAACCAAGGGTGTTGCAGTCTGGGAGTGTAAAGTTCAAAGTAGCTGGGTCTCTTGCATCAAGGAGGAGTTGCGGTGGATTGTCATTGATCAAAGCAACTGATACAATGAATACTGATACGTTTGACACCATGTCCCCGGACTGGTACTGCAATTCAATGGGTCCCGGTGATGGATTTGACCCAACCTGATAGGCTATAGTGCGATCCATTGGATTTGGCTCTGCAGCCAAGTCCTGGTACACGACACCTCTCAAGATCTGTACATACTCTGAGAGAGACCGACTCTCTCCACGGATCACCAATTTGCTTGAACCATTCCCAGATATGTTTATCCCAGCTGAGTTGACAGAAGTGAGGAGAACGCCTGGAGTGGTTGAGTTGGGTTGCTCCAGAACCTGTACCAGGGCATAGTCAAGTGACGGACTGGGATCGAGGTCTGTGATCTCCAACTGTGTGGCAAGAGAGACGGAGGTTTGAGGCTCTTGCAGAGTGGCGGTGGTCGGTGCCAGAACAAGGATCGGTGCATTGTCATCCAAATCCAGTACTGTGATGTAAACCATCGCCACATTAAATGGGGCATTGCCAGGGTTACGAACCGTGATAGTGATGACATACGAGGTTGTCACCTCACGGTCGATGTCTGCATTTGTGCGGATGATGCCTAGTGTGCTATCAATTACAAAATCATTGGTGCCAAAGAGTTCAAACTCTAACTGTGAGTGGATATCACTATCACGATCACTAGCAGAGACTTGAAGCACGGACGTTCCAACGGGTACACCCTCGCCTATAGAGACATTGTAGCTTGATTGGTTGAACATTGGGATGTGGTCGTTGATATCACCAATCATGATATTGACGGTCACAGTGTCTGGGGTTGTCGGGGGGCCAGCGTAATTCAAATCTATGGCCTGCACTGACAGACGATGGAGTGGGGTGGTCTCAAAATCGAGCAACCGTTCCAGATAAATGGTTCCATTTTCAAGTGAAATTGTGAAGAAGTTGTCCTCATTTTCAGCAGAGATGTTGTACTGGATCACACTTTCGCTGAATCTATCCGAATCTGTTGCCTGTACTTGCACAACACTGTAACCAACACTAGCATTCTCTGGAACATTCGCATTGTAGACCCGATCTGTGAACACGGGCATCTGGTCATTCACAGGGTCCAGGGAAACCTTAACTGCGGAGAAGCTGCTCATCGTAAAGTCATAGATTTCGAAGATGATCAACTTGGTTGGGAGGATGCTTTCAAATTCTTCTCCCCTGTACTGATAGCGGAGATTCCTCAAAATATCTTCATAGTCACTGCGAGGTGCAGTACCACTGAAGCTGAGAGAAAAATCAGAAATGCGTGTAAACTGAACCAGGGCCGAGATGTTTGTTTGCTCTGTAAGATACAGGTAGTCATCCGCAGCAGGGCCTGAAATGTATACTTGAAGTCTAATGACAGGGTCATCTGTGGAATCATCATCTTCGATTACAGCATTGGAGGCCACAATGCCCACGCCACTAGTCCCCTCGGTGTACGTTGTCATTGAGTTTTGCAAGGGAGGGAATGTGATGACAATCGGTGAGTGATCATTGATGGTGTTGAAACCAACTGTGGTTGTTGCGGTCTCACTTGAGAGGTGGTACTCACGTGCGATGAAGCGAATTGCTCTGGGGGTGGGGCTGGGCTCAGCAGCAGTGTCAATGTATCTCAATGTCAGCAGAGCCGCTTCATAGTCGGACAGAGGAGCCGTACCAGACAGCGAGATGTTGTGTGGGGTGTGCTGGGTGAGTGTGATTCCAGATGGGAGTACAGATCCCAGTGGGAGGTAGATGGATTCCATGTTCCCGTCTTGTGGATTCACGATCCACACATCAATCGCAGTCAACTCCTGCACCGTACCAACCACATCGTTATCAGTGATGGACACATTCTGGGACACAATATTCACAGCACTTCCACGTTCGGTGAAGGTAGTCTGGAAATTGATGTCAGGTTGGTCTACACCATTCAGGTCCAAAACAGGAGGGAAGATGTTGAGAGGCTGGATGGTGATGGTGTTTATAAGAGTGTTGCTGGAGAGCTGGCAGTCAAACACTTGTAGGAATACAGTTCTTGGTTGGGGTTGAGGGTTGGAGATAACGTTAACGTACTGTACAGCCTGAATAGCTGACGTGAAGGTGGAAATGGATAAGTTGCCCTCTAAGGTCAGGGAGAATCCGTTGTTGGATTGAGTGGCTGTCCCTGAGAATGTGCCGGGAGGGATTTGTAGAAATTCTACACATCCTTGCATGCAGGCTGTTGGTGACGAGCATGCACACGGAGTCACTGATGCATCGTTCAGGTTCTGTGGGGAACTTAACACGATTTCAGCACTGCAGAGGTTCTGGACAGTGTCTGGGTCGGTGATGACGATCGCTGGGAATGGATTCAGACTGAAATTGCCTTCCATAAATGTGAAAGTTTGTGGGAGGGTCTCAATTCTCGGAGGGAGGTCATTGGTGTCGGTAATATTGACTGTGACCACAGCCTCGGCTGAGTTGGAAGCAGTGTCTTGCACAACCGCATTGAAAGCAAAAGTCATACTGGCCGTCTCAAAGTCAATCGGGCCTGACACTGATATCACCCCAGTCTGGTTGTTGATGGCAAAGAAAGAAGGGTGTCCACTGAGGCTGTACACCAATCTCCCTTGGTCTAGAAGGTCAAGATCAGTGGCGATGACTTGCAGCACTTGTGTTCCCTCAGGTGCATTTTCACTGGCAGATACAGAGTACATGGGCTGTGTAAACTGGGGAGGGTTGTCATTTTGGTCTAGAACGTTGATGGCGACTGACACGTCAGAGAACAGCCCACCACTGTCGGTAGCCCTGACTGTGAGTGCGTACTGTGCAACTGATTCTCGGTCTAACATAACTAGAGTCCTGATCAAACCCGAAGAGTTGTCAATTTCAAACACCTCATGGTGGTTGCGGAGAGAGAATTCAATGGTGTCATTCGGGGCCAATACTATTGGGAGGTTGCCATCCACAGGCATAGCTCCAGAACCTGAGAACATTTGCCCACCATCTTGAGACAGTCTAGCATCAGAACAAACAGTTATGTCCCCATCCGTTGCTGATACTTGAATCACAGGTGAGCCGGCTGGAAGGTTCTCACTGATTGACTGCATGTAGTCGTCCTGTGAGAACATGGGTGCAATGTCAGATACGGGGATGACTGTGACTTCGACAAGTGCCGTTCCGGTCAAAGCTGGTGATCCACCATCTTGGGCTTCAACTATCACTTGGTAGAAGCATCTGGACTCGAAATTGAGACCAATTCGAGTTGTAATGTTGCCACTGATGGAGTCAATAGCAAAAGTGTCCAGTTCATTTAAGATGGAGTATGACACTCGCCCATTCTCGTTGGAGTCCATATCATCAGCTAGGACGCTCACCACAGAATACCCAACCTGGTTTTCAGGCACTGAAGCACGGAAGATGGACTGGGCAAACGTGGGAGGATTGTCATTCAGATCGGTAATTTCTATCTGTACAGTCGTCTCCCCAGTGAGTGCAGGGGTGCCCAAATCTTGAGCACTGACGACAAAACTCACCACCTGCTGAAGTTCATAATCAGTAGATTCGTTGACATAAATCTCCCCCGTGATTGGATTGACCGAGAACAGTGGGTCAAATGCCAGTAGTGGCAAAACTTCACCGTTTGGTACAATAGAATACCGGATTTCAGAATTTGACCCTGCATCTCTGTCTTGGGCAAAAACTCTCAGAACTGAAGTATTGGTTGGAGAGTTTTCTGGAACAGTTCCTTCATAAAGGGTTTGGTTGAAAACGGGAGACATATCGTTTCGATCAGTTATGGTAATTCTCACTGTGGCACTAGAAGATTGTCTTGGACTGCCGGCATCAGTTGCCACGACAACAAACTCAAACTGGTCAACAGATTCCCGATCAAACATGACCTGACTAGAAATTTCACCGGATGTGGCATTGATTGTGAAAGAGTCTGCTGCTGCAGGGTCGGCAAAAGAGAATGTGATGTCAGCATTTGTAGTGGAGTCTCGATCGGTTGCCATTACGGTGAGAATGAAGGTTGAAGGTGGCTCGTTCTCTGCAATGGAGGCATTATAGTCGGCAGTGGGCATAAACTCAGGAGCATTGTCATTCTCGTCCAATACAGTAATTGCAAAGTTAGCTTCAGACGTTCTTGGATTTTGAGCCAAATCTCGAACAACTATCACAAACATATACACAGGGTTTTCTACATCAGCATCAAGAGACCCAGCCACTTCAATCCGGCCGTCTCGTTGCACAGTGAACAGGGAATTACCACCCTCGAATACAATGTCACTGTTTGTACCAAGATCCTCATCAACGGCACGAAGGGTTTCGATCGTGAAACCAGGTTGTCTTGACTCGCTGACAGTGAGGGAAAAGCTGGTCCCAGGTGCAAATACAGGAGTGTTATCGTTCCGATCAAACACAGTAACAGTAACAGTTGCAAAGGTTCTCAATTGAGGTGTTCCCCCGTCAAAAGCTGACACATTCAAAACATACCTATCAAATGCTTCCCTGTCAATTGTCACATTGGTGGCAATTTGTCCTGATTGATAAACCATGAAATGCGACGTTCCTTCAGGTGGAATTGAGCTGACAATCTCATAACTGACCCTTCCATCCACCCCTCCATCTTGATCGGTAGCCAACACTGTGGCAATAATGACATTCGGATTCAAATTCTCCAACACACTACCAGGGTAGTTGTTCTGAGTGAACTGTGGTGGGAACTCATTCACAGAAACTAGGCCGAGATTCACAATAGCACTGTTGCTGGGGACTGTCCCATCATTGACAGCAATCGATATAACTCTGCTACCCGACGTTGGCTCGCTTCGGGTGTTGCGGTAGGCAAGAGTAGCGAGTAGGTTTGCAACGTAATTTGGAGAGCGGTTCGCAGGAGAGAACACGTACGTAAGAGAGACACCGTTTACTAGAATTGGACTCGGGAGAGTTACATTTTCATCAGTTGACTCAATCAACTCGCTCAACTCATCCAATGGGTTCTGAATCACTATCATAACACTTTGTATCTCCGCCCCTGCATCGTTGTCCATGATACTAACATTCTGGGAAGTAATGAAAACAGGTGGACCTCCTTCAATGAAAGTGGTCTGGAATCCATTTCCAACATTATCAGTATCGAGATCCAATATGGGGGCATCGTTCATCACTTGTACCATCACCATAGAAACCACTGGCATGCTGGTAGCTAGACCGTCACTGGCAATGAATTCCACACGTCGCACTCCACCGGTCGGTTCTTCAGCAAGGTTCTGGTACTGCAGTGTGCGGAGGATCGACTGGAACACTTGAATTCTAGCGGTACTGGGACTACTCGCTGTCAGGATAAGTTCGGCTCCACTGTATAGCGGTTCACCTGGAATTGAGATCAATAGGGTTTCAAGATCCCCATCAGGTGTTGGTGAGAGAGTGATATTGATGTATTCCAAGGTCTCATTATCGACATCTATCAGTGTTGCCTGGGGGGATATAGCCAGAATCATGGTAGTGGAGTCTTCAACAAAAGTGGTTTCAAAGTTGACGCCTGCTCCAATGCCATTCAAGTCCAGTACTGGTGCATCATTCACAGCAGCAAAGAAGAGCATGGCATTCACGGGAATGCTCTGGCTGACTCCATCGGAAAGCTCAAAGCTGAACACTCTAGTGTTTGGAGTGGGATTACCGGAATTCTGGTTCTCATACACCAGAGTCTCCAGCACAGTTTCATAGTTTTGAAGGCTATCAAGCCCCTGCAGAGAAAGGGTGTTTGTGGCAGGGTCATAGGCGGCTTGTACGACAGTGCCTGTAGTGTTAACACCGAGAATTTCTTCTGGACCATCGAGAGCATCGAAGCTCACAGATGCAGAGACAAGAGTTGCGTTATCACTGTCTGTGATTTGGACACCTTGTAGGATTCGCACTGAACCATCACCTTCACTGTATTCTGCTGTGCTGAAGTTGAGATTCAAAACAGGTCGATCATTTACATACTCGACTGCGATGGTGGCAATGGCAGTAACGTCGGGCTCTGGAGGATCTGAAACAGTGAACATCACTCGTCGTGAAGTACCCTGGGGCTCATCTGCCAGATTGTCATAGGTGATAGTCCTCAACACAGCTTCGAATGCAGGCAGTGGGAGGTTTCCAACCAAAGTGAGAATGTAATTTGTGTATGAGGAGTTTATGCCACTGGGGATATTCTGAACTGCAAGTACTTCCTCTGCATCTGGTTGAGAGGGGTCAAGGATTTGTACCATGACCATGTATGGGAACTCTACCAGGTCCATGTCGGTGAGAGAGAAGGAGGATTGGTTCACAAGACGGACTGGTCCACCCTCCTCCACAAACACCGTGGAGAAGTCGGTACTTGTGGCTCCATTCAAGCTCAGCTGGGGCTGGAAGTCATTGACAGCTTGGAGAACAATACGAATGAAAGTTGGTAGGCAGTTGAACATATCATCTTGCACTGTGTATGACAGGAGATACTCGCTCACTATAGGTTCTGAGAAGGGTAACACAAGGTCTATGGAGTTCAGGAACTGTTGATACACGTTGATCGGTTGTCTTCCCTGAAAGATTAGAGCCCTGGATGTAAAGTTGTAGTAGGAGGTTAGTGGGGTTTCCGTACTGGAGAGGGATGAAATGAGAATGACTCCACAGCCAATGACACAGGCAATGTTGTTTCTCTCGGCAACAGAGTTACTGAGAGTCAAGAGGTGCAGTCTGCCATTGAAGTAGTCTTGCAATGAACTACTAAGACTGTTGGCTGCAGCACCCACATAGATACGTCCTCTTTCATCGCTTGGCACAGCAATGTTTTGGCTCCCAAACAGTTCGCCATCTATGTACACATGAATTTGCCACTGAGGTGAGTCTGTGTTATCAAGGACAGCAGCCAAGTGGTGCCAGGCTCCTTGCAGCATGCTGCATACTCCCGCAAAGGTCACACTTCGAACGGTTCCACTACTAGAGTACTGGAATCGAAGTGACAAGTTCGGATCACAGAAGAGTCCATAGATCAGGGTTGTACTGGATACCTTGGAGAGGATGGTGAGGGGTTGGGAAGAGGTGGAGTCACTGACCCAGAGCCATGCTGCAATGGTGAGCCCAGTTTGCTGGAAGTCTGGCGTGGTAGCAGTGAAGATTGCATATTGCTGCCGGTTCGCATCGAAGATGATGGTACTGTCCGACTCTGAGATGTCAGGACTGTTCCTGACTGACAGATCATCACTGGGTGTAGTTAGGACTAGGGGCTGTGCAATCCCACACGGCTCGTACTTTGTATTCTTGCTGTCTTCAAACATGCACTCATATGGGAGATATCGACCCTCTGTAGTTGGTGTAAATGGGAAACTTGGCTCTCGTGGATCCGGATTGATGAATTGTACAATCCCATCAACTAATACAGTTACATTGCGTCCATCCATGTCTGTGATGGAGGCTCCAACAACACCCAGTGGGCGACATTTGTCATCCTCAAAATATGAAACAGTTTCTTGAGTAAAGTTCACAACTGGAGGGTTGTCATTTATATTTGTGAGCTGGATGGATACAGGTGCAGTGTCTGTGAAGTGGGGTGGAGCAAGATTTCGAGCTGTTACTGAAAACTGAAACTCTGGAAGGATGTCAAAATCAAGAGGTCCAGAGATTCGCAGTGTCCCGCCATCATCAAGTGAGAAGCTCGAAGACTGCCCAGAGAGGGAGATATTGAAGTCTGCATTTACTCCAATGTCGTTATCCACAACGGAAAAGACAGCAATGACTGTTCCAGGTGGGGTATTCTCTGCTAATGTCAGAATGAGGAACTCTGGAGTGAGTACCGGCGGGTTGTCGTTCTCATCAAGGATGGTTATGTCAACAGTGGCAGTTGCACTGAGAGGCAGGGAACCAGAGTCAGTCACTACCACTTCAAAGTTCCAAGATGGGGTCTGCTCCCTGTCAAGTGTTTGCGTGGTACGAATCTCACCACTCATGCTGTTGATGTCAAACGGAAGAGAATCTTCCTGTACAATTGAGAATCTCAGCTGGGAATTTTCATTTATGTCTAAATCTGTGGCATTGACACGCAGTACTTCAAACCCTATCATTACCCCCTCACTAATTGAATCACTGTAGGAGTTAGGAGAGAATACAGGCCTATTGTCATTAACGTCAAGAATGGTGATATTGACTTCAGCAAAACTGGACTGTGGCGGGTTTCCCAAATCGCGTGCTTGGATCCGTAGTTGGTAAAAATCCTCTCTCTCGCGGTCCAATATTCCCACTGCATGGATATCACCACTCTGGGCCTCAATACTGAACAGGGCTGAGTCACCAACCAGGGAAAACTCAACCTCAGAGTTCGGTAGAGTGGGGTCATCTCTGTCAGTAGCACTCACGGTCGTCACATAGCGCAGGAATGGCCCCATTCCAGAACCACTGGAGGTAGGCATGTCCAAAACTGGAGTAAAGTCTTCAGAAGTTGAAGCTGTGAAGGTAGATTCTGTGAAAACAGGGGCCTCATCGTTCTGATCCAGGATGGTTATAGTGGCAATGGCGGTGGCGTTTTCACCCAGTGGGTAGTTTGGATTGAAGGCTGTCACAGTGAGGGGGAAGACTTGCACAGTTTCACGATCAAGAAGTCTTGAATTGGCAACCGAAATTATACCTGTGACTCGGTCAATGGTGAATGGGTTTTCAAGCACTGTGGGCTCAAATGCATAGTTTATCTCAGCATTGGCTCCTGTATCCGTATCAAATGCCGTAACCTGCAGCACAGGTGTGTTCTGGGGCGAGTTCTCTGACACATTGGCGGAGAAGGATTCGGAGGTAAATATTGGAGGGTTGTCCCCTTCATCTGAGATTGTAATCTCAACCATTGCTGTGGAACTGCGTGGCAAAACTCCAGAGTCCGACACAGAGACAACAAAGGAGTAACTTTCAACCATTTCCCTGTCTAGCTGAGCAGCAACAGTTATTGCTCCACTGGTGACATTGATCATAAAGTCTCCACGGTCGTTTCCACTTAAAATGGCAAAATTCAACCTTGCATTAGAACCAGCATCTCTGTCAGAGGCGTCCAGTTCTAGAACCACAGTTCCAACTGAACTGCTCTCTGTGACGTTTATGTTGTACACAGGAATGGAGAACATTGGGGAATTGTCATTCTCATCCGAAATAGTCACGGTGACTTCTGTAGTGTTGCTGAGCTGGGGATTTCCTTGGTCCCTAGCTTCAACTGTCAGTGAGTACCTGTTAACCACCTCTCGGTCAAACTCACCGGTGGCATTAATCACCCCGGAGAGGGCATCAATAAGAAATATGCTGGGATCACCAGGCGTGACTGTGAGAATGGAATATCGTATGTCCGAATTGAGACCAGAGTCTTCATCCTCTGCAAGAACCATCCCAATAATGTCAGGGCTTGCATTCTCTGCAACTTCAAAGGAGTATGCTGGCTGGTCAAAGTGAGGAACAACATCATTGACATCGGTCAAAAATATGTTGAGAGAAGCCACCACCATGCTGGTGTTGGCCATTGGTGGACGGTCAGCAGCTGTAACTGACAGTTGATAAGCAGGGACGGCCTCAAAGTCTAGTGCTTGTGCAATGGTGATGACGCCAGATGTTGCATTGATCTCAAAATGGTGTGCATTCTCTCCGGAGAGAGAGTACACAATTTGTGAGGTTGGATCAAGATCAGAGGCACGCACCTGTAGTATTTCACTCCCGACGGAGGCACTCTCCAGGATTTGAACAGTGTACGTTGTGTTGTCAAACATGGGCAGGTTGTCGTTGAAGTCTGTGACAACAATTTGGAGGTCAGCCGTGCTGTTGAATTCACCATCAGTGACGTACAAACTCAGCGAGAACGTTCGCTGCTGTGCATCCTCAAAGTCGAGTGAGGTTGTCAGAGTGATTAGGCCAGTTGTTGTGTTGATTACAAAAAGCCCCTGTTCATTTCCACCTATGATTTCATACTCTAGACCACTCCCTCCAGAGCAAGAGGCATTGTTGATGATCTGTACGCCATCACACTGGTCTACGTCACATGCATCCATGTCTGTTGCCAGCGGTTGGAACATCTGCAAGCCAGGGAGTGGACTTTCAATCGGATAGTTCTCAGGAATCGTGACTGTGTGGGATGCACCAAATGCAAACTCAGGTGGATACTCATTGTCATTCAAGATATTGATATCAACATCGGCATCATCAAAGATTGAAATATCATTACTCCCATCTACTGCACGAACAAAGAGACGAAACTGCAGGAACGACCCTTCAAAGTTCAAGTCTTGGGCCACTGTCACAACTCCTGTTAAGTTGTTTACTGTTGCACAGTTCCGACAGTTTTCTGTAGCTAAAATGGAGTAAGTGACTTCGCCAAATGATCCTGCATCGGCATCTAAGGCTGTAATACGCAAGACTTCATAACCAACAGGGGTACTCTCACATACATTAGCAATGTACACATTCTGAGTGAACTGCGGACGATGCTCATTTACATTGATGACATTGATCACAGCATGTGTGGAGGAGCTCCGGATTGGTCTACCATGATCGGAGGCAGTTACGTTGAAGGTGTACCGCTCAGTAGTCTCGAAGTCCAGGCTCGTAGTGAGTGTAATCTGACCGGTAGTTGCGTTAATAGTAAACGGAACTTCAGTGGAGTCTAGTGAATATTCCACCTCTCCATGCGACCCCTGATCATTGTCAGTGGCATGCACTGTAAGTATTGGAGCACCAACAGTGGCAGTCTCCATTACAGAAGTACGGTAGAGTTGTTCGTCAAATGTAGGGTCCTCTGTATTCAGAATAACATTAACGATGATGGTTGCAGAAGTGTCAGTGAAATGAAAGGCAGAATCAAGAGCTGAGAACATCAGGGTGTACTGGTCAGTGGATGGGTCCAGTTCATTCTCTGAGATGGTTAAATACACCCTCCCAGTGTTAGGTTCCACTGCAAAAGCTCCCATTCCTTCTGGAGGGTCCAGAAATATTGTTACTGAATCCCCCAGGTCTGGGTCGATCACTGTAAGCTGTACCAGGGTGTCATTTCGCTGCGCATCGAGAGGGACAGTCACATTGTAAAACAGAGGGTCAAAAACTGGAGCAACGTCATTCACATCTAAGATTGTGATGTTGATATTAACACTTGTTGTGTAGCGCTGGTCTGTGACTACAACAGTGAGCAGATAGAAATCCCTCATTTCACGATCTGGAGGCATATCAGTAGTGGATATTTCCCCCGTCAGGTTGTTGATAGCAAACCGGCATGGGAACGTAGGGAGAAGAGTGGTTATGTCATCACTACTGCCACTAGAAGCAAGCTCAGTCAAACAGTCATCACCGGATACTATTGAGTAAACAAGTATGGTATTGGAATTGATTGAATCGGCATCGGTTGCAGCAACACTTATGACTGAGGTGCCAGCAAAATTTTCCATAACTGAAGCCGAATAAGATGACTGATCGAAGAGTGGAGCATTATCGTTGATAAAGAGAAGGCTCACCTCAACGCATGCCTCTTGGCCACGAAGAGAGTCAGCATCGATCACAGATACACAGAAAACCCTGTCACCATCAACAGGTTCAAGGAGATTGTTCTGGTAGGTTAGGGCAGCCAGGAGCCTTTCTGCCTCAGAAGTGGACGCGGGAGTAAAGGTGGCTGTGTACACCTGCAGGGATGCATCATACTGCAAACCAGGAGCACTGATGTTGTCTCCACTGAACTGCATTTCTGAAGCTGGTCTAACCTCCACTGATGCAATTTGGCTGTCAGGATCGGATATGATGGGATTAAGTGCAAGGGAAACAGGCATGCCTTCTTCAGTGTATGTTGTAGAGAAGTTTGATTCAGTGTCATTGAGGAATACAATGGGAGGGTCATTCAACAGTTCAATAGTGATGAAAGTGGATGCTTGGGTCGAGCCATTCCCATCACTTGCGATAATGGTGACAGTGCGTTGAGTTGGAGTGGGCTCATCTGCTCCATTATAGTAGGTCAGAGATAGAAGTAAGTCTCTGAATTCACTGACAGGAGCAAGAGGCTGGCCCTGCAAGCGAATAGAATAAAGGCTTTGGCGTTGGACAGAAACACCAGTTGCATTACTGGAGTCAATGCCTAGCTCTTCAAATGAGTTGTCAAGAACTGGACTCAGAGTGACTTCAATGAAAGCTAGTCCAGGAGTGTCTACATCCATAAGAACAAAGTCACGTGAGGTGAGATAGACAGCAGACCCTCCTTCTGTGAAAACGGTCGCAAAGTCTCGGGTAGGCTGTGAAATGCCATTGAGGTCAAGCATTGGTGGATTGTTGACAGCCTCAAATGCGATAGTAACCTCATCAAAGACTCCTATAGTACCATTGACATCAAATGGGGTGACCCTGACTACTCTGTTTCCTGAAGCAGGATCTCCTAACAAAACAGTGTGCTCGTAGGTCAGTGAACGCAAGATCGAATTGTATGTATCAACAAGGGCAACACCATCGAGTTCAATAACCTGAAGGCTGCTGGTACTTGTTTGGTTAACTGTGGCCCCCATTAGATTAATACGCAAGATCTCTTCTGAACCACTAACAATTGAGTTGTTAGCCATCAGCTGGATGACAAGACCTGAGATTTCAGAGTTGTCAACATCGATGATAGAAGCGCTCGGAGCAACGTCCACTTGCCTTAGTTCTTGGCCTTCTGAGTACATCACAAACTCAGTCTGTAGCACAACTTCTGGGAGGTCATTTTCAAACACAAACTGGATGGTAACAGTGACCGGTAGGGCTGCAGCAATACCTGTGTACAGGTCGTCATAGACAGTTATGGTAATTGTTCGGTAGGTGCCAGACGGTTGCACAGCGGCGTTGAAGTACTCCACATTTTGAAGTATGCGTTCTAGATTTTGAAGACTTATCTCGGCCGTTGTGGAGGATATTGAGAGGCGGAAAGGATCGGAATTGTTAATCACGATCATTGGAGGGACGGAAAACTGTGGTTGTAGACGCAGGCCTTCGTCCTCAGTGTTCTGGGGATCAAGAAGCTCAACAGCTGCTGAATTTAGAGGAAACATGATACTGTCACGATCAGTGATGGAGAGTGTTGGTGCAATGGGTACAGGTGGAGAGCCAGGCAGTTGGTTTACTTCCGTGAATATGACTGTAGAATTGCTGGGAGTAACTAGTGGAACCATGTCATTGATCAGTTCGGTCTCAATCGTCAGCCGCACTGGAGCACTTTCATGCAGACCATCTGACACAGTGAGAGTAAGTATCCGAGGTTGACCATCTGGCTCTGCAATTGTGTTCTCATATGCAATTGAACCCAGGATCTGCTCATAGGTAGAAACACTGGCATTTCCAGATATAGCCAGAATCCCATTAGAAGAATAAAACACGCAGACGAGGTTTGTACCACTGCAGTCGACAAAGAGTTGTTCGTATGTTGGATCAGCACCAGTGAGGAGCACTGTAGCTCCAGAGAGAAGAAAAATAGAGTTATCATCCAGATCGGTGATGACGGGATTCGATAGGAATATCAACACTGAGCCTGAATCTTCAACGTAGATGGTGGAGACATTTGGTAGTGCTACACTTGGTACCTCGTCGTTTACCAATGTAACTTGTACTGTTATATTAACAGGATTGGACATGCTTGTGCCATCATCTACTGACAGGATGACCGTCCTGGCTGCACCAGAAGGCTCTCTTGCTATGTTTTCAAAGTACAGTGACTGTAGGTACCTCTCAAAAGCAGCAATACGGCGGTCACCATCAGGCAACGGTGTAATCACAAGTCCAGTTTCCATATTGTCAGACATGAAATGAGACACTACGAAATTTGGAGGGGAGTGCCGTTCGAGGATTCTATCGCTAGAGGAGGGTGGGGTCAGTGCCATTCCAGAACTGAACATTCCAATTGCTCCACTTCCGAATGCAATGCTGGACTCACACTCACGGCACACAAGAACAACAGTAGCAGATGTAAGATTAACGTTATCAACATCGGAAATTTGGAGACCGGTTCCAAATATTAGAACTGGGGGTCCGGTTTCGGTGTAGGCTATTTCAGTCTCACTGAGTTGGATCACAGGAGGATCGTTGATGTGTGTAACAGTGATCATCACAGTGACACTAGCTGTAGAGAAGGGACCAGTCGAAGGATCAGTAAGGGTGAAATTAGTCAGGTTGGCAGACATGTCCCACGCTACGGTAGTGAAAAAGGATGTCCCAAAATAGTGTTCAGCTGGGGAGAAGCGAATCCAGATGGAATAGGGGAGCAACAACAATGATTCTGTGGAAATGGAACTCGGGAAGGGGACCCAGTCAGCGGAACCAGGTTCCCGGTACTCCCAGACACCGTTTGTGCTATCAGCTCCAGTGACGGCAATGCCCAGTTGCATGTCATCCACATCATCAGCAATGGAGGAACTCAGGTTTCTGACTTGTACACCCACATTCACGATTCCAGGGATGTCTTCTGTGATGCTTGGGAGGGAGAGGTTTGATGTGACAGCAACAGGGGCACGGTTCAGGTAGATTACACCATAGGTGAACGTTTCAGTTTCGGCACTAACGGGGGACACTGTGTGCAAGCGAGTGTTTGTTTGTGTGTGTGTACGTGTGTGCGTATGTGTGTGTGTGTGTGTGTGTGTGTGTGTGTGTGTGTGTGTGTGTGTGTGTGTGTGTGTGTGTGTGTGTGTGTATGAGTATGTATGTGTGTATGCATGTGTATTGTGAAATATGGAAGACATGCTAAAGCGTTGAAATATGAAAGTTGTACAAGTATTAATGGTATGGTTATGGGCTTCACTGTTACTATGGCAACAGTGTAATAGATAGTGCATGTATGGTATACAGCTGGAACCAGGAGCACAAATTGATGTAATGCGATCCTGCCTGAACTGTGTGGCCTGCAGCATCGCTATTCATGTGAGTTAAGGCAGTGCACATGAGTTGATCTCTTTGCTAGCTGTCATGCAAGTGTAACACTCCCATGAACAATTGGGGCATGAACAAATATTCAAACCACTGTTCTCAGGTCCCTGGTAGCATGGGAGGAACCCACAGTACACCAGAGTAAACACATTAAACTGCTGAGTTTGCAGTTTATGTTGAAAAAAGAAAGCGTATGAACTTGGACATCTACGTACGTAGGTGCTGCACTTATCAATAATACTAGGAAGTTGCAACTACTGCACCTGATTAAATTAATGTCTAACATGGAATGCACCATGCACACACTATTGACACTGAGTGCTCTCATTGTCAGCAGTATACAATGTCTCACTGCTACATCTTGTCAATTGTCTAAATGGCTCTATCACTGTCAAGTGACTTGATGCAATATTAGCCTCAATAGCTGATTGGCTTTCAAAGTACATCCTGTTCAATCACCAATGATTCACCATCATTGACAAATTGACCTGATGCAAAGGTTAGCCTCAAGTTGAGATGGCACACCACAAATGACTAATAATTATACATCCTGTTGAATCACCATCACTGACAAATTAACCTGATGCAAGAGTAGCCTCAAGTTGAGTTGGCCCACCAACAAGGAGTAAACGTACATCCTGTTGACTGACAAATAAACCTGATGCAAGAGTAGCCTCAAGTGACCTGTTGGCCCACCAACAAGGAGTAAACGTACATCCTGTTGACTGACAAATAAATCTGATGCAAGAGTAGCCTCAAGTTGAGTTGGCCCACCAACAAGGAGTAAACCTACATCCTGTATAAGTCCCCATCACTGATGCAAGATTAGCCTCAAGTTGAGTTGGGCCAGTTGGCCCACACCACCAGGGAACCTACATCCTGTTAAGTCACCATCATTGCCTGCTGTTGCCACATGCAGTATGTAACTAAGTCATGATTCAGCCAGTACACCAGGCCTCTCCTAGTCTCGTTCCCAGACCACACCCCCCGATGGGGGTGTGTGGTCTGGGCACGAGACTAGGCCTCTTCATCTCCACTTTCTTAACTGCGTACTTGACAGTTTGTCTTTGCAGTTCAAAGGTCAAGCAATCAGTTAAGAAAGCAGAGCTAGAGCTAGAGGTCTTGGGACAAGGCTAGTTGACATGTCCTGCCACGTATGTCAGTGGCACACAACAATAGTTAGATGATGTGGTAGCATCTCCAAGACCAATTGCGTGCTTGAATTCTGCCCTGCCTGGAGATGTTGTTGACAGGAGGAAGAAGAGGTTACGGCTTACTAGGCTAGTCTAGGGTGGAAAGCAATTCCATGTGGCAAGGGCTTCCTCTACCTGATAACTGGCAAGTTGTAGCTTGTAACCGCCTGTGAGCCATATCCCAGACATGCAGGGCCATAGGTACGTATGTATATTATCCATGGACAGGGCCAACTCGTACATGTATACGTAGTCTAACAAGCTAGCCCTTCGCTTTCTCCAGCACTCGATCACTTTCAGTGAGTCGATCCGTGCTGGGGAAAATTCGAGGGGCTAGCCCGCTAGACTTAGTCACTAATTAAGGTTATGAGATACTCGTGCGCGCGCAGTGCGAAATGTATAGGGAAATGTATAAATTTTCAATAAATTTGCCAAGGATTATGCTATCAAAAAAAGCTTCCGTCATGCCCTGCACCTTGTGACAGCGTCACAGCGCACCAGTTGCTCACGCTCTTCATATACGCGTACCAGAGATTTTTGGCTAGCGAAATTAAGTATGCATTTCCTTCGCACGGCGCGCGCACGAGTATCCGGGCAAAAATAGCTGCGCCGCGCCGCGCCGCGAGTTATGCGTGCGCGTACTTGATTTATACTTCAAGTATCGAATCGAGCTGGCTTGGCACTCGGCTTGGACTGGCTTAACTTGTTTCACCTCTGGACTGCCGTGCTGTCTGTCTTCTGCAGGTCTCCAGTGAAGTACGTTCTATTATGCCTAGCTATAGCTACAGAATAGTATCCAGTGGTTGGCCAGACTCGAGTACTCCGCGTGCGAGGGCTCAGGTCTGACTTTAGACCTATTATCTGCGCTTAGACTAGACTAGAATCGGGTGCAGTGTAGTCCTTGCGGGCCAGACTAGGTACGGTGCGGGCTTATAGCTTCAGTTTTAATAGCCCTCGAGGGGAGCTGCTAACTCGGCTGTGTGCTGCATACATTATTGTGCCTCGTTCCTATGCGGCCTGGGAACGAGCCTGCGTGGACTCTACTGGCCAAATTTTAACCTGCAGAATTTTTGAGTACTAAGGCTACATACGTATAAGGGAAATGCGGGTATTTCGGAACGGGAATTCAGAACACCTAATGTTGTAGGCTAAAAGAGACTCAGTAGGTACTAAGCTAGTCCACCAGCATACCCGTTATAGCCCTCTACTGTGCCTTTGCAATTGCAGTGGGGTATTCTGAAATACCCCTTGGTGTTCCGGATTACCCGCTGTAGGTTGGCATAAAATTGTAGCTATTTAGTAGTGATTGTGCATAGTTACGGCAATGATATATTCGGTTTGAAGTTAGTGCACTAGGTGGTGTTTACGTACCGTTGGTAACTTGTATCCGAGAGCTAGTTAGTCGTTGCGAGGCTATACCCCCATTCCCCTTACACAAAATGATGCCACCATGTTGATTACTCCAGGGTTATGGCGCAACCGATCGAACAACCTCGTGCAGCCATACAACAGCCCGATGAACTTAAGCCTGAGCATCATGAACCGTTCGACCATAACCTGGTGGATGGAATGATGGTCCCTGTGTTCATCACACAGCAGCGGATGGATGAACTGAGGACTTTGAAACTCCATCCAGATGATGTCTTTGTTGTCACCTACCCTAAGTCAGGTACATATTCTAGGCTGATGATTACCATATGATGAAGCCCATTGCACTGGCATTCTTTGAATGATCAATCACCCATGTCAGCTTCTGCAGTTCACCACTGCTAATATTTACAAACTCTAATCTAGATAATAGAACTACAGTAATATCATGTGACACTTCCATAGATGGCTAGATATAGACAAGGCAAGAGCGCATGATGACATCATTGTTTTTCCGCTGTGAAAAAACAATGATGTCATCATGCGCTCTTGACAAGGTAGTAGATAGATAGATATGCAGCCGGATGGTGAATGCAATCAGAGTCTGCTAAAGTAGCTACATGTATGCATGAGGTGAGAGGAACGCAAGGCGTGTGTGGCATCACTGTGGAAAGTTAGAGCTTGTTGTACTGCAGCTGGCCACCATTGCCTTAGGAGTGTGGTTGCTGTCCACAGTACTATAGTGGAGACAGCTACGTACACTCTTCCTACGTAACTTCTGATAATGTTTCGTGCTAGCAACACTAAGCCGTATCTCTTTCTCCACTATAGGAACAACTTGGGTGCAGCACATAGCCAACTTGATCAAGAATCGGGGAGAAGATGACCAAAAAAACTTAGCACAATCTGTCCCATGGCCAGATGTAATATTTGTTCCAATGAAAATGGTCAATGAAATGCCCTCCCCTCGAATCTTCAAGAGCCATAGTCCTTTCCACATGATGGCAGGTGGGCTGCCTCTAAACAGCCCAGCAAAGTACATCTATATTGCAAGAGATCCCAAGGATACTGCAGTGTCCTTTTACCACCACATACATGGGTTTAATTACTACCGCTACTCACAGCCATGGGACCACTTTTTCCAGCTGTTCATGAAGGGGACGGTGGAATTTGGCGATTGGTTTGACCATGTGCTGGAGTGGTGGAAGCACAGAGATGCAGAGAATATTCTCTTCCTGAAGTACGAGGACATGAAGAAGGATCATCGTGGAGCGGTCAAGAAAATTGCCGAATTTATGGGATACGATCTGAAGGAGGAGGTCATTGACACCATCGTGGAGAAATCTACATTTCAAAGCATGAAGGCCAACCCTGCTACAAACATGGAATGGGGAAAATTCCGTAAGCCAGATGCAACACATTTCTATCGGAAGGGAGTTGTTGGTGACTCGAGGAGTCAGTTCACACCAGAGCAAAATGCTGAGTTTGATGCCGTCTATGCTGAGAAGATGAAAGGTTCTGGACTGGACTTTGATTTGAGTTAGTCTTTGGGGATCATTTTAGAAGACTATTTTTTAAGAATCTGAACTTAATTACAACCTTAATGTTATTGCCCAACAAACTATTTTCCAGTTCTTTTGTTTTGCAGGCCACACATGTCACTGAAGCCACGGACATATTAATTCAAATGATGGTGTTTGCCAGCATGTTCTCCCTATAGAGTTTATATGGGAGGCTTTCTAGTGTCTTGTGGTCCATAAAATCATATTGGATAGCAAAAAGCACATTCATGAGAGTACCTTACCACTAATTATCCACAGTCATGTGACCCAACTACTCATGCAGTAGGATCACATGGTCAGAATTCCAGTGATAAACAGACTCAGAGGGAAGTGGCTATTGACTAAGGTACATAGCTAACTGCTAAATAAGTTGAGTAGGCAACCTTGTCACTGGTAAACAATCTCTTTGGGATACCTATTGTCCCTCATACAGGAAGTGCATGGAAGTGTGATCATACTCAGCCATGGCTGAAGCCAAGCATGAACTCTCCAACCTCCATGTGGTGGATGGGTTGCTGGTCCCCACCTTTATCACGCAGCAACGTGTGGATGAACTGAAGAGCTTCAAACTTAACCCAGATGACATTTTTGTTGTCACCTATCCCAAGTCAGGTACTACACAAACTTGGTCTCATTCCCAGATTGTTTCTTAACAAGCAAGGGCATGGGGCTGAGGTTAGAGTAACGTTTTCACAGTCCATGTAGTTGTTATACACTGCCATAATATTCAGCTACGTATAAACAATCAGTGGAGCATGCCTTGACTACTGATGACCAAAATAAATATGTACTGTTTACTGTGTGGTGCATCACCCATAGGAACAACTTGGGTGCAACAAATTGTTAAGCTGATCAGAGATCACGGAGAAGATGACAAGAAGATGATCGTAGATTCTGTCCCTTGGCTGGAGAAGTCTTCAGTTGAACTGAAGTTGGCCACGGAGATGCCCTCTCCTCGTGCCTTCAAGAGTCATTGTCCCTATCACATGATGGCAGGCGGACCACCTTATACAACACGAGCAAAGTACATCTACGTTGCGAGAAATCCGAAGGACGTTGCTGTTTCGATGTACCATCATGTGAAAGGAATCGAAATATTCCAATACTCTGGAACATGGGATCACTTCTTCCAATTGTTTACAAGTGGTAGGGTGGAGTGTGGCCTGTGGTTTGACCATGTGCTGGAGTGGTGGAAGCACAGAGAAGCAGAGAACATTCTCTTCCTGAAGTACGAGGATATGAAGAAAGATCATCGTGGAGCTGTGAAGAACATAGCAGAATTCATTGGTTGTGGTGTGAAAGAAGAAATTGTTGACATGATTGTGGAACAGAGTACCTTTGAAAGGATGAAGGACAATCCTGCCACAAACTATCAGCAGTCTAACATAAAGCGAAAGCAAGGTGCAGAAAAATTTATGCGGAAAGGAATCGTCGGTGATTGGAGGAATTACTTCACTCCAGAGCAAGCTGCTGAGTTTGATGCAGTCTACTCTGAAAACATGGAAGGCTCTGGATTGCACTTTGATTTCAGTTAGGTGTCTCACCAAAGTCACAGTTACATACAAACTGGGGATTGTCTTAGTTCACCGCATATACCCCATTTGATGTTATGATGTAATGTAATTCTTGGTGTATGCATGTTTTGGGAAGAGATGAACTCGTGGCGCCAAGACAGTTCTCACTCGTGTACGCATTTCTAATTTGTCTGCGATCCCAACATGCGTGGTGTAAGTCATGTGCTTGAACATGTTTCCCAGGTCACCACAATGTTCTATGTAGTATCTATTGTCACAGATTCGGTTGACATTAACCTCGTTCCCAAACGGGGCTAATGTCATCCAAAACGGTGCTTGCAAAATGGTGCGGGCCTGGGAATGAGGCTAGGTTGACATTGCTTCAATCTTCAAGCATCATCACTGATAACACACCATAATGTGATTCACTATCTACCTTAAATGGCAGCAGCCATGTGATTGGCAGGTCAGCACACATGAGTCTTATGTAGCCTCGTTCCCAGGCCATGCAGAGTCCTGGGAACAAGGCTAAGTCCAACTAACCATGTGGAGCCTTGCACAGCTAGGAGTAGTTATACTCTGCAAATGATCATGAAACACACAACCAGTTATAAAGTAGTTTACATGACCAATACATAACCAATACACGATACATATAGTAACAAGACCTCTACTGTAGCTACTTGTTTATGTTCAGTTTTGAAGTTGGAAGAGATTGAATACAACGTATTAGCATGGCAATGCCCTCAGTTTAAATCCTAAGTTCACACACAGGTGTAATTGCAATTTAGCACACACATAGGTGTAATTTACAAGTATGCACTCAGGCTGATGATTACCCACTGATTTTGCCACACCAGTGACCTCATTTCCTCCCTAGCAGTTACATCAGCAAATGATAGTTGATATAATGTTGTCACCAACCCCATGGTGTCACAACAAGCCTTATCTAAGCAGTGCAAGTTCTTCCAGAGTGTCAAGTTACGGACCTCATTGCAAGTCATCCAAGGTAAAAAGCTAGTCAACTACTTTGAGATCTTCTTGATGTATGGATGCATAGACTGGGATTGCAAGTAGCTCTTCTGGTCGCAGAATTTTTTCTGTGGATTATTCTCTCTCTCCAAAGCTTGCATCAAACACCTGCCTACATAGAACCTTGAGTTTGCTTGTATGTATGGGAAGTGGGCTGACAATTGGACCAAGATAACCTTTTGCTATACAAGAAGATGTACTTATTTTGTATTAGGCACTTAGACAGGAATATGTGTTTAGTTATCATTCCAGTGATGTACAAAATGTGTTCACATCCAACTTTCAGCTCCTTGTGACGTCATCACAAACATGGAATGGTCTCAATTGCAGCTTACAACTCGAGATGATTTACCATTTACCCACAATATGGTGGATGGGGTAATCTTCGCTCCTTTCATCAGCCAGAAACGTGTCGATGAGCTGAAAACTACTCAACTACGCCCAGACGATGTCTTTATTACCACCTATCCCAAATCAGGTACATAATAATAGTAATTTACATAATGTAACCCAGCTTCAACCTTGTGCAAAGATATATGTATTTTTATATCTTGCATCAAATATATACTGACCGTAGGTACAACATGGACAACGCAGATAGTCAATCTCATCAGAAACCAGGGGGAGGATGACACTAAATTTATTGGGCAAGCAATACCATGGATTGAGGCTGAATGGCCAGTGGCAGTCGCCTACAATGAAATGCCTTCCCCTCGATTCTTCAAAAGCCATAACCTGTACCACATGATGGCAGGTGGGCCGCCACATGCCACCCCAGCAAAGCACATCTATGTCGCAAGGAATCCAAAGGATGTTGCTGTATCGTACTACTATCACATGCGAATGCTGGTCGACTTGAAATACTCTGGCACATGGGATGAATTCTACCGGCTATACAAAAGTGGAGAAGTTCTATTTGGCCTGTGGTTTGACCATGTGCTGGAGTGGTGGAAGCACAAAGATGCAGAGAACATTCTCTTTCTGAAATACGAAGACATGAAGAAAGACCATCGTGGAGCAGTGAAGAAACTGGCTGAGTTCATGGGGTACAATCTGAAGGAGGAGGTCATCGACGCAGTCGTGGAGAAATCTACACTTCAGAGTATGAAGGAAAACCCTACCACCAATCCTAATAAGGTTGAACTGCCTATGCCTGTATTCAAGCCAGGGGAACAGCCATTTCTCCGCAAGGGAGTAGTTGGTGATTGGAAGAATCACTTCACGCCAGAGCAAAATGCTGAGTTTGATGCAATGTATGCCAAAAATATGAAAGGTTCTGGACTGGAATTTGACTTCAGTTAGGTTTCATTGAGTAGTGATGTAAGCGATGAACATTTGGTTTTGTTGAGAGAATTTTAATGATTGTGAATGGCAAGTTTGTTCTGAGCATGCAAAAAGTAGTACACGATACACACATTATGCATTATGTGTTGTGTTATATATAATATATATGCACACGTGCAATAATGCTAAGTACGCAGTTTGCCATTAAGAGCTTCACTCCCTGCAGATTATGGACTTTACAGCCACTCCAGGCTGGGCAGGATGTGGGAAGTAATTTGCATTGCTTCCTGTATTGCATCATCATTCAACTTTTGTAAGGGCTGTCTGTCTGTTCAGCATTCAGTGGCATGTAGTTTGGCTCTACTCTGTGCTACATGCAAATCCAAGGTATTGACTGAAGAATTGTATATGCCTTCATCAGCACTGTACGCCTTACAGTTGATTATTGCCCAATTGCTATAGTCTCCTTCCCAGACCCTTGGTCCCGATTCCGTTCTAGAATCAGAGCCATCAGGTTTCTCCACTCTGCACCTCTAGATCTGATGGAACCAAACCTAGCCTTAATTGTTGTATATATACCAGGCTCTTCCCCAGCTTTTTGTCATGACAAGAAGCTGGGGAGGATCCTGATAACAAGGCTAATCGAACTAGGAGACTGCGATTGTGCTCCTGCGGGTGCCAGGTGGTATTATTCCTTTGATCACTTTTCTTTTGTACTTCAGATCTTCCTAGCAATATGGCAGAATTGCTTCAACCTCCAACAGCCAAAGCCAATCAACTGAAGCCAGAGTACCAGGAACCATATGCCCACAATCTAGTGGATGGTATGATGATGCCTCGGTTCATCACTCAGCAAAGTGTGGATGAACTAAAGGCCTTCAAACTCCGCCCAGATGATGTATTTATTGCTACCTACCCCAAGTCAGGTACAGTACAGCTGCATTTTGTATGCAGGAACCATCAATTCTCAATCCTTCATCACAATCATAATACCTGACCCAAGACCAGTTATAAGATCTTGGGAACAGCTACTTAAACTACGATAGGATCTTGTGATTAGTAGATTAATTCATACTATATGCTGCCAGTTTGCTAGCTATACTCCTTATCACATGATCCATTACCTGCATCACATGATCCATTATGTAGGAACAACTTGGGGACAACATATTGCTAATCTGGTCAAGAACCATGGAGAGGATGACAAAAAGAGGATAACAGAGTCTGTGCCATGGCTAGAAGAACTCTTTGTTCCAATGAAGCTTGCCAATGACTTGTCCTCCCCTCGAATATTTAAGAGCCACAACCCCTATCATATGATGGCGGGTGGACTACCACATTCCAGCCCAGCAAAGTACATTTACATTGCAAGGAACCCCAAAGATGTTGCTGTGTCCTTCTACCACTTGACAAGAGGGTTTGAAATGTTCCAGTACTCTGGAACGTGGGAGAACTACTTACAATTGTTCATGAATCGGAGGGTGTATTTTGGCCTGTGGTTCGACCATGTGCTGGAGTGGTGGAAGCACAGAGATGCAGAGAACATTCTCTTCCTGAAGTACGAGGACATGAAGAAGGATCATCGTGGAGCAGTGAAGAAAATTGCTGAATTCATGGGATACAATCTGAAGGAGGAAGTGATTGACACAATTGTGGAGAAGACTACGTTTCAGAGCATGAAGGCCAATTCTGCAACTAACTACGACTGGAGTGAAATAAAGCGAAAGCCAGATGGACAAAAGTTCATGCGGAAGGGATTAGTTGGGGATTGGAGAAATTACTTTACTCCAGAGCAAAATGCAACGTTTGATGAAATGTATGCTGAGAAGATGAAAGATTCCGGACTGGACTTTGATTTTGATTAGCGATCTTAGAGAGTGATTTTGGTTATTTGTATGTTCGAATCGTATATAACTGCCTATATACAGTTTGTGATACTGTCTTTATTCAAATACTACACAAGCTAACAAATGACAATCTTGCCTAAATGCTTTCATGCATGATGGAAGGACTCTTAGTGGGTGTGGGTATAACAAACACAATGTTGATACTGAAGGAAGTGTAGGCCTGACTGGAACAGTGCTCTCTCATCTGATCTGAAATGTGACTTGTATAATGAGACTATGTGTCATCCTGCTCATCAAAGAAAATCTCTTCTGATGTTAGCAGTTGCTAGGCAAAATAATAGGAAGTTTGCAAGAAGTGCAGACACAATAATCAGCACATTTTGGAGCATAACATGCATATCTCAGAAAATGGTCTTTAATGTGGTAGGCCCAAAGAACGTTCCCAAAATACCTGAAGGATTTTTTCCTCTAATTTTTCATCAGGGCATGACATGATTATGTAATCTGAAACATGATAGTCCCAAGTTGTATAACAAACACCTGCCCAGGCTGTCCTACTAGTGTGACCATAGCAATTATTACCAGACCACAACCAAACAAGTCACTGTTATTATAGCACACCATGATGTAGAGACAGTGGTCATGTGACTACCTCCTATCTAACACACCTATACATACCACCAACATTCCTGGCTGAGCAAGCTTGCTGTCAAGGTGTGGTGGATCTTACTACTGTAACAGTCATCCAAAGGTAGTAGCTAGTAGTCTGCTCTAAAAGTAGTTAGATCTCCTTATCTATCTAGAGGTTGCTAATGCTACTCCAATACAAGCAATATGGTTCCTTTCCAGTCGCTAATCAAGTTAGCTCTAAGAGGGTTGTATGTATATGGAAAGCTAAGGCTGACATCATCCACTGGCACAAATGGATTATAATTGATCAGCATGGTTGTGAAGTTATGCTTGTTAAGTGTTGGAGTCGTCCCGGTGTGTGGCCACTATTGCTAGACATACGTACGCAAAACACGCTGAGGAATAAGTTGAGTGAGTACCAGAGGGTGAGTCTAGTCTTGTACAATCAACCCAGCATTGCGATCACTTTCAGTACCGTGATTGCTACAGTATCCAGCAAAGTGATCACTTACAGCATCAAACACGTGAAAAAACCAAAACCGTTTGACCTCTGTCAACTGCCTGTGTACATGCAAGAGGAATGTGCTAACTCAGTACAGCATCATAAGTTGCATGTTCATGGCTTTGAGAGCTAATTAGAGGCATCCATGACAGTCCTTCTGAGGTAGTTAAAGATCCACGCTATAGCACAAGCTCTTCCCACTTCCAGTAGGTTATGAGACAAAGATGCCCTGACAACTCTCAAAACTCACAAATCATCCAAGTGTGTGTGATCGAATAACACACGACACTAAAACTAGATCAGACGAGTTACGCATACTGGCAGTGGTCAGCCTGCTTGTGCACTCACCACTCATACCTATGATAATCCCAGTAGGCATTGGGATATTGATCGTGCAAAGGCAAAATTATTACTAAATGTGTTTATGGACAACTTTCAGTTACTTTTGTTGCAGGTACTTTGTGACCTGATTGCAAACATGGATAGCCCTCAATCGCAACTTACAACTCGAAAGGATCTACCATTCACCCACAATATTGTGGATGGGATCATCTACCCTCCTTTCATCAGCCAGAAACGAATGGACGAGCTGAAAACATTTCAACTACGCCCAGACGACATCTTTATCACCACCTATGCCAAATCAGGTATGTAAGTAAAAAGTCTGTAAGTGAACCTATTAACTCAGTTTCAACACGTTATCTTGCACTACCCTTAGGAACAACATGGACCCAGCAGATAGTCAATCTCATCAGGAACCAGGGGAAGGATGATACTAGATTTGTAATGGAAGCAATACCATGGCTTGAGGCTGAATGGCCAGTGGTAATTCCAATCAAGGCATACGATGAAATGCCTTCCCCTCGATTCTTCAAAACCCACAGCCCGTACCACATGATGGCAGGTGGGCTGCCACATGCGAGTCCAGGAAAGCATGTCTATGTCGCAAGGAATCCAAAGGATGTTGCTGTATCGTACTACTATCACATGCGAATGTTTTACATGTTGGAGTTCTCTGGTACATGGGATGAATTCTACCAGCTATACAAAAGTGGGGAAGTAATAATAGGTTCATGGTTTGACCACGTGCTGGAGTGGTGGAAGCACAGAGATGCAGAGAACATTCTCTTTCTGAAATACGAGGACATGAAGAAAGACCATCGTGGAGCGGTGAAGAAAATTGCTGAATTCATGGGATACCATCCGAAGGAAGAGGTCATTGACACAATCGTGGAGAAATCTACATTTCAAAGCATGAAGGAAAACCCTACAGCCAATCCTAATATGGCTGAATGGCCTATGCCTACATTCAAGCCTGGGGAACAGCCATTTCTACGCAAGGGAGTAGTTGGTGATTGGAAGAACCACTTCACGCCAGAGCAAAATGCTGAGTTTGATGCAATCTATGCCAAAAATATGAAAGGTTCTGGACTGGAATTTGATTTAAATTAGAGTAGTGATGCAGTATGGAGAAATGTGTACACTCACCTATTATGCTAGTTTATTTTATTATCCACACTTGTATTTAGGTACTATAATATTATGGCAGCTCTTTAGCATACTTAACGTTTGTACAGGTAACAATGTGTTGTACTGTATCGATATCTTGGTCTGAACTGTTGATCTTAGAACTGATACGAATGACCCAACTATGGCCACCACATGCTACGTTTCACTCCTGACAGTCCTGAGTAACGACCGGTAACGGCATACTTGACGCGAAATCTGCATTCAATCCCGTAAACGCTCGTTTCCAATCCAGTTCCCCACGCTCTATTATCCATGATGCTGCGTACCTGGGCAACCAATTAAAGACTATAGCTAACCTTCCTGTGATCAGCCGGGTAGAAGACAATAAAATATGCTAACCCCACACTTGTTACAAAGTGGATCTAATTACCCTCAGCTTCACAAACATCCATGGACAATCCCCAACTGCAACTTACAACTTGAGATGATGTAACCATTCACAGGGCTGTGCAGAAAATCAAATTGACTATGATGAGCACAATTGTGGGGGGAAACAGACGTTTCAGAGCATGAAAGGTAACCCTGCTTCTATCTTGTACAAGTGTTTCACATTGTTGTAGCATCCATAGTTACAAGTAGCTAGCTTTGCCACGTGAGTCCGGCTGCTCTCTGTGCAGACATCTGGCCCTCACCCTCACCTCCCCGAATCCTTCTCCTAACAAAGTTCTCTGAATGGATGTCTGGTCTCTTGGCTCCCTCATGGCAATTGCATTAGTGTGGCCCACAACAGTTCTCTCTTCAGAGGTCTTGCTAGCTCTTGCCTCCCTCTCTGTGTCTGTCTGCATGAGTCTGACATAGAGCATTGCTCTGACGCACCAACAACCTTGTACAACAGCATCTCTGGTAAAGAGTACTGGATCTGAGCTACTATAAGTACGTACGTACGTACGAAGGTCATGGAGAACAAAGGTGCTGCACATCACTACCTCCTGAATATCCCTCACACAAACATAAGGCATAGCCTCGTTCCCAGGCTCCTCCCCAGCTTTTTGTTGCATACTGTACAGTATGTGGCAAAAAGCTGGGGAGGAGCCTGGGAACGAGGCTATGTATACGTGGTTTAAAATCTTAAGAAATTGAATCAATCATATTACCAGCTATAGAACTTAGCTAACTCCTCATTCTCAGATCACCCTGAGCATGGGAATGAGACCACTCATCAGACCACCCACCTAGTCTGGTGGGGCCAGACACACATGGAAGGGAGGGTCTTTGCAATGATATATACTCTTCAGTGTTCTGTGCAGTCAGCACCTCAGTAGACAGTTGTTCAAGTGGTACCTGTTAACCCACTGTTTTGATGTTTACCGTATTTATGCTAATACAAAATAATAATTTCAAAACTCACTACCGTAGGATTGGAATCATAGAAATTCCAGGAAATGAATTTGTATCGCTAGATTGGATGGACCATTGTAATAGATAGAAATTGTCACGCAGCGTATGGAGAGAAATCGTTTGTAGCTAACTGTTGTTATTCCAGGAAATGGGCATCGAACTGCTATGCCACGTACTGCATTTTGAGTGCTTGTGACTGTCACAGATGAAAGATTCTGGACTTGACTTTGATTTTGATTAGCAACCTTAGAGAGTGATTTTGGTTATTTGTATGTTCGAATCGTATATAACTGCCTATATACAGTTTGTGATACTGTCTTTATTCAAATACTACGCAAGCTAGCAAAATGACAATCTTGTCTAATGCTTTCATGCATGATGGAATGACTCATAGTGGGTGTGGGTATAACAAACACAATGTTTATGCTGAAGGAAGTGTAGGCCTGACTGGAACAGTGCTCTCTCATCTGATCTGAAATGTGACTTGTATAATGAGACTATGTGTCATCCTGCCCATCAAAGAAAATTTCTTCTGATGTTAGCAGTTGCTAGGCAAAATAATAGGAAGTTTGCAAGAAGTGCAGACACAATAATCAGCAGGTTTTGGAGCATAACAGGCATATCTCAGAAAATGGTCTTTAATGTGGTAGGCCCACAGAAGGTTCCCAAAATACCTGAAGGATTTTTTCCTCATCAGGGCATGACATGATTAAGTAATTTGAAACATGATAGTCCCAAGTTGTATAACAAAACACCTGCCCAGGCTGTCCTACACCATAGCTATGTGATTACCAGACCACAACCACTGTTATTATATTAGCATACCATGATGTAGAGACAGTGGTCATGTGACTACCTCCTAACACACCTACATACTAACAACATTCCTGGCTGAGCAAGCTTGCTGTCAAGGTGTGGTGGATCTTACTACAGTCATCCAAAGGTAGTAGTCTGCTCTAAAAGTAGCAAGATCTCCTTATCTATCTAGAGGCCTAGGTTGCTAATGCAACTGAGCAATATGGTTCCTTTCCAGTCACTAATTAGCTCTAAGAGGGTTGTGTTTATATGGACAGCTAAGGCTGACATCATCCACTGGCACAAATGGATTATAATTGATCAGCATGGTTGTGAAGTTATGCTTGTTAAGTGTTGGAGTCATCCCCGGTGTATGGCCACTATTGCTAGACATACGTATACGCAAGATGTGTTGAGGAATAAGTTGAGTGAGTACCCGAGTGTGAGTCTAGTCTTGTACAATCAACCCAGGATTGCGATCACTTTCAGTATCTGGCACCGTGATTGCTACAGTATCCAGCAAAGTGATCACTTATAGCATCAAACACATGAAAAAACCAAAACTGCTTGACCTCTGTCAACTGCCTGTGTATATGCAAGAGGAATGTGCTAACTCAGTACAAAGCTAATTAGAGGCATCTGTGACAGTCCTTCTGAGGTAGTTAAAGATTCACGCTATAGCACAAGCTCTTCCCACTTCCAGTAGGTTATGAGACAAAGATGCCCTGATTGCTCTCAAAACTCACAAATCATCCAAGTGTGTGTGATCAAATAACACGAGACTAAAACTAGATCAGACGAGCTATGTATACTGGCAGTGGTCAGCCTGCTTGTGCACTCACCACTCATACCTATGATAATCCCAGTAGGCATTGGGATATTGATCGCGCAAGGGCAAAATTATTACTAAATGTGTTTATGGACAACTTTCAGTTACTTTTGTTGCAGGTACTTTGTGACCTGATTGCAAACATGGATAGCCCTCAATCGCAACTTACAACTCGAAAGGATCTACCATTCGCCCACAATATTGTGGATGGGGTCATCTGCCCTCCCTTCATCAGCCAGAAACGAATGGATGAGCTGAAAACATTTCAACTACGCCCAGACGACATCTTTATCACCACCTATCCCAAATCAGGTATGTAAGTAAAAAGCCTGTAAGTGAACCTATTAACTCAGTTTCAACATATTATCTTGCACTATACCCTTAGGAACAACATGGGCCCAGCAGATAGTCAATCTCATCAGGAACCAGGGGAAGGATGATACTAAATTTGTAATGGAAGCAATACCATGGCTAGAGACTGAATGGCCAGTGGTAATTCCAATCAAGGCATACGATGAAATGCCTTCCCCTCGATTCTTCAAAACCCATAACCCGTACCACATGATGGCAGGTGGCCCGCCACATGCGAGTCCAGGAAAGCACATCTATGTCGCAAGGAATCCAAAGGATGTTGCTGTATCGTACTACTATCACATGCGAATGTTTTACAACTTGGAGTTCTCAGGTACATGGGATGAATTCTACCAGCTATACAAAAGTGGGGAAGTATTATTGGGTTCATGGTTTGACCACGTGCTGGAGTGGTGGAAGCACAGAGATGCAGAGAACATTCTCTTTCTGAAATACGAAGATATGAAGAAAGATCCTCATAGAGCGGTGAGGAAACTTGCTGAGTTCATGGGATACCATCTGAATGACGAGGTCATTGACACAATCGTGGATAAATCTACATTTCAAAGCATGAAGGAAAACCCTATGACCAATCCTAATAAGGCTGAAACGCCTATACCTATATTCAAGCCAGGGGAACAGCCATTTCTACGCAAGGGAGTAGTTGGTGATTGGAAGAATCACTTCACGCCAGAGCAAAATGCCGAGTTTGATGCAATCTATGCCAAAATCATGAAAGGTTCTGGACTGGAATTTGATTTCAATTAGAGTAGCGATGTAGTATGGATAAATGCGTACACTCGCCTGTTATGTTTTTCATTAGTTTACTTTATTATCCACACGTGTATTTAGGTACTAGCTATGGCTGCTCTTTTGCATACTTAAACTTTGTACAGGTAACAATGTGTTGTTCTGTATCTTGGTCTGAACTGATGATCTTAGAACTGATACTCATGGTGGCCATACAAGGGATGAGTGAACCGATTATGGCCACCACATGCTGCCTGGGGAACCAATAAAGACTAGCTAACCTTCCTGTAATCAGCCGGGTAGAAGACAATGCATTATTCTAACCCCACACTTGTTACAAAGTGGATCTAATTACCCTCATGCAGCTTCACAAACATCCATGGACAGTCCCCAACTGCAACTTATAACTGGAGATGATGTAAGCATTCACCCACAATGTAGTGGATGGGCTCATTGTTCCTCCATTCACCAGCCGGAAACGTGTGGATGAGCTTCAACAGATGATGTCTTTGTTGCCATCTACCCCAAGTCAGGTAGCTCTACATAGGACGTGCTTATACGTATACCTAGGATTCAGAAAGGGATGGTGGGCATGGGTCCTGCAGGCATAGGCCGCAATGTTGTGGGGGGGGGGGGGGGGGGGGGGGATGATCACTGTACATGATGTAGTATGTGACAGTCGTAGCATGGTGAGCACAATTGTGGGGAAATGGACGTTTCAGAGCATGAAAGGTAACCCTGCTACAATATCTCGTACATGTATTTCACATTGTTGTAGCATCCATATTTACAAGTAGCTAGCTTTGCTCGCTTCAGTTACTATTCCCTATAATTAATTATGTCCACGTGAGTCGGCTCCTAACACAGCTCTCTGTGCAGACGTCTGGCCCGAGCCCTTGCCTTGCTGAATCTGGCCCCTTAACAAAGCTCTCTGTACATGTACAGATGTCTGGTCTCTTAGCCTCCCTCATGGCAATTGCATTAGCGTGACCCACAGTTTTCTCTTCAGAGGTCTTGCTAGCTCTTGCCTCCCTCTCTGTGTTTGCATGAGTCTGACATAGCACATTGCTCTGATGCACCAACAACCTTGTACAACAGCATCTCTGGTAAAGAGCACTGGATCTGAGCTACTATAAGTACATATGTAAGTACGAAGGTCATGAAGAACAAAGGTGTTGCACATCATTAGTCTAGTCCCACCTCCTGAATATCCCTCACACAAGCATACATATATACACGGTTCAAAATCATAATGTATTGATGTGCTTTATACGCTCTGTCTGATGCCAAACAATACCATTCTCCTACTGTGCCAGCATTCCAGAGTAGCTATAGCAAGATTCAAAGGGAGATATGTCATCACATAGAAACCAGTAATTGCCCATCAGTTGAGATCTAGGCTAGTAGCCCCACCCCCAAATTTCTGAGAGAGATCTAGCTCTACATCCAGGCATGAGACCACACTAGCAGTAAAACATGTCACTGACAAAGCTGGCATGCTATTAAATCAACAATACTACTATTGAACTTAGCAGGTCCTCACTCCAGACTACGTAATATCATTCTCAGTCTCAGATCACCCTGATCATGGGAATGAGACCACCCACCAGATCACCTACCAGACAAGATAGACCAAGCTTCAGAGTGTAAGACCAGTGTACGTATACTCTGCATCCATGTATAGTATACATACTATCCATGTTTCTATTATACTATAGATTAGCTCTGCTCTGAAGTACAACAAGAGCTATCAAACTATGCTGCACTAGATCACCTGAACTGCACTTTATTTGGAAAGTTCTCTTGATGCAGGTAGCTATGATGGCTGAGTCTACCACAGGTGCTGTGCCTCATGGAGTTCCCTTCTCCCACAACCTAGTGAATGGCATTGTATTTTCTAGCTTTGTCAGTCAGCAGCGTGTTGATGAACTGAAGGTCTTCAAACTCCGCCCAGATGATGTCTTTGTTGCTAGCTACCCCAAGTCAGGTGAAGCTGGGATTTGAGACAGTGGAGGGGGCCTCCAGATACAGTTAGTCTTCAACGACTTACTTACATGTGGTTGTTTAAAACAGCTAGCTAGTGAAAAAGGGAGCTGGGCGGGGGGAACTTTGCATGTTGGCAGTCTCTTTGCACTGCAGTACCGGTAAGTAAAAAAGCCACAAACGAACCTGGTCTTTTATCACTGTCCAAATGGGCAGTGCTACCCCACACTGATGTAGCTACATGCAGGCTATAGGCATAGACCAAGACCAACCTTCCTACATAGATCCTATAAACCCCCTCCTATAGACCCCCCAAGCAGTGTTCTCGCTAGAAATCTACATCCAAATGGTGCAGGATTATCATGCAGACAGGTGAATGGCTTTGTTTACACACTACTATTGAGTGTTAAGTGCATGGGAAACCCTGCCAGCAGCTGCTGTGGGCAGGGAAACAAATGGAGATTCAAATGGTGCTCCACGGTCTGCTAAAGGCCTAGCGAGAACACTGCCCCCAAGATTTGTGGCTGGCTACAGGTCAGGTGTCATAAACTTTTCTTCCTCTCTCGCAAAGTTACTCTCAGTTGATGTCATTCTCTGTAGGAACAACTTGGACAAGCAAATAGTCAAACTCGTCTGGAACAATGGAGAGGAGGATGGGAGAAAGGTAGTCAGTGCCCTTCCATGGCTTGAGAATGAAAAATGAGTACCAACTATCAAACACGCTGATGAAATGCCTTCCCCTCGTGGATTCAATACCCACCAGCCATACAGCATGGCAGCAGGAGGTCTGCCCCATACCACATCAGCCAAATACATCTACGTGGCAAGGAATCCAAAAGACGTTTGTGTATCCTATTACTACCACATGCGTGCATTCAAGGCAATGAACTATTCCGGTACATGGGATGAATTCTACCAGGTGTTCATCAGTGAAATGGCCCCGTTGGGCGGATGGTTTGACCATGTGCTGGAGTGGTGGAAGCACAAAGATGCTGAGAATATTCTCTTCGTGAAGTACGAGGATATGAAGAAAGATTGTCATACAGTGGTGAAGAGAATCGCTGAATTTTTGGGATGTGATCTGAAAGAGGAAGTTGCTGACAAAGTAGCACAGCAAACTACATTTCAAGCCATGAAGGCAAACCCTGCTGCAAACTTTGAATGGCCTGAGATATACACTCGTAAACCTGGAGAACAGCCCTTCATGCGAAAGGGAGTTGTTGGTGATTGGAAGAATCATTTCACACCAGAGCAAAATGCTGAGTTTGATGCAGTCTATGCTGAGAAGATGAAAGGTTCTGGATTGGACTTTGATTTCGAATAGCCAAGCGTAGGTTTTATGCAGTATCAGATGGAACATTATGCTGAACATGCCAGATCTAATTATATAGAATGCACATTTACCACATATCCTGCAATAAGTAAACGAAGGTTACAAACAAATAGATAAAGATAAATGTATCCTGCAATTGTAATTTTCTTTATTCAGAAGAACTTGAAAAGATAGACACTCCTTTCTGTACTACATACTGTTGATTTACATACTAAGAAACCTTCAGCCTTCTCCGACTCCGAAAACCACGGAATGCATGAAGGTGGGGCTACACTTCACTGAGAACGTCTGGGGGCTTGATTTAGGTTCTCATCCGGAATATTGGATGGCTAATGTGCATGTGTAATTATTGTAGGTTACATCACTGAACAATTCACGAGTCATAACAGTTCAGTTCAAACAGCTTGTAAGGAGAAATGACTTCCGGGATGTGATCATCTTTTGAGTTATGTAATATGTTTACATTGTGGCTATAATATACCGGTCTTAAATAAGCTTATAACCGGGTAACTGTGAAAGCAGGAACGCGGAACGCGGAACGGAACGCGGAACGGAAGTAAAATGCGGGCCGTGCGCTATCATCACTTGCACCGTATACATACGCGCAGGGCGTCTTTACTCACTGGACTGGACTGGACTCACCCAAAAATCTGTTTTTCGGTGTAGGACAGAAGCTAAGCATACTTATTTATTCACTAAAGTTGCTTGCATAGCCTGCTTTCGTGTCTTTCCTCGAGTCGGTAGAGGTCAAAGGTCACGTGCATATTTAATGAGCTTCAGCAAAATGCTCTTCAGTCAGTCGTGGATGATAGAGGAATATTATTTTCTGTTTTCTGTGCTTCAGCAAAAGGCTGGAGTTCGATGTCTGCGATAAATAAGTGCTCTTCTAATCTTTTCATTGAAGCTTATTAAATATGCACGTGACCTTTGACCTCTACCGACTCGAGGAAAGACACGAAAGCAGGCTATGCAAGCAACTTTAGTGAATAAATAAGTATGCTTAGCTTCTGTCCTACACTGAAAAGGCATCTTACAGATTTTTGGGTGAGTCCAGTCCAGTGAATAATGATGAAAGCGCGCAGCCCGAATTTTACTTCCGTTCCGCGTTCCGCGTTCCGGCTTTCACAGGTACCCAGTTATAACATAAGGTGTGTGTGTCGGTGTAAAACAAGTGAGTGACTAGCTACATCACAAACTAGCTCCTCAGTCACTGTTCGACAACTCTAGTCTGATAGGCAGACTTTCATAATAGTTTCTTCCATGCAGTGTACCTATATCATACTGATTCAGTGAATTAGCTAGCTAGATAGCTAGCTAGCTAGTATAAACATTGCAATACATCTGCTTCACTATAATGGCTAATTCTCAAGCTAGAGCTTTACCATTCACCCACAATGTAGTGGATGGGATTATCTTTCATCCATTCACCAGCCAGAAACGTGTGGATGAGTTGAAAATCTTAAGACTGAAATCAGACGATGTCTTCATTGCCACTTATGCTAAGTCAGGTAGGCTTAGAGTAGTACACTGGTATTGCTATATCTTGTATCTAAATCCAATAGAAGCAGAGGGTGGTTATGAGCCATAATTCCCACTTTCTGGGTACGTATACTTATGGCTCATAATTCCCTCCCTGTTGAGTGATAGCTACCAACAAATGAAGATTTTACAAGAAACAGTGCATGCATAGTGATAGTGCTGTTGTATTTGTATATAGCTACACATAACGTATTGAGGTGCTTGGCTTCTCCAGTTCAGCAATGAGCTTGTCAATGTCGTATCAAAGTATACTGGCATGCAACTGAGAGCAGCTGGCCGTTTGCAAAGTGAAAGCACATTGTCATGCACAAGTATGTTGTTCGCACTTGTCAGTGACTTGACTGGGGGTGGGGTTGGATACCTCCTTGTGCGCTTTGACAAACGGTAAAACTTCGGAAAACAAGCCTGGCTTTCTATGTAAGTGGCTACGTATGCAGGTAAGTACCCCACCTTCGTATCCAACCCAACGAATCAGGTACGTTGCTTGTTGGACCAATCATGTACGCTACTGCAGGGATATATACATGGTATAGTTGTCAGGGAATTATGGCAATGTAAACAAAAATCTTGAGCTCATCGTCAGGCTATCACCCTCGAACTCAGTTGGTTATATTACTGCCATAAATCCTTGACTACTATAACTACTACAGAAATGTCACAGCCATAGTGATATAATATTTTTTACTTCTGTCAGATTGGTTTTGCCCTTACAATAACTAGGAACAACATGGACAGGGCATATAGCGAATCTAATCAAACACCAGGGAGTGGACAATCACATAAGAGTGTCTAAAGCTGTTCCATGGATAGAGTGTGAGATTGAAGGACTGTCAGTGAAGAATCCCGATCAGATACCCTCCCGTCGCATCTTCAAAAGCCACAACCCCTATCATATGATGGCTGGTGGGCTTCCCCATACCAGTCCTGCAAAATATGTGTATATTGCCAGAAACCCCAAGGACGTCGCTGTCTCCTACTTCTATCACATGCGTGCAGTAGCAGTCATGGAATATTCTGAAACATGGGAAAACTTCTACAAGTTATTCGTAAGTGGGAATGTTGGATTTGGCCTGTGGTTTGACCATGTGCTGGAGTGGTGGAAGCACAGAGATGCAGAGAACATTCTCTTCCTGAAGTATGAGGATATGAAGAAAGATCATCGTGGAGCGGTAAAGAAAATTGCTAGTTTCATGGGGTATGATCTGAAGGAGGAGGTCATTGACACTATTACGGAGAAGACTACATTTCAGAGCATGAAGGCCAATCCCGCTACTAATTTTGAATGGCCCGAGACATATGATCGTGTGCCTGATGAACAGCCTTTCATGCGCAAAGGAGAAGTTGGTGACTGGACGAATCACTTCACATCAGAGCAAAATGCTGAGTTTGATGCTGTCTATGCTGAGAAGATGAAAGGTTCTGGACTGGACTTTGATTTTGAATAGCAGATTCATGATATTACTGCAGCTACTGTATCACACTAGGGATGTTACACACTCTACTAGTCTCGGTTCCAGACCCTCGCACGCGGAGGAGGGTCTGGTACCGAGACTAACACTGTACATGCACGGATTTACTGTAGCTGGAGCCTTTCTGACAAAGTTTTGATTGTAACAAATAGCTAATATATTCATAGTCGGAACGTGAATCCCACTTGCTGCAACGGCATCTGCTAACAACTGACCATCGTAGCTAAGTATATGTGTTTTAGGTGTAACTGTCACACTGACAACAGAGAAGTTTAGTACTAGCTACCCTTTACAATCATTATGAAAATTGCAGCTACCTATAGCACTGAGATACTCTGAGGTGGACTTTATTTGGAATTTTATACTGTGTAGCCAACAGGTGACATGGCTGAATCTCCCATAGAAACTGTGGATTCGGACCTCCCCTTCCTCCACAACATAGTGAATGGTATTGTGTTCCCAGACTTTATCACTCAGCAGCGAATGGACTACCTTAAGATGTTCAAACTTCGTCCAGATGATATCTTTGTAGCCACTTACCTCAAGTCAGGTACGTATTAGATTATGTCTGTCTCCATGGGTTATCCTTCATTCCATGCCAATTCTGAGAATGAGTCTTTATAACTTACAACATCTGTTACATGGAGCAAGTATAACTCCACTGCTTGATGTATAAATGCGCTCTACCCACGGTACAGCATGGTCCAGACTAAACTACTATAGCTCGCTAGAGTCTTATATATGGTTCATGCTACGTACGTACATACTTTCAGGAACAACATGGACACAGCAGATAGTCAAACTCATCTGGAACCAAGGAGATGATGACGGGAGAAAGGTGATCGATGCACTCCCGTGGATTGATAGTGTAAAGCGAATACCGACTATTGAGTATGCCAACGAAATCCCTTCCCCTCGTGGCTTCAATACCCATACACCGTACAGCATGATGGCTGGTGGTCTGCCCCACACCACCCCAGCCAAATATGTCTATGTTGCGAGGAATCCAAAAGATGTTCTCGTTTCCTATTTCTATCACATGCGCTCAATGAAGGTACACGATTATTCCGGCACATGGAATGAATTCTACCGGATATTTATGAGTGGGAAAGCTATAATGGGTTCATGGTTTGACCATGTGCTGGAGTGGTGGAAGCACAGAGATGCAGAGAACATTCTCTTCCTGAAATATGAGGACATGAAGAAGGATCATCGTGGAGCTGTCAAAAAAATTGCTGAATTTATGGGATATGATCTGAAGGAGGAAGTGATCGACACAATTGTGGAGAAGACTACGTTTGAGAGCATGAAGGTCAACCCAGCTACTAATTTTGAATGGCCAGAGATATATGATCGTGTGCCTGGTGAACAGCCCTTCATGCGTAAGGGGATTGTTGGTGATTGGAGGAACCACTTCTCACCAGAGCAAAATTCTGAGTTTGATGCCATCTATGCTGAGAAGATGAAAGGTTCTGGACTGGACTTTGATTTTGAATAATTATATATTACTGCAGCTACTGTATCACACTAGGGATGTTACACACTGTACATGCACAGATTTACTGTAGCTATATAGCCTTTCTGACAATGTTTTGATTGTAACAAATAGCTAATTATATATTCATAGTGAACGTGAATCCCACTTCTGCAACAACTCAGTTAAACACTGACCATCGTAAGTATAATGTTTTAGGTGTAGCTATGTCACACAACAGAGAAGTTTAGTAATAGCTACCCTTTACAATCATTACGGAAATTGCAGCTAACTACATGTATATGGCACTGAGTAACTGAAGTTGATACTTTGAGGTGGACTTTATTTGGAAATTTTATACTGCATAGCCAACAGGTGACATGGCGGAATTTCCCACACAAACTGTGGATTCGGACCTCCCCTTCCTCCACAACATAGTGAATGGTATTGTGTTCCCAGACTTTATCACTCAAGAGCGAATGGACTACCTTAAGATGTTCAAACTTCGTTCAGATGTACGGAAGCCGAGAAGGGCCATTCCATTCTGCCGTTTTGCCGTTCTACCGTTCTGCCATTGTGCTATTCTGCCGTTCTGCCATTCTGCCGTTCTGCTATAGCGCTATTCTGAGGTAGCACGTGCTGCACGTGCGCATCTTGAACATAGTCTACGATCGATGCGCAATATGCAATGCGCGTAATTGCAGCGTTCTTACAAATGACGGTAGTAATATAAGTAGCTAGTAGTTAGTAGATTTTAATTTTCAACGGCCATAAGCTGATCTGGGTAGTCCCTTCAGGCTCAGCCATAGGCTGATCTGCCAGGGAGTCCTGCGGTGACATTGCAAGAACGCTGTAGCTATATCGTGTAGCTAGCTAATCGTGTGTCTAAGTACAGGTAGGTACAAGTGAAACGATGGACGGTACAGCTGGGAGCGATATAGAATCTGGAATTGGTTCGTCCAGCGCTACTGGTGTTTCTGACGAAGGAGAAGGTCGAAATGCAGGTGATCATCCGATTAGCAACTATATAGCTACAGACCAATCATTAAGCTTATAGCAACCGTAAGATGCCAGAATAGCAGGAAGGAAGAACAGCAGTAAGGAAGAATGGCAGTTGTGAAGAATGGCAGTAAAGAAGAACGGCAGTAAGGAAGAGTGGCAGTTGTGAAGAATGGCAGTAAGGAAGAACGGCAGTACAGTAAGGAAGAACGGCAGTAAGGAAGAATGGCAGGGTTGAAGAATGGCAGGATTGAAGAATGGTAGGATTGAAGAATGGCAGGATTGAAGAATGGCAGGATTGAAGAATGGCAGGATTGAAAAATGTGGCTGAATGAATGGTCATTCTCAGTTACATCCCCCTTCCATAGTTTTACAAGCCTGCCACTTCACACTCAGAACATTACCACAACTAGAACTTCACTCTATTGGTTTGTATGTAGCTAGCTAATAAACCTCAAAAGGACTTTGACTTAGCAAGGCTTTCCTATAATGCATTGATTATATCTGTATCATGGTGGTCATGATCACTTTCAATTTCTTGACGATCTATCCACATTGGTTACTGAAAGGAGTTGATGTACCTTGGTGGATGAAGAAACATTTTGATAATATAACAAGTATAGATAACCTGGACTGGATTTAGCTGGTAGTTAGCTATCTAGCTAAGTCAGTCACAGTTACACGATATACAGCATTCTTGCAATGTCACCGTTAGCTAATGCATACTCCGCTGACCGAACTTACAATTACGCGCGCGCATCTGTTGATGCGCACGTGCAGTCACGTCTACCTCAGAACGTACGGCAGAATAGCAGAATGGCAGAACGGCAGAAAAGCAGAATGGCAGAAAAGCAGAATGGCAGAACGGCAGAATGGTAGAATGGCAGAATGGTAGAACGGCAGAATGGTAGAACGGCAGAATGGAATGGCCCTTCTCGGCTTCCGTACAGATGATATCTTTGTCGCCACTTACCCCAAGTCAGGTACATATTAGATTATGTCAGTCTCCATGGGTTATCCTTCATTCCAGGCCATTTCTGAAATGAGTCTTACTTACTACATGGAGCAAGTTAGTGCTACTAACTGCACTGCTTGATGTATACATGCGCTCTACCCACGGTACAGCATGATCCAGACAAAACTACTGTAGCTATATAGCTAGATGTACCTGTTATATATATGGTTCATGCTATGTACTTTCAGGAACAACATGGACAAAGCAGATAGTCAAACTCATCTGGAACCAAGGAGAGGAAGATGGGAGAAAGGTGATCGATGCACTCCCGTGGATTGAAAGTGTAAAGCGAATACCGATTATTGAGTATGCCAACGAAATGCCTTCCCCTCGTGGTTTCAATACCCATACACCGTATAGCATGATGGCTGGTGGTCTGCCCCACACCACTCCAGCCAAATATGTCTATGTTGCGAGGAATCCAAAAGACGTTCTGGTTTCCTATTTCTATCACATGCGCTCAATGAAGGTACACGATTATTCCGGCACATGGAATGAATTCTACCGGATATTTATGAGTGGGAAAGCTATAATGGGTTCATGGTTTGACCATGTGCTGGAGTGGTGGAAGCACAGAGATGCAGAGAACATTCTCTTCCTGAAATATGAGGACATGAAAGAAGATCATCGTGGAGCTGTCAAGAAAATTGCTGAATTTATGGGATATGATCTGAAGGAGGAGGTCATTGACACTATTGTGGAGAAGACTACGTTTGAGAGCATGAAGGTCAACCCTGCTACTAATTTCGAATGGCCAGAGATATATGATCGTGTGCCTGGTGAACAGCCCTTCATGCGTAAGGGGATTGTTGGTGATTGGAGGAACCACTTCACACCAAAGCAAATTCTGAGTTTGATGCCGTCTATGCTGAGAAGATGAAAGGTTCTGGACTGGACTTCTATTTTGGGCAACAATAAGGTGACTAATGTGTAGTACTGCAAGCATCTAGGGTGTATATATAAGGGTGTATGTATGTGATCTATAAGGGTGTATGTATATATGTATATATAAGGGTGTATGTATGTGATCCAAGTATTTGATTGTCGCCTTCAACGTCTATAATTATGGCAGATGACGATAAATTACACTGCCCTCTCAGTAGTCAGTTCCTTGCACAATACTTAGTTCTGAAGTAGCACTTTAGTCATGGCAACACCCTTTATACACCCACAGCTGAGCTAAACTCCCGATTCATACATGTAGCTAGTCAGAAAAGCAACAGGGGGGATGGGTGAAACTCTGATTGCCAGTTTTCTCACGCTACAGCTAGTCAGTGCTAGATAGAGTACACTCATCTCCGCCCATAGGTGGACATACTAGCGCTCATGAGCAAGAATACACATGCATGTTACATACTTCAGTCCCATAATTATACTGAACATTTAGTTAGTTAGTTAGTTAGTTAGTTAGTTAGTTAGGAGCTTCTGATGGATCATTAGTATAGCTACATAGCAAGCTGTCAGGAATATCCATGGGCATGTACATTCCTGTAGTTAGTCGTATTTAGCAAGAGGCTTCATTCCAACAACTGGAAGGAGACCTGAATTTATCGTCTTTCTACTTGGCTACACTCAAGTGATGTAAAGCCCATAACCCATCTGCATTTGAAGGTTCCAAGAAAATGCTTAGAAGCTTCAAAATGGAACTGTACTGGGAGAAGCTTCAATGAGGGACTTACTGAGAAGTATGCTGGTAAAATACTGAATCTCTCAGAGATCGGACTCAGATTGGATACTGAGAAGCTTCAGACAGAATACCGAGAGGTTTCTGAGAAGCTTCAGAATACTGAGAGATTACTGAGAGATTACTGAGAGCTTACTGAGAAGCTTCAGTGAGATTACAGAGAAGCTTCATATACATGGTAGCAGAATACTGAATCTACCAGATGGTGTGCCAAGAGATTCAGATTGGATACTGAGAAGCTTCAGAGAGAATGCTGAGGGATTACTGAGAACCTTCATATATACTTGGCAGTAGAATACTGAATCTCTCAGATAGTATACTGAGAGATTCAAATACTGAATGAGTTTCAGAGAGAATTATGTGCATACCTTCAGTTATGTCCACGGTTTCATTCATACAGACCACTTCTTGGGACGATCCATCCCATGCCCGGTAACGCAACACAGCACTCCCGTAGGCATTCCCATGAATATCGTCATAACTCGGTGCTGGCAAAAACCGAACTCGCTCCCCTTGCGCCAAAAACAGTGGGTAGCAATCGCTGACTGTTGGAAAGTCACTCCATGTCACATTCCAATACTGCCACACTCCGATTCCGCTTGTTGCCTGTGTCGAGATAATGGCCAGACCAATAAAGTCTTGTGATATTGGCGAGCGTTGATCGACATCCATGACATCAGTGTCTGAAAGCAAAAAGGAAGGATAGAACCCAGGATTGTTTGGAAGGTAGTCATCTAGGGAAGCCACTGTACGCTGGGTTGAGTTCAGGATTGGTTGATCATTCACCGGGACAACAGTAATGGGGACAACTGCTGGATCACTTGGTGCCTCTCCTAGTGGATGCTCCTCAACAATTACAGATAGATTTCTTATAATGTAGGGAGCCTGGTCATCTGTCACAAAGTTGACCGTTTGAAGAAACGCTTCAAAATTATCGTGGGTTGTAATGAACCTTTGGGGGCCAATTGCTTGAATGATGAGTTGTGTGCTCCCATTACCTGTGACGCTAAAGGTGCTAGTGGGTATGGCGAAGAGTTGATCAGTGATGCCAGAGGCAATGCCAGTGTTGTTGAGGTCGAGGGTGGCTTGAAAGAGGAAGCTGTTGTCATCGTCCCTGATGTTTAGGGAGGTGATGTTGAGGGGGTAGACAGGATTACCATCCTCCAGGAAATCGACAGAGTAACTGCAAGGGGAAATGATATTACATGTACACATATAGTAGGAATTTTGCTGGAGGATAATTAACAATTTTAGAATACAGTTAATGGTCAGCAGCAGATTGTGTCACTGGCTCCTTCCAGCAACCTTGCCAATGATGGCTTCCTATCTCTGTAAGCACGGCAGTCATGGACCCCCTCACTCAAGTTGCTGTTCTAACTAAAATGCTGATTATGATCGTAAATTAACTCTTGTAGGGTGGATAAATTGTACCACTTGAAATGACAGGATAGATTTACCAGTGGCAAATGGTTTCCACCATCCAAACTCATACCATATACGTATCAAATTTGCGTTGTAAGAATATTATCAAAAACCACGAAAATTCTATACACAAAATAAATTTTACACGAATGAACAGTTATTACAGTCAGAATATTTTCACAAGCTTGCTGTTTGCCGAGATGGCTCTCCTTAGATAGCTACCTGCAATCAAGGGACAGTCTTCTTAGGAAAAGCAAGCAAACAGGCAACACCTTTCTCGGTAAGTGTCCGATAATTATTTTGTTCTTTACAGCGAGAGCGTAGCTAGCTGTCTGGCTGTATAGCGTTCCTTGGTTCTCTTTCATACTCGAGTACTTCGCCAACAGCTGCTTCCACGTTTCTGGATAAATGTGGTAGCTAGCAGCAACCCCTTTCATACTTCGACTGGTTCCATGTTTCTCTGGACGTGCTAGATTAAGCAGCCTTAAAAAAAATCAGGTCATCCAGTCTACGAATATATTTATGATGCAAAGTAATAAAATGCACAACACGAACATTTCCAGTACATGGAGAGCTATAGAGACCTTCAAGGCTACAACGTTCTGCGTACATCTGCATTGTGTACAGTCATAGATAGAGCAGTGATGGTAGGAGGGAGGAATGCTTACCCAGCTGGCAGTTCAATCACGGGAGGGTCTGCCGTGTTCAGCACTTGTATCATGATGTCACAGGATGTGAATGTGGTAGGGGAGGAGAGTGTGATGGTGACAGTTCTCTCTGCCTGGGGATTTGGCTCTGAGTTGTTGTTGGAGTACCGCAGTGTACGGAGAACCTGTGTGTAGGAGGGGATGACAGGCATATATTGCCCACCTGTAATATCCTAATCGTGAATACTCCTAATACAGTTCCCAGTATGGACACCATTAGTGCATGCCTTTTAGGGACAGTTACAACCTTGCCAAGATCCTGACTAACTTAGGGCTTTGGTCAAGGCTATTGACTTCAGCCTTGATCATCAACTGTAGGATAGTTCCTTTAATGTTATATGCAGCAACACTGGATGACATCACGTGGCCCCTACCAACAGCATCTGCAATAAACCTATTCCGGCCATTGCCTTAACCTTGAATAGTGGCCAGTGTGGACTATGCATAATTTAGACACAACTGATCTCAAAGCTGCCACAGATAAGATGCATGCATGCATGAACAATCTGCTAGACAGCATTATTAGAAATGCCAGAAAACAATGACAAACAGCAACTAATTTGATTTGTCACTGCTAACCTACTATTTTATGTTGCAACTTTGTCTCATTGATGAATTAACCATTGTGAATTACTACATGAACAATCAAACATATCATAGCATCAGCACAATTTATCATGAGTTTAAATAAGTTCTACAATGAAAATCACAAGTAAACAGACAGACAGGCAGACAGACAAACAGACCGACAGACAGACAGACAGACAGGCAGATAGAGACAGACAGACAGACAGACAGACAGAAAGAAAGAGAGACAGACAAAATCACAAGTAAACAGACAGGCAGACAGACAAACAGACAGACAGACAGACAGACAGACAAACAGGCAGGTAGAGACAGACAGACAGACAGACAGACAGAGAGACAGACAGACTGGCAGATGGACAAACAGACAGACCAATGTATTTTTGAGAGAATAAGCCAACCATCCATGCAGCGATAATAGTCTCTTACCTGCTGATACTCCGAGAAACTGGTCCCCCCTGTGAGGTTGTACTGCTGTGTATACTGTGGCACTCCTTGGACCTGGCTAACCCCGACACTTGTCCCTCCTGCCTCCACCATCAGCCCCTCCCACCCCTCGTCCACTGCACCGGTGAGGGTGAGAGTGAGGGATGAAGAGGTGACGTCGGGAGAGTCAAAATCCACGAGGTTGAAGTTTTCTGTGATGTTGAGTGGAGCGCTTTCCTCGAGGAACGTGAATGAGGTGGTGGTGGTGCCCTGGTGAGGAGTGAAAACGTATGCAGATATGGGAAGTGTAACATGGATCAACTAACTTTGTATACCAAAGGGACAAGGTGGTACTGCCTGATGGCATACTTCAAATTTTTCACTGTGCATACATGCAGCCCATGCAGACTTTCCAAATTTGGGTTGAAAATATTTTAACTTATGTACACATGTATGACAGGTAGCATTTGAGCAAAACTTCCTACCCTACACTTTCTGTTGTTGAGGTGAGGTTGACCTCCCAGCAATAGAAAGTACATTAGGAAACTTTACATGGTCATTTGGTGGAGGTTTTCTTTATATATCCACATAGGCTCTAAAGATCAGGTACCTACAAAATTGCAGGTAGCACCTTTAGATAACGTGTGTGTAGTTGACTTGCAGCTTAGCAAATGTTCTCTCATTACATAGTCTCAGAGGTGACTTAGCCTCGTTCCCGGGCCGCCTGGGAACGAGGCTAGAGGTGACTATGAAACTCATCACTTTTTTTAATGGGATGTTAAGTTGCTTACCAGCGAGTTAAAGAAACACATAGGATCATCATCAAATGGATCAATAGTGATGTAGATGGTGTGCGCAGGCGAAGCTGTTATCCCATCAAATGTGACCACCCAAACCAGCCTCTGTGTAGTGTTAATCCCCGGGAAATCATTCATGAAGGTGATAGTCTGGAGCACACGTTCGTAGGTCGAGTGATTCGCCTGTCCAGACACATTCAGCAGAATATTGCCCATATCAGTGGTGTTCACTTCGAGCGAGAGTCCAGTGTCTAAAACATCTCCGGATAGCATGTCCATTGCATCAACCGTTGGAGCTATTTCGACAGCCAGCCACAAGAGTGTCTGTCCATCTGAGTCGGTGATGTTGTCCGTGGAAGCAAACAGAGGGAGCGGAGAGCGAGTAGACTCATCGAAGATGAGAGTCCGCATTGTGAAGCTGAGGAAAGCAGGGTCATTTGTAAGAACAATTTCGACATTTGTCAATGCAGTATCAGAGAATGGCCCATCAGTAATATAGAATTTGATAGTTCGGAGAAGGTTTGTAGGTTCGTCCTCCAAATTTTGGAAGAATATTTCAGCAAGAACAGCTTGGTAGGCTGCCTGAGGGGCCACGTTGTTGAGACGCAAGGTCTGGGGGTTGGGTTGGTCGACAGAGATACCATACTGACTGGCTAGTGTGTCATTTAGGAGGAGCTCATCATAGGTAGTAAAGTCTGTGGAGTAGACAGATAGGTAGATGACAGACAGACAGACAGACAGACAGACAGACAGACAGACAGATAGATAGATAGATAGATAGGTAGGTAGATAAACAGACAGATATACAGATAGAGAGATAGACAGACAGATACCTGGACAGACAGACAGATAGATAACTTTGACGAGGTGTATTACCAGCTGTTTACATAGCAGCATTGTACATACAGTATTGCTTGTCTACATGTAGCTGTAGAATATGGCTCCCTTACTTCCGATAAGGCGGACTTCAGCCGATTGGAGGTGCAGTGGTCCCACGTCTGCATCCTCAATACGCAAATTAGAGGACAAACGAACAGGGATTGCCCCTCCCAAGTAGTCCTGTCCCTCATAGAAGATGGTGGAGTAGCTGGTTCGATTGACACCGTCCAGTAGTAGGAAAGGGGTGTGATCATTGACTAGCTGAATGCGGATGGTGATGGTGAATGGCGCGCTATTGTTGGCAGTGTCAATGGCCTGTGTGCATGTGCGTGTGTTGTTGCATGTGAGTGTGTGTGTATGTACGTATGTGTGTTGTTTGTGTGAGGATGAGTGTGCATCGTGTGTGTATGTGTGTGTGTGAATGTATATATGTGTGTGTGTGTGCATGTGTGTGTGTGAATGTATATATGTGTGTGTGTGTGTGTGTGTGTACGTACACAAGTGTGTTGTTTGTAGTGTGTGTCGTGTTTATGTGTACATGTGCACGTGTTGTTGCATTTGAGTGTGTGTGTGTGTACGTATGTGCGTTGTTTGTACGAGGATGTTGTGTGTGTAAGTGTGCATGTGAAAGTGTGTGTGTGTGTGAATGTGTGAGTGTGTGTGTGTGTGTTTAGGGTACTTCAATTTCTATTCTCCATGTGTAATTGAATTGATATGGGTGTCCCCCATTCTGTTCAACTGTCTACACACTCAACTAGATACCTCAATGGTGATATTCCGGTCGGTAAAATTCGGTTCATCTGCCGTGTTATTGTACTGTACCATCCTCAGGTACGCATCATAGCACAATGGGTCCAGTTGCATATCACACGAGAAGGAGAGAGCACTAGCATCCGAGACATTTCCTGCAATGAGGAGATCCTCTTCTGGTACCGAGTTGTCCAGTGTGACCCACAAAACTCGTATTTCTCTATGTTCAGGAAGGTTATCTGCGTCCACAATGAGTGTGGAGTTTTCAACAATATTGATGGGGGGTTGATTCTCATTGTAGCGTTGTTCGGCAGGGGTGCCTGTGATTTCGGGAGGTTCGTCGTTCAGAGGTTGGATATTAATGATGACATAGAGTGCAGTAGTGCTGGAGAGGCCCCCCTCATCAGTGACGATCACCTGCAAGTGCACGTGTGTTTGTGTGTGTATGTGTGTGTGTGAGCGTGTGTGTGGGGGGTGTGTGTAGGTGTGAGTGAGTGTGTGTGTGTGTGTGTGTGTGTGTGTGTGTGTGTGTGTGTAAGTGAGCGTGTGTGTGTGTGAGCTAGAATTAAACACCTGCACAATAAACATGAGCAGTTGTAAGCGCCAAGCCAGATTCTACAAATATAATTATGTAACAGTTAATGGTGGGGGGAGTTGTGGAAGGTGTGAGTGGTGGAGGGTGTGAGTGTGAGACCTACCGACAGCACTCTTGTCAGCGAGGCAACATCAGGTTCCAGAGCGGCATCGTTTGAGTAGATGACAGAACGAAGAAGGTCCTGAAAGAGAGGTGAAAACCAGTTAACTTTAACCTGTGTCATTGGAGACAACCAGATGGACTTTAGAATGTACATCATAGTTACACATTGTGTGCCTGCACGGATGTCTGACAGACGTGCATGTGCATGTGGTTAGACTGCTGGAGCATTACTGGGCAGCTAGCTCTACACTATAAACCAGTACACTAAGGTGATCACAATAATGCTGTCTCCGGTTGTCCTAGCTATTGTCCTTTTGACTGGATATCTTATAAGCTGGTAGCAAAAATTAGTTTGAGTTGGGCACTGCACAAACATATGTTCACACCTGGTACTCTTCCAGCGTTCTTTCTCCATAGATCAGTAGTATTGGTCGGCCATCGTTCGTTCGACAGGTGACAAAGGGGAGAGAGGACATGGTAGTGGGTGTGGTGCCTCCCTCTGTGAGAACAAAGGGACATGAGGGCATCTCCACCACCTCAGTGGAGTTGTAAATCTGTAAAGAGAGAAGAGGTAGAGCAAAGCACACTCACGCACCAGCATCATTATACCACCAACGCATCATTGCACTGCTAGGCACAAAAACAGATGACACCACAAGAGTTGTTTTCTTCTTCATCCGTGCAAAGTGAGAGCATCCCAGCAAAAGCTCCTTATCATGATATTAGGTCAACATCTCGTACTAAGCCCTTGGTAGCCCAAGCAAGAGTGTAAAGGCCATTCTCCCTTCTCACTACATATAAATACCAGATGAGTGATGGAAGTGCCAATAACAGATTCAATCCTCAAGACCTATGAAGACCTCTTACCACTAAGTTACTGGACCAAGCAGTTGACAAGTTACATAAGAAGCACTGCCAAGATTGAAGAAATTGATTCTCACTCCTTCCAAATCACAGTGGGATGCTATTCATCACTTCCATAGTGCATCATCACTATTCGTGATGGTAGCATACACCAGGGGTTTCTTTTGGGGGGGGGGGGGGGGGGGGGGCACACTGCCGCACACTGTTCAATTGCCCCCCCCCCCCCCAACTTTCTCTATGTTCTGCTTAGCCCCCCCTTGTGATATTTAAACCCTGCATACAACCTAGCTCACCGTGAGAGTTTCATCAGCACTGTCGCTGGTCAGTGTCTCCAGTCTGATCTGAGCTGCACTCAGCAGCGTTGGGTTGCATTCCGTATTGTCAGTGTCTGATACTGAGACGCTGGGTAGTACAAGCAGCCACGGGCTGTTCTCAATGTAGGTGAGGGGTGTGGTGAGGGAGGTGAGCGTGGGGGCGTTGTCATTGGCTGGGACGAGGGTGACGGTAATGGTAGTACTCTGGGAAGGGTGGCTAGTGGGAGGGGAAGGGAGAGCAGAAGAGCACCAGCGGGAGGTAGAGCGGAAGAGCACCAGGGGGAGGTAGAGCGGAAGAGCACCAGGGGAGGGGGAGTGGGAGGGGAGAGAGAGAGCAGAAGAGCACCAGAGGGAGGGAGTGGGAGGAGAAGGGGGAGTGGGAGGAGAAGGGAGAGCGGAAGAGCACCAGGGTAGGGAGGGGAGGAGGGGAGAGAGGAATGGAAGGAGAAGGGGAGATGATGATTGGTAAGGACCAGAAAGTTAGTAGAAAGTCAAACTGCATACAAGAGAGTAGTGTATTTTTGTGTGTTCAGTTGCCTGAAAGTTACATTTTACAATGCCACATCTCAGTGTGCTTACTTTCCGGTGCTGTAGACAGTCACACGTACGGTACGTTCCAGAGGACAAGGAGGCTCTGCGGTTGCATTTGGCTCAGACAACTGATATCTGAGACCATCGAGGACACCATTATAAAACCCTATTGGCCGCTCACCATGCGCCGATATAGCCACCCCTGGCTGGGAGAACTGCCGGGAGAGAGGGAGAGGGAGGGTGAACAGAATACACACTACACATGCAACACTTCTCACACACATACACACATGCAATAAGAAGTTGATGCATCCTTGTAACATACATTTAGCAGCGTAAATTGTGAGTTAAAATCCAGCACTTCTATGTCAGTGCCGTTGACCACCTCAGCCTCCAGTCGAGTGGTTACAGCGCTACGTGAGGAGTGGAGTGATACAGAAGATATAATCGGCACAGCTGAATAAGAGCAATAATTATGCTACAGTGTTGCTTCACTTACACAGATGTAGGGGAGACAATATTGATACCTACGTATATTGTGCGGGAGTTGATGGGAAAGCCTTGCAAGTGCAGTTGATAAAAAGCCATACATTGCAACTACAAGATCTGTATTAGTCCATATCAGTACTACAAGTCAGGTGATAGTTTGTACTGCAGTAAAACAAAGCCGTGGTAGTTTCGTGGCAGAGACTTGACTTCTTCGTAATCCTGTGATACTTGTCAGGAATCTATAGTAGACTACATCCAGAAGTCGAAGTTGAACTTGTCCATATCTCCATCTACTGCCAGTTCTGTGGTTCATGCCTTAGGTTTGGAAAGTCACTAGAATTTGCAACTTGTATGCCAAAGGGTCAGATACCAGAACTGAAATGTCGCCAAGCAACACACCACTACCACTATAGTATTTCCTTTGGCATTGTTGCTCATGCTGCACCCTCGTAACAATACCAAAGCAACAGAGTCATGACATTTTACAGTATAGCCTTGTACTATGGTGATATTTCTCTATGTTGATAATCTTGAAACAAGAATGCCAAGCTATACTCTAAAAACTCCAGCTTATAGCACAAAGGTTCGAATATCTAGTAAAGTTCCAACATAAACTGTCAGTGGTCAATATAACTTCAGCATCACAATATCATGATATCCAAAAAAGCCTGACACTATTTCATGGCCATCAATGGTCACAATAAACATGCAAGAATATTGCCCACCCCTAACAATCCTTTAATGCTCCAAATCACAAATCTAATCATTGCTGAACTGTTAAACAAACGTACGTGTTTTGTGTATCTTCATCTGACAACAGAAGAGATAGTCCAATGAGGGCTGGAAACAGTGGAACAGTTTCATTGAAGAAAATGGGCCCAGTGGCAGTGTTGACAACCTGAAGGACACAAGCGAAGCACACCTGCTAGCTAAGTTACTCACTTGTGTGTATGTGTATTTGTGTATGGTAAATACACAACAACTGGTTGCCTAGCGACATGCGTACGTACAATGGTGGGGTTGTCATCCTGAGTTACTATGCGCAGTATGATGCTATCACTGCCCGAGGAGTTGCCATCAAACACAGTGAACACTATGTCTCTGTCGGCATCATCTGGTTCACTTGCAGTGTTGATATACCTGTGTGTGTGTGTGTGGTGTGTGTGTGTGCATGTGTGTGCATGTGTGTGTGTGTGTGTGTGTGGGTGTGTGTGTGGGTGTGTGTGTGTGGTGTGTGTGTGTGCATGTGTGTGCATGTGTGTGTGTGTGTGTGTGTGTGGGTGTGTGTGTGGGTGTGTGGGTGTGCATGTATGTTGTGAGTCAGTGAGTAATTGTGGTGTGTAGGGTGTGGAATGAAGGGTGTGTATTGTGTGCGTATCAAGGTGCACATTTTGTATGTACATGGTGTACGCGTAGGTGCAGTGAGGGTGTTTGGTGGGGCAAAGATGACGAGGCCATGATAGCCACGTTCTGAAATTCTAAAAGACGTTCCTTTCGACTGTCATCACACAAGCACACACCTGACGGTGAGGATGGTCTGACGGTAGTTCTCAAGAGTGTCACTGCCAGAGAGCACCAGGCAGGGACCCTGCTGGTCCACCACTATGGTAGCTCCTGGAGGTACATCCACTGTGACGGCCTCCACGGTCGAGTCACAGCGGCCTGTGATGTTGATCTGGTGAGGAGGGAGGAGGTGATGGGTGAAATGGGGAGGAGGAGAGAGGATGATGGCAAGAGCGGGTGAGAGATATCTGGTCATTATTTATGCTTGCATAATATTCACTCAGGTGTGGCTGCATGCTGCATCTGTGATAGGTAGGATATTAAGTAATTCATGATGATGAATAATTAACTTGAATTGGGGGGTGGGCGGGTGGGTGGGTGGTCCCACTATTTTATATTTGTCTGAAGTAAAGAAAATATAGTTCCATATGCCCTAGCCTTAATACCGTAACCAATAAAGGCGGGGTGGAGGCTGGAATGGGAATGGTGGCTGGGCATGAGTTGGGGGGCAGGACTAGACTAGTGACGCGTAACCTTTGTACTTCACTACAACCTCTGAACCTCAAATTCAGCGAAGTATGTTCGAGAATGTCGGGTAGAGGTTGGAACCTTCCAGAACGGCTGGCTGCAAGCGGACACAACTGGAGAGCAATAGCAACTGAGCAGCAGCAGCTGAATTGGACGAGATTGGGGTGCATGGCTGGGGCAGATGCAATTGGGGAGCAGCAGCTGAATTGGACTAGATCGGGGAGCAAGTAGTTGAAGCAGAAGCAATCAGGGAGAAGCAGTTGAAGTGGACACAATCATGGAGCAGAGGTGAGGTTTGTCAGACTTCTGCACAGAGAGCTGTCTGGTGCTGGACTGCTCACATAGGCGAATGAGGAGGCAGTGGCTGAGCGAGCAAAGTGAGTGACGCTTCTTGTATGTTATAATAGTTACACCTTGGCATCTGTGGTGGATGGACTCATAGCACAGTGAATTTTGACGGCCCACAAGAGCCATTAAAATGCATGGGTGGTCCATACACCCCAGATACTGACTTGTTTGATGCCGTTTTGAAGTGCCAATACTCACATGAGCACCCGTGATGTTGAATCTCTCTGGATGGTCTCGGTCGGTGAGGGTGACATTCTCCAGTAAGTCAACACCATCACTCTCCTCCACAAATGACTGAGAGAAAAGGAGGGGTGGGAAGGGAGAGGAGGGGAGAGGAGGGGGAAAGGGGAGAGGAGGGAAAAGGGGGAGATGAGAGAAAAGGGGGAGATGAGGGGAAAGGGGGGAGGGGGAAAGAAAGAGAAAGTGGGGAGGGAGGGAAATAATTTTCAGCACCCTGGCTTTTCCTATGGGTCTTTACTGGTACAACAGCTGTGTTGAGTAATGGACCTTGGTCTTGCAACTACTGACCTCGTTCCTGGGGGTGAGTTCAATGATGGGGGCGTGGTCATTGATTGGTTCAATTGTGATGGTGACATAGGCTGGAAGGCTCCACTCGTTGCCATCAAAGATTTCAAACATGATCCTGGGGTGGAGTGGGAGTGTGTGTGAGTGTATGTGTGTATATGTATGTGTGTGTGCATACGCACGTTTTGTATGTATGTGTATGTGTGTGCGCGTGCATACATGTCCAAATATGTGTGTGTGTGTGTGTATGCATATGCATGATGTGGTGCATGTGCATGTTGTGGAGTGTGGTGTGGGTGTGTGTGGTGGAGGGGGATAGTACATCAACATCAGGATCTGTCTCAAGTGCTCTTAGACTAGTCACTTCATGTGGACAGAGTGTATGTTCTCCATGCTGGGGTGAAACTCAAGAATGGTATAAAATCATGCGCATGCATGTATGTACCTCCTGGGGCGGAGGTCTGGTTCATCAATCTGTATGTCAAACGTGATGCTCCTCAACATCTGAGGGAGACAGAACAAAAATACGTTCAATCAAACCAAAAGGGACTGGGCCTTTCATCCCTCCTCTGGGAATTATCATATACATGTATACATTGATGTTTTCTGAATGTGTTTAAGACATGAATGCAGTACATGTACATACCCGCTGGTATTCCGACACCGAAGCATCTCCCTCCAGATTCAGAACTACGGAAAAGAGACAATGGAGGAAGGATAAGGGGGGGGGGGGGGGGGGGGGGGGGAAGAGGGGAGGAGGAACCATCTCACCTCTATCCTGATAGCTGTCAACCACTCCAGGAGAGAGGTAGTTAGCAGTCAGCATCACAGAGTCAGAGTCACTGGTCTCCGTGACAACCCGCACTATGGCACGCTGGAAGGGGAGAAGTGAAGTTAAAGTATCAAAGCGTTATCCGCCATTGGGAAAGAGATTCCTGCTTCTGTAGCTAGCATATAGACATAGCCCAAGTAATAGGCTGAATTGAATATACTGAAACTGGCTGGGTACTGATATTTATGGTCTGATTACTGAACATGTATGATTGTCTCACCTTCATGAGGTAGATCTCATTGTGGTCATCATCTTGTACGTAGAGACCCGCACCACTCAACACGGCTACAGGAGGACCATTCTGCAAGAGTGAGGGTATAGAATTTGTTCTGTGAGGAGTTAAAGTATCCGCTGCTAATGTTCAGTATCGATGTAGTCGACCCTAGGACTATTTCCCTGCCATCTGCTGGAACTCACTTCAGTGTACACCCCACATCTTGCCACACACAAGGGTGCTCCGCCAGCCATTGCAGGTGCTACACACGAGAGGAGAAGAGGCAAGTCTAAAATGATGATTCAAGGGCTTGAATTGTGATTACAGGTCCTGGATATCCAGTATCCAGCAGAGTTGACGTGTAAGAACTGTGTTCTGCAAATGCAGCCTACCAGTACCTACAATATTACTGACTGTACTTGTTTTGCATGTGGTCCCATGGGCCAAATTCTTTGCAATGAGACCCAAAAATAAAACTGATCAATTGACATTCACAACAGCAAAGAGGGAAGAAAGTATGTACATGCTGAGGCAAAAGAAGTAGAGTACCAGACACAAGAAACACAGTCACATGACTCGTGTACCTGTGCAGAAGCCTGTGCCTCCTTCAAAGCAGTTGCTTGGGCATCTCTGACACGTGCCTGCACTACCCTCATACTCGCCATCTGCAGAGGAGAAACAATCCATAGTAAAGGCGATCCATGGGTTGGGTCTGACTACACCATATTCATTTACAATTCTCTTCACTTGAAGCATCGAATTTCTCAGTAAGTTAATCAATCACGAACGTTGTTTACTCCACATTTTAACCGCCAACGGTTATTGATTGCTCATGCGCAACAATTGGTACCGGTCAAACCGCAGCGCAGGTGGCATTGGACGTACTGAGACCTAATGAGCCCCGCCCCCCAACTGTAGCATTTGCCGTTCCCAGTTCTCGGCCAGAACTGTGTCCTCGCTCAAAACTACATGCGGAACACTAACTGTTTCGATGCATTTTGGTGCACTGTACTTCTTAGGATTTGAAAAAGAACAGAGCAAGGTGGTCTTTGCAATTGCATGCAGCAATGAAAAGGGGGCGTGCCTCCCACTCGAAGGCCAATAACGAACTCACCCGCGCACTGTGTCTGAGCTGCTACAAAGCCCCGTAGGCTTGCTAGCAGCAACAACACAATCCACACTCGCATCTTCAGCTCAAACGCAACTACTGCATCTTCTGGCAAACAATTTCGACTGAGCAACAATTCAGCTAGCTACGCCCACTTTTGAATTCGAATTGTAATTACGTCACAGAAACTAGCTATGTATATGGTATGCATTAATTAGAATTTGAGCGATTTGTTTTCCTCTAACAGCACATGAAGGCAGCCACCTTGTAATAGTCCTGAGAGCTTGGTACGGTGGTTCTGGCGCCATGGGTTCAAAGGTGTTTGAAGGTGTGAGCTATTACCTGGCGGAGAAGAGCATGCAGGAGCCAGCTGAGGTGGGTCATCGGCCCCGTCATGTGGGTCTTGTTGTACCTACTGGAACCCTACATCACTGCACATATGGGCCTTGTATCTGGCCTGATGCATTTGATGGTGGTGTGTTATCTATTACACAAGTAATTCACATTGAGTTTGTGGTCAGAGGGTTGCATTTGGGATCGCTGATCATGAACCAGATTTAATCACAGAGATTAAATCTATAAGTGCATGATTAGAATATATACTTATGGACGACCACCCCTGGGCTGCATATAATCTGGGCATTGGTTGATGATTGCAGGTGAAGCAGCTATTGAGGCAGGGCAGTGCTGTGCGTGAGTTCTACATGAGTGATCTGGTCACCCACATCATCACGGACGGTCCCCTGGACCCCAGCACCACTGTCAACCCAGACATTACCATCATACACGTATGTTGATGTCACCGCTGACTGTTATCACTAGATACATATACGTTAAGTCACCTCCCTCCCTTCCTCCCTCCCTCTTGTTTGTCCCTCCCTACCTCCCTTCCTCCCTCCCTCCTTCCATTCCTCCCTCTCTCCCTCCCTCTCTCCTACTCCCTCCCTCTCCCCTCCCTCCCTCCCTCCCTCCCTCCCTCCCTCCCTCCCTCCCTCCCTCCCTCTCTCCCTCCCTCCCTCCCTCCCTCCCTCCCTCCCTCCCTCCCTCCCTCCCTCCCTTCCTCCCCCCTCCTTTCCTCCCTCCCTCCCTCCCTCCCTCCCTCCCTTCCCCCTCCTTTCCTCCCTCCCTCCCCCCTCCTTCCCTCTCTCACTCCCTCCCTCCCTCCCTCCCTCCCTCCCTCCCTCCCTCCCTCCCTCCCTCCCTCGTGTAGTCGGATTGGGTAAAGATGTCGATGAAATGTGAAGTGATGTTGCCGTATCCAATCTCACATTTACTTCATGAACGATCCCAGCACAAGGAAGGCATTACATGCATAAGGGCACTGCTGAAATGTACACCCTTGGTTTCTCAGAGCCTTTTTCCGTCAATAACCAGCCTAGTAATTAGTAATCTGTATGTAATCTAGCCTGCAAGCTTTTGTTTGCATACTGAATAGATGCTCACTTCACCCACAACCTACAACCATGTAGGTTGACAGGGCATCCTAAACGTTGAGCCTGAGAATTATAATCTAACCATCTCCTTGACTGTATTAGTACTGCTCCTTTTGAGCTCAGTGATGACAAACTCTTCTCTGGACTCGTCTTCTGCCCATCAAAGGTGAGTTGTACACTGTATGTGTTATACTGCCGACTGGCAAACAAGAGAGATCAATTTGGTTGGTTCAACTGCTAGGAGCTGGTGTAGCACAACCCTGTCAGTACTGTAGTCATCACAACATTGAAGGAGTAGTCATACCTTAAACAGGAACATTGTTGGACACACCTAAAGTTTTTATCTGTTCCTCAGTTGAGTCGCTCGGACACGGAGAAGCTGTGTGTTTTGGTTGCCTATTACGGAGGGAGGATGCAGAGGAGACTGGATCCCAGTGTCACCCACCTTGTTACCATGGAGACAACAGGAGTAAGTTAGAGCATCTATGGTTATCCTATTGCTCGTTCCCAGTCCCACGCCCAGCTTTTTGTCGCTTGCAGTACGGTAAAGCGGGGAGGGCCTGGTACATTTCCTCAGGTGAGTGACGTCAAGATGGTAGAAAGACCTAGATGAACGTGGGTCTCAGAACAGCAAGAAGAGCGAAAGTACCAGGTAACATACCACACGTATCTAGCTAGTGGGGGGCAACTGTCATACTCACTGAGCGTTGAACATGTAGATGGTTGAACAGCACGCAAAACGTAGCGTCTTCGTTTTGAAAATTTGCCATTTGTCGATTACGTCATGCTCACGTCAGGAAATGTACCAGGACCGCCCCGCTTTACCGTACTGCAAACGACGAAAAGATGGGCGTGGGAACGAGGCTATTGCAAATGTACATTTTATATCAGACTGCGTTCGGCCTGCCTATAAACAGGAAGTGAAACATTACTAGTTTGTGGCACTTGCAAAATACGTATGCTCCAATGATGCACAAAGAGGTGCCTCCCTGATCATGATGTTTGCAGGCCAAGTATGAGTGTGCGGTGAAGCACTCGGACACCATCAAGATAGTGACACCGGACTGGGTGTTGGACTGTATTGACCTGGGAAAGAGGCTGGCCGTGGGTGACTACCATCCCTCCCCATCACCTCCCACCACTGGGGAAAGTCCCTGTAATGACAGTCGTGGCATCGGTGGGAACGTTACACAAGGTGGAGTGACCTCACCAGAGTTCAATGGGGAGATGGAAACAAATGTGCGAACAAACCAGCCAGACAAGCAAGAGGTGGTTTCATCTTGTACCTCAGGTGAAGTTCACAATGTTGTGAGACTGGTTGCTAATGTGATTGGCAGTCGGTGCTGTATATACACTTACTTATACTGTTGTGCAGACCAGTGGAGCGTACCGCTGTGGTACGGAGAAGTAGTTGAATACCTGCTTCCTCCTTTCTTCCTAAAGGTGCTGGTGTAGCTGCTGGGGTTGTGGACTTGCCTGTTGAAGAGGAGAGAGTGTTAGATTTGAAGCTTCCTGCAGTAAAGGAGGGAGAGGAGGGAGACAGTCCTGAACCAGGTGGAAGGGAAGGAACGGGCAAGGCCGTCGTGGAGAGCGTAGGAGAACTTAGAATCCGAGTGAAACTGAACGACCAGGTGACAAGTGTGAATGAAGCTGACAAGTCGACCACCTTGCCTGGTTCCAACACATCAGGGTTGCCTCAGGCTGAGCTCGAGAAGTTGAGCCCCACCCTCAAGACTACCCCTGCTACTCCACATCCAGAGCTCCCTCCACCATTGCTGCAGGGCACGACCTTCTTCTTCACAGACTATCAGGATTGCATGGACAATGAGACCATTGCAACATGGAGGGAGGTGAGGAGCACATGGCCTCATTAGCCTCGTACCCGGGTAGTGATGCACCGATATGGGATTTTATAGATATTCCGATAATCCGATATATACCAACAGATATCTGCCGATATCGATAACTTCCTTCTCTTGCTCCTCTTCCCTCCTCCCCGTCCTCCCCCTCCTCCTTTCCGTCCTCCCCCTTCCCCCCATCCCCTCCTCCCCATCTTCCCCCTCCTCCCACTTCTTCCCTCCCCCTCTTCCTCTCCTTCCTCCCCCTACCCCCCATCCTCCCCCTCCCCTTCCTCACCCTCTCCCAACTCAGGTTGTGGTTCAGCATGGTGGGCGTGTGCTGGAGGAGTACGACCCAGAGCAGTGCACTCACGTCCTGGCACTGCACAAGAAGAGCAATGTCTTTGACAGGGTACGGACATAACACATCAGTTTCGCTCCCAAGGTCCTATACCTACTTTTTGGTCAATGTCACAAATGATTAATCAGGCAGCATACCGCCACAAATTCAATTGCCACCCAAAATAACAAATGGGAGGACAGTACCCTTAACCCTTTCCCAACCAATGACGCCATATGGCGTCATGAGACTTTCAGCTTCATGATGTCACATCCGGCAATGTCCTTGGGAGATAGGCTTTGCGCCAGCAGAAAGGGCGGGGCAGGGGGAGGTGGGTGGGTGCACCCGAAGGGTGCAAACAGCATGGCCATGTCTGGGCTCAGCTTTGAACAGCCCTTGGTTGGAGCCGGGTAGGCCAAATCTCGGGTTTTAAGCATAAATGGGTCTAGAAAACAGTGGTCTCACCTTGCAGAGCCTCGAATTCCTGTGTTCAAGGCTGATTTTTCTGCTAGAGCGAGTTACCGTTGCCCGAGCATCTTGATCGCGTACACGTTAACGAGTGGGTGTGGTCAGAATCACAAATGTGGAAAGCATGGCTGTAGGTAGTTCTGTGTGAAGTTTTGAGCCTGAAAACCGTTGGGAACCTTATCTAGGGTATGTTTAAGTAGATTACAAGCTAAAAAACTGACCTCCATAATCTGTGGTTGGTAAAGAGTTAAACACTCAGAAAAGTGTGTACTGCATGTGTATTATTATAGTGGGCACACATGTTGCTCTGTATATCCTTAAGCTTGTTTGGCATGCTATCGTCTTTGTACTGTATACCTCTCATAGGCAGATACATGCAATCATCTTCGTACCTCTTGTAGACAGAAACATAGTATGTACATTGTCCTATTTCACTCTTGAATGCCCAACCGACACTGAAGTGTTACTCTATTTATGGCACACCATGCAGGCCCTCGAAGACGAAAAGTGTATAGCCAGTGCCCACTGGCTGAATGACATCCTCACTGATCAGAAGATGTATCCACCGAGACGTGCCCTCCACTTCCCCACCGCCTTCAAGTGGCAACTCCCAGGAGCACGGGATTACGTTAGTTTGGAATAGTAGTCTAACAGCATACATTATGTCGGTGTGAACCCTGCGTGAACCCTGCATGAACACGTAAATTATATCTTTTGTGTGTTTGACTCACATACACGTACATGTACATGTACCAGAGATGCCAACTACTTAGCAAGTAAATGAGTGAGATGCGTGGTGAAAATGCGTGAGACGGTGCTAGAATGCGTGAGACATGCTACTGTACAACTCAAGAGTGCATTCCCAAGCCCCACCCACAAAATAAGCCCGCTAACTACTAATGCGTGAGATTTGCTGTAGTAAGCGTGAGAGTGTGAGATTATGGATGAATGCGTGAGTTTCACGTGCAATGCGTGAGAGTTGGCATGTCTGATCATTCTGATGAACATGTATCACAATGCATACTTGCATTGTAAGACTGAGAAAGACAGTTTTGAAAGTGTGTTGAATGTCTAGGCCTATCCCACCCATAGCTGTACCTGTGAGCTACACATATATATGTACAAGAATCAACTGCATGGTATTCTAAGGCCTATAGTGTAATTGTACTCCACTCCTCTACACAGGTATCTCAGTAGCTTAGTGGTATAAGCACACCTGACTGGTATGATGTTGTGTACACCGTTCAGGAAGTACACATGCTTGAGGTATTCGAGATCCTGCTCTCCTGCTCATAGTGCACACACACACATGCACACACACACACACACAGTCCATCACGCTCACCAACTACATGGACGTGGAGCGTGAGCTTGTGAAGGACATGATCCGGATCACAGGCATCCCCTACACCGGGTTCCTCTGCCGGGAGACCACACACCTCGTGTGCAGGAGGGCTGTGGGGAAGAAGTACAGCAAGGCGGTAGAGTGGGGAGTGCATGTGGTCAACGCCTCTTTCCTCACTGATATCATACACAGTGAGTCCATCTGTCTGTCTGTCTGTCTGTATGTATGTTTTTCTTGGTAGATTTCATGTGATGGTTGTCTATGTTAGCTGAAATTGTACTCTATCACTCCACTTCTCTTCTTCCGTCCAACTCCCTCCTCTCTGTCCCTCCCTCTCGTTGTCCTTCCTTCTCTCCCCATCCCTCCCTTCCTCCTCCCTCCCTCCCTCCCTCCCCCTCCCTCCCCCTTCCCTCCCTCCCTCCCTCCCTCCCTCCCTCTCCCCTCCCTTCCATCCCTCCCTCCCTCCCTCCTTCCCTTTCTCCCTCCCTCCCTCCTTTCCTCCCCCAGACGGGAAGGTCCCAACAGTCCTATTCCCTCAATACACTACATTGGAATGTCCTGATGAGTTCTCTCCAAACACATGCCTCGAGGCCGCCAGGCTGCTCAGTAAGGTGTCTGTGGTCATATGGTAGTAACAATGACAGTGTGTCTGTACCAAACTACGGGTAGTGTGTTTGGCACAGCTTTGTATTGTTAATACCTCCATGGTTCATAGCTCCCTAGTCGCAGGATAGACATGATACCACTGTGCAGTAGCATCCAACCATTGCGCTATTTCATCTTCATTTCAGAGCCATGGGAGACGTTCATGTCCCACTACACTGAGCTTCACCCAGGGTTGGTGAACAGGGAGGCCACTCAGTCCTCCCTGCAGGCCACACCCTCCTCCCTGCAGGCCACACCCTCCTCCCTGCAGGCCACAACCTCCAGCAGCCACAAGCGTGGGAGGGGGCAGGGAACTGGGGGAAACGATGGAGATATGAAGAAACTGAAGTTGTCGTCTGACAGACCTTGCTGTGACGAGAACCAGTCTGAGCAAGTTCCCGTGCCACCAGTGGTGCTGTTCACTGGTATCAGTCAGCCAGTTGTGAAGAAGTTGAAGTCAGTAAGTGCATTGGTATGGCTAGCTACATGTAGATACAGTAGCTATGAAAGATCAGCCACTTAGATTTTGTGGACTGCTGACCAATGAACTTGTACTAACTCTCGCACATTTTTTCTCCCTCCCAAAGATAGTACAGAGGCTTGGCGGAGTGATGACTGACAGGGCAGGGGAGTGTACACATATTGTTGCCACTCGGATCACACGCACAGTGAAGTTCCTCTGTGGGATCTCGGTGTGTGAACACGTTGTCACTCCAGAGTGGGTGGAAGAGAGTGAGAGAAGGATGAGGTTCGTGGAGGAGGCAGAATTTTCCCTCTGTGATCGTGATGCCGAGGAGACGTTTGGAATGGACCTGGCTGCCTCACTGGCTAGGGCCAAGGAGAAGAAACTGCTTGAGGTAGGATCAGGGGTCAGAGGTCAACTGAATTCCAAGCCGAAGGACCTTTTCAGTGAACACTATTTCTGTAGTCTTCTTGGCTTTGGAGGGGCAGGTTATATTATACAGTTGTTTTCTCAGAGATATTAAGATCCCATCGTGTGTATATGTACGTATTTATGAGCCCCTCCCTCCTCCCTCTCCCTCCCTTACCTCCCACCCCACAGGGTCTCTGCTTCTTCTCCACTCTGCATGTCCAACCTCCCCGTGATTCACTGAGGGAGATCATTGAGTGTGCTGGCGGAGAGGTCAGTCTAAGCCGTGAAACAGAGCAAATAGTGCAGCTACACCATTAGTTGACATGCGTACATGTACTCCACACAATGACACCACATTGGCAACAACTAAGGAGGGTTATCTACCCTTCTAAAGATGGCCTGGTCACAATCTGCAGCAGCTAAGTGAAACTTTGGGCCATATATACTGCCTCAAAGCAACTGCGCTGTTTTTTTTTTTTTGCTAGCCTCATTCCCTGATACATGTGCATGCTAGGTGGTATCCTGGAGAGTGGCTGCCATATTTCAGCACTCCATGTGTGTTTGTTCCTGTAGCTGCTCAGCAGGTCTGATGTGGATGGTCGCTTTGGTGAACAGTTAAAAAATCTGGTGAGTTTTGAATCCTGTGATAATTATCCTCGTTCCCAGGCCCATGCCATTTTTGGTTGCACGAAGAACGCGAGGGTTGTCCAATGGTGCCATGTTCAGTCCCTACCACCTTTAGTCAGTCCCAAGTTACTTGGGCACTCCCTTGACTACATGGGATTATCCTAGGATGTACCTCTTACTAGCACCTACCTACACCATACTAACACACTGGCCGTCCCGGGATTATCCGGGGACTACCTAAGGCCCCCCACCACCACTGTGTCAGAGTATCCCAGAACACCAGAGTTACACCAGCAGTCCCAGGATTGTCCTGGGATGACTACCCAACCGTGGGGACCCCTCTGGCAGAGTATCCCAGAATGCCGGAGTTACACCGGCAGTCCCGGGATTGTCCCGGGATGGCTACCCAACCCTGGGGACCCCTCTGGCAGAGTATCCCAGAACACCGGAGTTACACCAGCAGTCCCAGGATTGTCATGGGATGACTACCCAACCCTGGGGACCCCTCTGGCAGAGTATCCCAGAATGCCGGAGTTACACCAGCAGTCCCGGGATTGTCCCGGGATGGCTACCCAACCCTGGGGACCCCTCTGGCAGAGTATTCCAGAACGCCGGAGTTACACCGGCAGTCCCGGGATTGTCCCGGGATGGCTACCCAACCCTGGGGACCCCTCTGGCAGAGTATCCCAGAACGCCGGAGTTACACCAGCAGTCCTGGGATTGTCCCGGGATGGCTACCCAACCCTGGGGACCCCCCTGTCAGAGTATCCCAGAACACCGGAGTTACACCAGCAGTCCTGGGATTGTCCTGGGATGGCTACCCAACTCCTGGGACCTGTCTGCCAGAGTACCCCAGAACGCCGGAGTTACACCGGCAGTCCCGGGATTGTCCCAGGATGGCTACCCAACCCCTGGGACCTGTCTGCCAGAGTATCCCAGAACGCCGGGGTTACACCGGCAGTCCCGGGATTGTCCCGGGATGACAGAGGAGTTGGGTAGTCATCCCGGGACAATCCTGGGACTGCCGGTGTAACTCTGGCGTTCTGGGATACTCTGACAGAGGGGTTAGGTAGTCATCCCAGGACAATCCCAGGACTGCTGGTGCAACTCAGGTGTTCTGGGATACTCTGACAGAGGGGTTGGGTAGTCATCCTGGGACAATCCCGGGACTGCCGGTGTAACTCCGGCGTTCTGGGATACTCTGCCAGAGAGGTCCCAGGGGTTGGGTAGCCATCCCAGGACAATCCCAGGACTGCTGGTGTAACTCTGGCGTTCTGACAGAGTGGTTGGTTAGCTATCCCGGGACAATCCCGGGACTGCCGGTGTAACTCCGGCGTTCTGGGATACTCTGCCAGAGAGGTCCAAGGGGTTGGGTAGCCATCCCAGGACAATCCCAGGACTGCTGGTGTAACTCCGGTGTTCAGGGATACTCTGACAGGGGGGTCCCAGGGGTTGGGTAGTCTTCCCAGGATAATCCCGGGACTGCCGGTACGTGTAACTCCGGTGTTCAGGGATACTCTGCCAGAGAGGTCCCAGGGGTTGGGTAGCCATCCCAGGACAATCCCAGGACTGCTGGTGTAACTCTGGCGTTCTGACAGAGTGGTTGGGTAGCCATCCTGGGACAATCCCGGGACTGCCGGTGTAACTCCGGCGTTCTGGGATACTCTGCCAGAGAGGTCCAAGGGGTTGGGTAGCCATCCCAGGACAATCCCAGGACTGCTGGTGTAACTCCGGTGTTCAGGGATACTCTGACAGGGGGGTCCCAGGGGTTGGGTAGTCATCCCGGGACAATCCTGGGACTGCCGGTGTAACTCTGGTATTCTGGGATACTCTGCCAGAGGGGTCCCAGGGGTTGGGTAGTCATCCCAGGACAATCCCGGGACTGCCGGTGTAACTCTGGCGGTCTGGGATACTCTGATAACAATGTAGGGTGAAACTGTCCTGGGATAATCCCGGGACTGCTGGAGTTACTCTGCCATACCAAAAGGTGGTTGGTACTGTACATGGCACCATTGGACATGTGTGGAGAACGCAGGGGCCTGGTATCTAATTCCTCATGTGCGTGATGTCAAGGGTAGAAAGGTGGTAGAAAGGACTTAATTGAATGTGGGCGTACTGGGGCTCAGAGCAACAAGGGGAGCTAAGGTAAGGTAACAGGTACCTTACCACGCGTATCTAGCTAGCGGGGGGCGACTGTCATACACACAAAGCATTGAACGTGTACATGTAGTTGGTTGAACAATATGCAAATCTTTGCTTTTCATTCTTACCATTTGTCGATTACATCATGCTAACATGAGGAAAGATACCAGGCTCTCCCTGCTTTTCCGTACTGCAAGCAACAAAAAGCTGGGTGGGGCCTGGGAACGAGGCTACAGTGGAACCTGTCTATAGTGGTCACTGTTTAAGGCAACCACCTCTCTATTATGGTCATACTGCTGGTCCCATTTGCGCTACAAAATGACCTGCAGCAGCCACCTGTCTGTGGTGGCAAAAAACACTAGTCCCAAGGTGACCGCTATAGACAGGTTCCACTGTAATAGCGAACTGCAAATCAGTGTACAAGTTACGCATACACCATATACCATGCACACCTATTACTAAACACCACACACTCATGACACACTAGGCCTGCGCTAATTATGCGCGCATAATTTGCAGAATAATAATAGGGACTTACCCGAATTGCACATTATTCGCGGGTAATCGGGCCAGAAAACGGAAATAATTATTAGTGGGCGTGTAGTTTCAGCCATGTGGCTCATGGCTGCCTTGTGTGAGTCTGATGCGGAGTGCTGTGGTGACCTTTCGTCGCTTTCGAGCTCCGAAACAGGAACAGAGGCTACAGAGCACGAGTCTACCTCCTCCTGTGTGTCTCTGCTAGACCGCTTACGGAGCCCCAAGCCATCTGAGTTGGCTCGTAAACGAAAAGTCGATCACAATGTCAAAAAAATAACAGGTTGTTGATGTAAAATAATGGGCTTTGTCAAATAAAATAATGGGGGAAATTTTGTGAATAATTAGCTCAGGCTTACGACACACACCTTTAACAACTCCCACCACACATGCACACCTTTTACAACACACACCACACACATATACCACACTCGTTACAACACACCACATAATCATCACAACATACGCATCCACCATACTCACAACGCAAACCACACATACTGTACACAACATGCACACACACACCACACACACACACACACACACCACACACACACACACCACACACACACACCACACACACACACCACACACACCACACACACACACACACCACACCACACACACACACACACCACACACACACACCACACACACACCACACACACACCACACACACACACACACGCGCCACACACACACACACACACACACACACACACACACACACACACACGCACGCCACACACACACACACACACACACACACACACACACACACACACACAGCCCTCATCCACAGAGCAGTTCATTGTTATCTCTTGCCCAGATGATGTAGACAGTGATCACTGTTCCGAATTTTTCAGACACGGCATCGGTAGGCAGCCTACATTCAAACAATGGATTTATAAATTGCAACTGTACTGTCCAATAGCTGTGCAGGGTCATTCACTGCTACACATTCCTCAGGAGGTTTGTACAGAGTTAGCTAATGAAAGTGAAACAAGTTGTGGATTGAAAGACTACATGTACATGTACCCGGCACACGTAACCTCTCTGAATTCTACCATGATCACTTTCCGTGTACATTAGATAAAGATACAGTGAGGCACTTGGTATACATCCTTCAGGTCACAGGTACCAGTTGCCCCCCCCCCCCCCCCCCCCCCTCCTTCCCTCCCCACACACATACCACATATAGCTGTATACAATGCCGAGTTTGTGTTGACTGGAGTCCTCAAGCAAGAACTGGACTTCTCCCAGTATCCTCTTAAGATAAAGGGCTCTAACTAGACCAGTATAACACCATGAAAGCTTGGTTTCGCTATACGTTTATGGGCCTGAGATAACTAACTGCAATTGTCACTCTGTTCTCCTTGACAGATACTTAGGAATAGAATAGTGCAATAACTTTTACTAATTTTCTTTGATGTAAACTCCTTCATCAGATTATGTGACCATTGACTATGTGAAATCAATACAGCTTTGTAAAACACCTATAGTGATACATACTGAATATACCTTTACATCGGTGGAGCTCCGGCCAATTGTGAGCCATTGCAAGGGTTGTCAAGTTAAAGAAGAGCTGGTGTAGTCTGACATGGTCATGCACATCAAGCAGCTGATCAGTTCAAGTGTCTGGAGGTGTAGAAGGCTTGGGAGCGAGGCTAGGAGAATGTAGCACACTTCCAAAGAAAGTCAAGACTGCTGTACCAGCAAATTCAGCTGCAGTCAAAAAGCTGTTTTATAATAGTCAAGCATGAAAAACCTTGTTCACCGTATAGTGGTAATTTCTTCTGGTGTTTAGCATTAGCTTACATATGTTTATACAGAAAGAAAAAATACAGGGCATAGCTATAAAGGGTGAAAAAAATGAAGAGGGAAAAAAAAAGAATGAAGGGGAAGAAAAAAAAAAGGAGGAAAAAAAAACAAACCTAGCAACAACCCATCCCTCCGTGACAGGTCAGACACCGAAGTGTAAGCCTCAGGAGCGCTGGATAGGCGTGACTGGAATCACAGGAGGCTAACCTGCTTTCTACCAGAACACCTTTAGCTTCGGTGGTCAGATGGGAACCGGCGTACTCAAGTTGCTAGGCGGGGAAGTCGAGAACCGGTGCATGTGTACGGAGTGGCCCAGACTCGTACTCGGTTATTGGGGAGGCGAACACTCAACCCCCAGGCTGCAAAGCAAGTGCTTAGCGAGTGTGCCATCCCGACATCCCGCCAAAACTTGGTACAAATTCAATATTTATACCACAAACCGGAAGTAGCAGGTTGCGCATGCGCGCGACTTCCCGCCAAATATTTTCAAACCCCAGCTAGCCGCTTGAAACAAGAAGGCTCTAGCGCTAGCATGTCCAGCTAACTCTCCTTGCTCATTGAAGAGGCAAGGGAAATTCGGTATCTATATGTCATATAGTTGGAGGAGACTGTGGGCTTTCCATAAATTCTGTGAGATAGACATGCTCGTACTTCAGCTTTGGAAGGAGGGTGAGGCCAATATAGCTATATTCCGCCTTAAACAGTAAAAGGCTGCAGAAACCGTTGCGCGCGCCAGCACCATAGCAGCCGGGGTTATCTCTGATTGCCATATATGACCTATAGTATTACACTCACAGCTGAGTAGAAAAACATCTCAGCTACTGACCTCACCATCAATCCTTCCAAACACGAGCGTATGCATGTCCATCCCAAAGAAATTATCTGCAGACAAACGTTTTGACATTTGTACATGTATGCCCAACAGTTTCTAGTGGCCATATAATCTCGTAAGACCAGATCCAGAACTGCATGGGTCTGGCTATGCAAGACTAAGGTGAGGGGTCTGTAAAAAAACAAACATAAAGGAAATCCCTTCAATGCCTTCATACATTAGAACAGCTACAACAACTCCATACAGGTCTGTTCACTATAGCAATTGCACTTGACTAGTCCTCAATAATGTCTCCATACTTGTTCCTGCGCACTGGTCTACCAGAGCCTGCAAGAAAGAGGTGTACGTAACGTAACAAGTCATACTGTCACTCAAGAGCGCATACTTATGCGCTCTTGATTGAAGTCAGTCCTGCATGGGGGACAGTCCCACGCAGGCCAGGGTTTCCCATGCAGAAAAATGTTGCAGAAAATAACTTAATTGAGAGACACACACACGTACATTAATGCAAATCAAAGTACACACAATGTCACAGAAACAGAGTCCTCAAGGCTACTTCTGACTAGGAATGCGTACAATTATGCACAATTCTACAGTACTAGCTGATATGTCCAACCACACTCACACTCAGTCACTCACCCCGTGTTTCCTGCCGCTGCGTCCAGTCCCCCTTCTCCACATACACCTCCTCCTTCCTGCCCTCCTCAACTCTCCCCACCCTTGGAAAATTCTTCTGCAGCTGTTGACGTCTGCTCTCCTCACGAATCTCATCAAATGTCCTTCCCCTTATGGGGGCGGAGGGAGGGAGGGAGGGAGGGAGGGGAGGGGAGGGAGGAGGGAGGGAGGAGATGGAAGGAGTGAGGGTAGGATTTCAACTTCAACTGGCATTGGTCCAGGCTTGTAATCAGTAGCAATCAGATATTTCTCACTGCGTTCTGGTGGGTGTGGTCCATTGGCCTTGCTCGGGACTGCTTGCCTCCTGGAAGTTGGTACCAGTGGTCCCACCACCACTACCGCTGAAGGCATCTGGTTGGTCAGATGGCAGCTCTTGCTGCGAGGGTCTGCTATCAAGCTGGCCTGCAGAAGCATAATTTTCCAATGTGATGTGTCAGATGTATATAGGCTCTAGTTTGTTGAAGTGGCAACTGCGTTGTAGGTTTTCCTACATGTACTAGGAACTTAGATACATTACTGGGGAGTGCCTAGGGTGTCCATATTGGAAGTGCTCCACACTGTCATCGTAAAACTTATACACGTAATTGGAAGATGAAGTACAACGTAGTTTTGCCGCAATGTGAATAGATCATGTTCAAGGAAGGCGCACAAAGATTCTGACTACCCCATTATGATCACCGACAGTTTCGTAAAACAGTCACATTGTGGTACTGAGTAGAGTTACGAGCATTTTTGTCTTCCCACTGGCTGCGTCAGCCACATAAACCAATCAAATTGCAGGACAGGTTGAATTCCATCGCATAATATGGTTGACACTTTGCCAGCCGGATCACTGATAACTGTTGCAGAACCAAAACTAGTAAAATCATCACTTCTAGTGTTCTGAGTAAGCGTTTTAATTAAACCCCATCCATACAAATTTGAACCAAGTTACTTACGTTGATCATATGGTCTGCCACTGGTGGTGGTCACGCCCCCTCCATAGTTCCCTGTTCCTTCCTTGTGCCCCATGTAGGGGGAGGGAGAGGGTGCAGGGGTGGAGGGGGGTTGATAACGTTTTCGATGACCGTGATGGCGTTTTTGATGACCTGGGGATGAAATGACAGCACAGCTGATCATACTTTCGTGCACACAAAGTCGAATAGGCAAGGTGGTTGGTGACGGGTGGCTGCATGTACTGAAGCTTGGTCCCAAACTCCACTAGGAGCATGACACAAGCAAATGAGAGTTGAGATCACCAGCCCATGCCATAACCTACTGTTACCTACATGCAGATGACATTCTGGGGTGAGCCTGAGCAAGCGACGCATGACTTAAACTACAATCAGCAGTGTATGTGATCTCAATACACACAACACAGGAACTGACACATGCTCTTATACACATTGCAAACTGATCCAGCACAAAACGCACTCAGCAACATTCTTGCAGTCTTTGTTGCCATGCAGTAGCCAACTAAGAGGTAGGAAGGACCAAGAATGGTCTCTGTCCTTGTTGCAGCCATCTGTTGGTCTTAGAATTCTCCCACGATGCAAGAAACTTTGCAGAAGAACGTAGTAAGACACATGGTACATATATTATACATACACAGCTGAGGCGGCTTGTGCTGGGGTAGGGCTCACTCAGGCTCAACAAATAATATCATCAAAAAGTGCCTGCTATTACAAACTACGTGTACCATACATTGACAACCATGCTACCTTGTTCAGTGCCATCATTCTCATTCTTGACGCATTTGCTCCAACTGCAAGTTGTGAAAAATTGAAAACATGACAATACATGCATGCCTATATAATAATACGCTTTGAAAATGGCAAGAGGATTGTGACTGCAGACTCGGCTACGAGTGATTGTGGAGTCACACTGCCTGTGGAATCAGACTGCTCCGTGTACGTGTGTGATATGGGAGATGGGTGGGAGAAGTGTGTGATATGGAACCTAGATGGGTGCATGGGTGGAGGTGTGATCGCTGGAGCTACAATACGAGACGTGTGTGTGGGAGGAGAGGTACATGTACCATAACCACTAATACGCCCCCTTCAAAAATACGTCCTCCCCCTCTTTTCGCCAAAGTTCCTGCACAGGGTATTTTGACCCGTTGTAACACCCCCTGGTGAGCGTCTTCTGGAATATCTAAGCTAGACATGCACACCTTTAGATCGTCTCTCAGATCTGTTGACGTCGAAAATACAAGTCCCGTGGTACATGACCAACAGTATTGCTGTTCTTGAAGATGGCTACAACAAAGTCGTCATGAATATTATGGCCCTCGCAAAGTGGCAGCTCTTCTTGCCGATAAAGGGAGACCACACATGATGACCACGAACAGTACTGGCGATCGTTTGTACTTTTATAACTGTGAACATGAAAGTGTCATAATAGTTCATGTACGTAGCAAAATGTTTTGAGGGGGCGTATAGTCGACACTAATCACATATTCAAAAATATGCCCCCCCCCCCCCCCCACTTTGGGCTGGATGTAGTGTACAGGATGGGGGGGGGGGGGGGGGGGGGGGTATAGAAGCATGATATGGGAGGTGAGTGCGGCTTACTCTTTTTCAAGGTATTGTCGCAGTTGGTCGGCCAAGGGTGAGTTCTCCAGGGCCATTATCTTGTCGAAGCAGCGCTGCTTATAGGAGGACATGCCCAAAAAGAATGTGCCCGTGTACAGCCCAGCATAGTAGAACCATCGCCGCCTCTGCATGTGCATTGGGACTCGACCTGAGGTGTGACAGGATGTGGCGTCACATTCAATTGTATAAGGTTGCTGCTGGTAAGAGTAGAGCTGAATGCTGATGTCATATGTCGTACATGTTCCTAAAACAGAACATCTCATTGATGAACCATCAGAACAGACATGAACATACACACATATTGATTGATGAACTAGCTTAGGACAGGAGCAGACATGCGTACATATAGTCACGCACACATACCGCTATTGACGAACCATCTCAGGACTAAACAGGAAACGGTACCCAGTGCAAATCCTGTAATAGGGAGGAATTGGAGCGGGGAGTGTAAGATCTAGAGGGTGTGGAATGTGTTAGGATGCCTTCCAAGGCCATCCTATGCACGCCCACTTCTACTTGCATGTATTTTTTCTGGAGGAACAGCTTTAGACCCATTCCCAGGCCTGAGAAAAAGACAGTTTTATACCAGGCCTATGTACAATGGTAGTTCTGTCAAGCCGTGGACAGTGTCCCTGGTCCCTCAAAAGCGGTCCCCCTGGATCATCCACGGCAGACCCCTCAGACCAAATATCATAGCCAAACCTGGTCCCCCTTGCTACGGACAGTACCACCCTGTAGATGCATCATCTGCTCGGCGTGGTACGTACAGGTAAGGTCACCCAGCTTGCAAGATGAGAAGAAACCAGATCCTCCTTCCCCGTGAGTGATACTCCAAGTGATCTGTGTTGGGCAATTGTTTGGGTCTGGGAACAAGACTAGTTACCAACGGAGAGCGACAAAGTCTAGACACCGACGAAGGACAACTTGTATCTCTGTACATTTTAACTGTGTGTTTGTGTGTGTGTGTGTGTGTGTGTGTGTGTGTGTGTGTGTGTGTGTGTGTGTGTGTGTGTGTGTGTATGTGTGTGTGTAACGGAAGTGGGATGTTCAAGGGGCATGACTAGACTAGTGACGCGTGACCTTCATACTTCCATTTACTCAACCTCGAACTCCACCAAGAATGTACAAGAACATTGGGCATGGGCTGGAATCTTCCAGAACAGCTGGCGGGGAGCAGCAGTCGATGTGGATGCAATCGGGGAGCTGCAGTTGAATCGGACGCAACCGGGGAGCATCAGCCAAAGCGGACACAATCAGGGAGCAGTTGAAATGGACGCAATCGAGAGTAGCAGCTGAAGCGGACGCAAGCAGCGAGCAGCAGCTGAAGCGGATGCAAACGGGGAGCAGCAGTTGAAACGGATCGATGCAATCGCACAGGGAGCAGCAGCTAAAGCGGACGCAATTGGGGAGCACCAGCTCTGCACAGAGAGCTGTCCGGCACCGGATTACTCACGTAGGCGAACGAGGGGGGGAAGTAGCTGAGCGAGCGAAGTGAGTGAAGCTACTTGTAGAGATTACACAGACTAAGAAGGAATTGTTTTGCAGCTTATCATTACATTGTTGTTACAACTTCGGTCTGTTATCTTGGTGCATGCTCTCAGCTGACTGTGTGGGAACGAGCATCATGCGATATGCATGACTTATGTGCGTACATGCACTAGATTGGACTACACTGTATGTGGTGGCATGGGCTCCTGACGGCAGCTGCAGACACTCCATTCGCATCCAAGAGACTTATGTGTATGTTTCCTCGCTTCATAGATGACCCGCTAGTGACCTGAGATAGTGAACAACTAGGGGGACCAATTATGGTGAGGGGGGACTGCTTACAGTGCCACGGATATGGTCCCAGGGGGGACCAATTATTGACATTCCGGGGGGACCGCTTTTGGGGGGACCACTTATAGTATGAGAGTTCCACCAGGTGAAGCAGCTACCTCCAATAGCAGAAAATGGATGATGATGTTTATATACAAGGAAAGGATACCCACCGAGAGGATAATGTGAATCTCCGGAGTATATCCTATTCTTACAGGGGTTGAAAGCACGCGAGAAGGAGGAAGGAAAGTGAGATTGGGGAACAAGAGTAGAGAAGGGAGGATGGAAGCGAGAGAGAGGGGGGGGAGGGGGGAGAGAAGGGAGGAGGGGAAGAGAGGAGGGAGGAGGGGGAGACAGGAGGGAGGAGGGGGAGAGAGGAGGGAGGAAGGGAAGAGGAGGGAGGAGGGGGAGAGAGCGGGGAGGGGGAGAGAGGAGGGAGGGGGAGAGAGGAGGGAGGAGGGGAGAGAGGAGGGAGGAAGGGGAGAGAGGAGGGAGAGAGAGGAGGGAGAAGGGGGAGAGAGGAGGGAGAGAGAGGAGGGAGGAGGGGGAGAGAGGAGGGAGAGAGAGGAGGGAGGAGGGGGAGAGAGGAAGGAAGAGGGGGAGAGAAGAGGAGAGAGGAGGGAGAAGGCTACACTGACAGAGCTAGTGCTCCATGAAGTACCATCCATACCGTACCAACAATTTGTGTTGTGAGCGCCTACATGTACAGTACTAGTGGTCTTATGATCTATGGTAGTTACAAAATGCTGCTCATGCATGCAGTCTTAAGGTTACGGGATACTCGTGCGCCGCGCGTACACCGGAAGCGTATACATTTAAGCGGATTTCAATATAATTTCACATGTGCGCGGGGTTTTTTTTACCGCGATCAGCGCGATCAGCTTGCGAGAAGAGGACCGTGGATGGAGATGGATACACAAAAGAAAGATGAGTTCGTTTGAGTAAATAGAGACCTTAACTGAAGTTACAGAGTCTTGGTTTGCTGTTCCCAGGCCTTTGGATCCTTGAGCCACTCGTACTCTGCAGGCTCACGTATACCGCGATCAGCTTGTGAGAAGAGGACTGGTACCGTCATGGATGGAGATGGATACACAAAAGAAAGATGAGTTCGTTATGAGTAAATAGAGACCTTAACTGAAGTTACAGGGTCTTGGTTTGCTGTTCCCAGGCCTTGGGATCCTTGAGCCACTCTGCAGGCTCACGTATACCGCCCGTATGCATACGGGGTAGTGCCAGCTCAGGCAGAATAGCTGTAAAATAAAAATCATGAAGGCGGGGTAGTACTGACATCCAAAACTGGGGATCCCAGACTATTCTCTCAATGTGTAGGTCCACTGTTGTGCGCACAACGAAGTCACACCACTTTGTCTTGGTGCAAAACATGGCAGCCTGCACCTGGTAGTAGTAGTGGTGGCTGTGTTTGAGTCTAAGATAGTGATCAGTCTCAGTGAGGCAAAAGCTGTTGTCTTGTTTGACAGCGTCTTTCAGTGCCACTTCCCTAAACTTGTAGGGGTTCTTGAACTCCACTATCCCTGCAGGTTCAGGAGATGAGGGATCAGTGACGAGACCATCTGGGCTAGCTGCAAGCCAATGATGTTCGGGGTGTACCACAAGACCACTTGGGTAGACAGTAATGCCAGGTGAGCTGGGGCGTTTCGTGTCAAGATAGGCCTTGGATGTTTCCGGCTCCTGGAGCTTTCCCCACTCCGTTGCTGCAGTGCCCTGAAATGTAGAATACAATAGGTTCTTCACCAAATTGGCTACCTTTGTTGTACACCTCCGTCTTGCTATCAATCCTGTATTTGAGGACGTGATCCGCTTCCTTCTCTCTGCCAGCCAGATATTTCCAGCAATATCATCAGCTGTACCCTGTCCTCTAGTAACCCTCTCCACTTCAAGTACCTTCTGGTCGGTTATAGCTGTGTTAGTTTTGTAGTAGTCCAGCATCATTTTCTCCAAGTAATCCTGTGGCACATCACTCACTGTATCCATCACTCCTTGTCCGCTGTCATGTCTGGCATAGTCCCGTCTGGCTTGCTGTGTGTTGTCATTGGTTTTCTTGTATTTACGTTGTCTTCTCCTTTCCTTCACACTTTCACTGGCCTTCCTCTTTCGCTCTGTGGTTACCTGCTTCTCTTTCTTCTCAGAGGTGGACTTGAACACCAAGTTTGCTTCAATCCCTGTGGCCTTCTCCCATGCCTGGGGTCCCCATGCTGGCCCAAGTACTTGCCGCAGTCCTTTGCTCCGGCACATCTCCCTTCCCATGACCCACTCTGACTGCGGTTGATTGGTTTACCTCCATCAAATTTGCTGCGTATATGCATCCAAGATCAAGACTCAGCAAGGTTAGTGGTGAAATTTCCTGTAGTGTGTAATATATAGTAGATAGCATGTTTTGTGTAAATAAATGTAAAGTGTGAATCCTTGTGGATATGTTGTAAAAATTAATGTCATTCCCTTACCTATTAGCTGTGCAGCTTTTGCAATCAGCCTGCTAACCAGACACTGAATGTCACACATCATTTCTTGATCAATTGGCTGAGATGAGGGTGATATGGACCGCACATCCTCCAGATTCGCTTCACCAAGGGCATCTTCCCATAGCCTCTGCTCTTGACCTGCTACCGTCTGAATGTCAGTGCTTGGGTCTGACTCCATAATAACACTTCTGGCAGTGTCATTCGGCAGTGTGGAACCAACGTCAACATCAGTCTGCTCATTTGCTGCTCTCTGGGCCACTTTGCAGTAGTCTGTGCTGCAGTGGCTGTGGTCACCAAAACAATGGAATGGACCGTTACGGAGATCTTCCCGAAGTAGCTTTGCTGCTGTTCCCTTGTCTGTTAGTTGGGATCTCATTTTAATTGCACATCTGGCACACTTTGTTAGTCGTTTCCGCATCGACTCAGTCAGCCCTCCCTTGCCTTTGTACTGCGGTTTTTCGTTCACTAGCCGTTCAAGTGATCCACGGAAGCACTTTATAGCGTGGTTTGCGCATTCCTTCTTCGTGATAGCATGGCCCCATCCCGGTACGCCTGTAATTAAATTGGGGTGAGTCGAACTGTCCCCATCTCCAATAAATGTTGTGTATCTAAGTCCATACTTGCTTTCCGCTTTTTTGAAGCCTTCAAGGATTATGTCTGTCTCCATTGATGAGGAAGGTCCATCCCAATTTTTATGGCAGTCATGTTTTTGTGGTGTCTTGTTTTGCTCGTTTGCCTGTGTGCACACACTGCAGTATTTGTTTCGTACACCCGTGTGCAGCAACTTCCCGGTTTCAATTCCGATAATGATCCCTACCCCAGACATTGCATTATATGAATGTTTATGTGTTCTCTTGCACCAACCCCCATCCAAAACTACCGTAATTGCTGGCACCCCCTCATGAAATGACCCCCTCTCAGTTGCCAGCCTTTTCTCTTCCTCTGCAGCCTCCTTCATACTCTCCTCCTTTTGATGAAGTGGGAAATGCTAGTTCTGCCCTACAGCCATCGCACTTTGCGCCGAGGATGGAAGCTAAGCCTCCACGATATGTTTCTCCAACAAGGGAAACGGTCCCCAGCTGACATGACTGGGAATGAGTGGAAACGTCAGAGATGAATGATGCCAGTTTCTCCAAGTTGATGATACGGCTTCCGTGTAGTGGTTGTGTTGCTTTCTTAGGCCAACGGACAGGTGGTGTGTGCTTCATGGACTTCCCCCTGCTAGAATGTGGTTTGCTTTTCTTGTTTGCCATGTTGACTGTGGAGTGGAGTTTATATTTTATGGTTTTTGATGTACATCCACTCTGTGCATTATACTATAATCACTTACTGCTTTTACTTTCTTCCAAAGGTGGGTTGCTAGGTGCACTGATAATTTAGCTGTCTCCTGTTGAACTTCCCGCGAACTACGTCTATGCGCGGCGCAGCGCCGTTTGACCGCATTGCTTTGATTCTGGTGCTGAATTCGCTAACCAAAAATAAAATCGTGTGACTGGAACTGGAGCAGGTAAACTGTGTTAAAATACGTATCAAGGACGCATAGAGGGCATGACGGAAGCTTTTTTTGGATAGGGTTGTCCATAGCAAAGTTATCAGCTGTCTCGCTCGAGAAAAGCGGCTAATACCGCCATTTTGTGCACTGAATTACTGTTTTTGGGATGGTCATTCAGCGTATTCGTAAAAGCTTCCGTCATGCCCTAAAGCTTTTGATAGCGCATCTCCGAGCACCAGAACCAAGCTGCTCACGCTCTTTGAACTCGAGATTTTTGGTTAATAGTCAATCGAGACATCAACTAGCTCACTGCAGTTCCAGTGAGAACTACAATGGAGATGTTGGCTGTGTATGTTGACTGAGGTCCATACTTCATGACGAGTAACTTTTGTTGTACTGGATCGATTGCTATCTGCGAGAAAAATGATGTTCAGGTAACCCATCTAACACGCCTACGGCGACTACCCCGTAACCTTAATGAGGGTACCTTACAGTATGGAACAGGGCCAGATGTCATCTCGTGCCCAGACCCCACCGGTCCCAGAGTGGGGTCTGGGCACAACACCAGGCCACCATGGCCTGGTAATGGGACTCACCTCTAATCATAGAGTTCCTCCTGCACTCCAGCAGCACAGCCTTCTCCTCCTCTGTCAGCTGCAGTAACAGCAGATCACCATCCAACCAATCAGATTACAGACAGAAGGATCTAAACTCCGGTATAAGTATTCTTGGGTTTTCAAAGAATTCACATAATATCTGACAAACAGCCTCGTTCCCAGGCCCCGCCCAGCTTTCCGTCACTTTGCAGTATCGCACTAAGTGACGAAAAGCTGGGGGCCTGGTACAATACTGCAAGCGATGGAAAGGTGGACGGGGCCTGGGAACGAGGCTACCTGCTTTAAACTCCAACCCAGATTCAGGGTCAGGGACAATCATGCTAGACATAGTTAGGTAGCTAATTAAATTTGGAGTTGAAAAAGGTATTTTTGTATATAGAAAATTATGTGCAGATTCAGGACCTGAATGGATGGACGGTGAGCGCGATGAGGGTGACTGGAAGGGTCCTGGGGACTAGGTGCCTGCGACGCCATGACAGAACCAACAGTTCGAGCAGATCCGGATCCCCGAGGGCGTTTAAAGCCACGTTCCCAGGCCAGCAGCCTAACTGTCTGGGAACGAGGCCAGGTAGATCTATTTGCATGACGTAATGTTTTCTAAAAATAGCAACATTGTTGACACGTCATTTGTTTAGAGTTTGCTGACTGTATACTCGGATCTTTGTCGTCTGTATACTAAAAGCGCTAACGCAGAGTGGCCCAGCGTTTTCTTACAACCCGTTCTCTCTCTTGAGGTACACGAGTATAAAAGGAAACTGTCTACGCAGTTGCAGACTCACAAGCAAGATTGCATCGGCACTGACTTGCAAAAGACCGTTATTTGGATCACGAACTTGAATAGCCAGGAATCAGAAATGTCGCTGACGATCAAGGCGTTCCTATACCGAGGTAGCTGGGGAGGAGATCCGTTGGAGATCCGTCGTTTCACCGTCGACCAAGACGTCACGACCAGCTACGCCTACCTTGTGCAGAAGATCGCGCAAGTGTTTCCTTCCCTGCGTGCGGACAACATCACTGTGGCATGGATGGGTGAGCTTTAGTGATCGATCTCTCTTTATGCAGTTGAGTCGCACAACGGTGTGCTAAAATGATCCGGGGTAGATTCTTAGCCTCGTTCCCAGCTGTGTTTTTTTCTGTTCGGTTTGCGTTGACGGATGCGGTATAGAGCGGTATTATTGTCAACGCAAACCGAAGAACAGAAAGAACGGGGTAGGCCTGGGAACTAGATGTGTCTTTCGCTTGATTTATAGGAAATAGAGTCGTAAAATAATAAATCTGTTCTCATTTTCCTGCAGACGATGATGGAGACCACATTGCAATTTCCAGTGATGAGGAGCTAGTGGACGCTCTTGACCAGTTTGATGGCTCAATCTTCCGCCTTTACCTCAAAAGTAAATTGATTTAAATAGAGTCCACTGGGAGATTTCCTGGACAAACACTGATCATTGTTCTTATGCCTAATCAAATTTCACATCTTCATGATGTTTTCAGCTCAGAAGCCCCATGCATAGTCTGCCCATAGCTATAGATATGCACAGTACACTTGTCTACTGAGAACAGTCTTGCTTGAACCAAGAAACTCTTTTCTCTGTTATTGCTGAGACTAGCCGCATGAACTACCACTCCATGCACTGATGTTTTCTTTCTCTCTTTTCCAGAGCGTGATACTATCACTGCTCCCCCGACGTTTGCCTTCACTGGGCCTCCTCGAGAGCAGCCACCCACTCTGGAAAGTGATAATGAGGAGGAGGGAGAAGGTGACGGGCAGCCACAAGAACACTCTGGAGGAGACTCTGGCCAGGAGCAGTCCCAGCAGGTATGGAGCGAGGGTTGTTTCAAGCCTTGCATTGCAAGTGTTTTCAATTGCTAAAATTTATTGATCTGACCACCTCTCAATCACAGCAGCAGCAGCAGCAGGGTACATTCCACCCGGGTGTGATCTGTGATGGATGTAGCGGGCCCATCTATGGCACACGCTACAAGTGCCTCGTCTGCCGCGACTATGACCTCTGCTCCTCCTGTGAAGGCAAGGGGACTCACGTTGAGCACAACATGGTCACCATCACTGATCCCCACTCCTATAACCCGTGGGGGTTCCCATTCCCCTTTGGACGTGGAGGCTGTGGTGGACGTGGAGGCTGGGGTGGACGTGGAGGTTGGGGTGGACATGGAGGTTGGGGTGGACATGGAGGTTGGGGTGGACGTGGGCGACAAGGATGTGGACGTCATTGGGCGGCTCATGGCCACCCCCACTGCGGACCCCACCAGCATCACCACCACCATGCTCAGCATCACCACCAGCATGCTCCTCACCAGCATCCCTACTTTTGGGGGGGAGCAGGTCCTTGTGGCCGTGGGGGCTGGTGGAGGCAGTGGGCTGGACAACATGCCCAGGAAGGGGATCAGCCGAAAGCCCCAGGGACACAGGAGCCCATGGACACTGAGAAGAAAGAAGTTTCCGAGGAAGAGCAGGCCAGGCTGTATGAGGAACAGCGGAAAAGTTACCTCCAGGGGATCGGGGAAACAGTCTCCAGCTTTCTGGCACCTTTTGGTGTGAAAGTGGACGTGGATGTTGTTGGCGGGGAACAAGATTCCGCACCCTCCAAGCAGCAGGAGAAGGATGCAACCACTGATCAGCAGAGTGAACCCACTGCTCCTCCTGAGGTGCCAAGCGGAGCAACCATCAACACTGTATGTTGAGATTGCACACTGTCCAGTTCAGTGGCTGTTTATGCTTTTAACCACACATGGTCTCTCCTCTTCAATCTCTGTCCATCTCCATCTGTCCCCCCCCCCCCCCCCCCCCCCCCCAATCACTAGGCCTACCCTCAGGTGTACCCAACTCTAGACCCTGCTTCTCCCCCTCAGCCAAGCGGTGCCAGCCCCTGGAGTGATGGAGGTCCTTCTGCGACTCCAGGACAGGTACGGACTGTTAGGTAGATCACAACAAAGTGGCCTCATTTCTGGACCTCCAACATGCATTTGTTTACAGAATTTTTCAACCACAATTTGGCTACAATGTACTGCTTACCCATTTACATTGAGTCAAGACTTGCATTTGCATGTGACGCAAAATCACTTTCACGCCCTATCATACACTGTACACCCCCCCCCCCCCCCCCCCCCCCCCCCCCCCCACACACACACACACACACACACACACACACACACACAGGATGTCATTCAGCAGGTTGTTGCTCAGCTGAGGGGAATGGGGTTCGATGACGACGGAGGGTGGCTGACAGAGCTGGTGAAGGTCAAGGGAGGGGACATCGGAAAAGTCCTGGATGCTCTTCACCCCAGCAACTGAGGAACAGACAAACGGACAACACTCTTTGCTTAATTGCTGCTGTATTTACCCCGTGTGTTATCAGACTCTGGACCCCTGAATTATTGCACTGTAGGACTATTGTATGTTTGATTTCAGATCATCAACCGTGGATTAATTGGATGTCCAGCATGAATTAAGTACACACTGCACTTTAGGTAATGGCAGGAGCCCATAACGTTATGGTCTCCTGGTAATGCCATGGGCACACACATGTGCATTCAGCACTGGCCCTGGCCTTAAAAAACCTACCCCTAGTAACTGCTAGCACCGAAAATCTTCGCCTAAAATGAGCTGAGAAGGAATGAATAGTTGGAAAGAGATGGCTAGCATACGATTAACATTCACTGCATAACAAGGAAGCGTGTTTTACTAAAGGGGTGGAGCTGGAAGGGTGCGGTCTGATTTGTGGGTGGGGCTAGGTGCACGACCTTTACTCCACACATGACGTTATCGCCTGATTCCGTCTGGCAATCTGATTGGTTAACCGATCGACTGACATTGTAAAGCCAGACTGTGACTAACAAATCAGCCGATATGAGCGATATGGCCGATCACCAGAGTTACGGCGTTAAATGTGAGCCTGATATGAACCTTCAGTGCGACTACTACCAGCCGACGGTCAACTTCTTGTCCGAAGGCAGCCAGGAGGTTACTACAGATATGGATCTTACTGGGTTCCTGGACTCGGTGGAGTTGTCCGGTGAGTGTACTTGAGCTGGGAGTCGTCTTGCAGCTGCCCCTTCTGTTTGGTAGCTAGATATGGAACAGACGGGGTCATTGTTGTTAGTGGTTTGTATAGGGAGAGATAAATTATTATGATCCTCTTGATAATGGGTCATACAAAAGTTTAAGTTCCTGTTCATGTAGTAGACCTTGTGCAAATCAAAGTCACATCAGTGGTATATACGAGTGGGTATAGGTCGACCTTCAGTTTAAGTAAGTAGCTATATGCTGTACCAGCTAAGTTCAAACTGAAGCCTACATTGATAGTGAAAAACGGACAGCTGCCAATAACTTGCATATAGAACTTCGTTGCTTTTTGCCATGGCAGCCTGCGACATGGCACACTTTTGTTGGAACTTTTATGATACTGATCTAACTGGTGCTGATTGTCTTCCTCCTCCCTCCCCAGAGTTGACGAGTGGTGCAGAGTGGAGCTCTTCTCTCTTCAATGGTCAGTTGGATGATGTAGATGCCCTGGACCCCACCACGGGCATGCATGGATCCCTTCGCGATCCTTCCATGGCGGCTGCGATCACCCCCATGGGGCAAGTTGGAGCCACCACAACTGGGCCACCCTCCACCATGGACAGGTACGGACACAACTGTCATGACCTGTGTAAGACACTCGGTTGTACCAGACGCTACAGTATTCAGCCTTGCTATATCAATCATGGCAAAACCAGCAAATTGATTTTGAGCTAGTTGTTGAAAAAGGTTATTCAGATAATTATTGTAATGATCCTGCCTTTGTTGTGTTCTGCGAAATACTTGTGATTTAGTCTGTAGCTATGGGGCATTGAAATATTATAATTTCCTTTGGTCATTAAATTTTTTTGAAGGGAGGAGTTTCCACAAGGGCATCTTTGGGTGGTGTATAGCACTACTCCACTAGGCTACATGCATTACATCATTGCTGATGACCTCACTATGATGGCATTGTGCAGGTGGCTGATGGATGAGACTCGGAAGTTGGAGAGACAGCAGAAACTACACCAGCAGAAGCTGATGGAGCTGCAGCAGGTATGTCTGAACCTTGACCCTGACTGAATGTGACGATATTTAAGTTTATGTGCCAAAGTTGGCGTATCCTTTTCACCAAGAATGTTCCCATGGTGTCCTGTATAGGATGGAGGTCATGTGACTACACATCCTGCTGGCAGTGTAATTGCCGAGTGCAGTGAGGCCAACATATAGGTTCATAATTGTTTGGGATAGACTTCCCAGCCCCTAGGGATCAAGGCACAAGTTCAGAGTTGTTTCTCGGGCCGGCAGTAGCATGGACGTCATCTTTGAGCTCTTGGCACATGAGCATTTAATAACTTAGCGAGTTTGGTGTACATGTTCCATGCATATACCCTGACCAACTAGCAAGGCTTTCATATTGCTTGTGTAAGCAGTGCAGCATTTAGCCAGGAATGTGGTGAGTCCCCATTATAAGCCCCACTGAGTTTAATGGTATCCTTTCATGGTGAGATGTCATCCAAGCAGTGAACACCCAAACATGGTAACTGTCATACATCGCCACACCTCTCCCTCCCTCCCCCTCCCCCCTCTCCCTCCCTCTTCCTCCCTCCCTCTTCCCCTCTCTCCCTCCCTCTCCCTCCCTCTTCCTCCCTCTTCCTCCCTAGACTCTCATCAAAACAGAGATCATCAAGAACCAGCTGCAGATTGCATCCATCTCCTCCCAGACCTCCCCCGCCTCCCCCACCCCTCACACCACCAACACACTCCTCAATGCTCTCACCACCACCGGACACAACACCGGAAACTTCAATCTTAGCCCGACCTCCTCTATCACTGGGGCACAGCTACCCAACTCTGTGGGGACTACGACCACCAGAGTGCCTATTCAGAGGAACGTGCAGCCACCTGGGCATGTCTCTTTGCCGACCACATCCATTGGCAGTAGTCCAGGTGTGCCGACAGTGTCTTAGCGACTGTTGTTGTTCTCTACTGAGAACTGATATCTTCATTTTAGAGGATCCATGGAAATATTTTCTCCTCCCACCTTCCCCCTGTCCTTATTCCTTTCCTCTCTCCCCTCCCTCCTTCCCTCCCCTACCTCTGTGTCTCCCATCCTCTCTCCCCCAGCTTCCCAGAAGCCCAAGGTTCAGCCCCCCTCCCCCGCCCCTGCCTCTCCTGGGTTTGAACCCGACAAGCGCAAGGTGCACAACCTGATTGAGAAGAAATACCGCTGCAGCATCAACGACCGGATTGTCATGTTGCGAGAGATGGTGTCCAAAGGGGCGCCTAGGGACACCAACAAGAGGGTGAGGGACACACACACACATCACACGCGCACACATCACACGCGCACACACATCACACACACATGCACACGCACACACATCACACACACATGCACGCACACACGCACACACACACACGCACACACTCGCACACACACATCACACATCACACACACACACATACATCACACACCCACACATCACACACACACATCACACACACACACACACACACACACACACACATCACACACACATCACACACACCATACTGCACCACCACGCCTTCACACACTCACAACATGCACACACAGTGACACTTATGCAGTGCTGCCACTATATATCCTGATGCCATTGGCTGTAAATAAATGCAGAGTGAATAATGCTGAGGTGATAAACAGCCACAGTAGTTGTAGTGGGGTCCACCAGGCTCCTGAGTTGAAAGAATTCCTAAATGGTTTTCGCTTTTGGCAGTATGTTGTGGCATGCGATATATGGTGACATAAAACACTGACGTGACATCGATATCTCATATTGTGGCAGCACTAATGCATACACACACATGCACACGCACGCACACTCTCACTCTCTCTACTCTTCCTACTACAGCTCCAGAAGTCTGCAGTTCTCCAGAAGACCATTGACCACATCCGCCGTCTTGAGAACACCATTAAAAGACTGCAGGAGGAGAACTCTCAGCTCAAGGACGCCCTCAGGAAGGGTACGTGTGCGGACTTGTCCTTCCATTGCATGCCCCTGAGATAGCGAGTTAGCTTCCTGGTGCCTGCCCATGTACGTGGGCCATGGCCTAGATTTGTAGTACTCACTGTTGAGAGTCTGTGCATCTGTCGTAATGGTCATTGTGCCAATTGTCTTCCACACACACACACACACACACACACACATGCACGCACACGCACGCACACGCACGCACACGCACGCACACACACACACACACACATGCACACACACACACACACACACACACACACATACACACACACACACACACACACACACACACATCCACACACACACACACACACACACACACACACACACACGTTCACACACATCCAGCTTCGGGTAAGCTCCCTCGTTTTCCCAGCTTCACCAGTCCCCCCTCCACCCCCCAAACCACCATCTCTCCCCCTTGCTCGGAGTCAGGGGACGACTCCGGCCACCCCTACTCCCCCGAGGACTATGTAAGTGGTGTCACCTGACAAGCTAATGTTGCGAATTTCTTGTTCTGTTGCTATGGCAATGGAACACCTTGTATCCATTGGTTAATATTGGGTGCGTATAGGCTACAGGATGTACCATGTCTGAATGAAATTCCTGTTGCAATCACCAGAGAATTTTCCACTCACTGCGATTTGTATGGACTTTGTGGGAGCAGAGCTTATGAAGTTTTCAATGCCTCGACTCGTTAATTGTATACCAGTTTGCTGTGAAGTCTGATGTGGCCAGTGTTGTCCTTACTGGGATGATTTTCTGTCTAGGTAGGACTTGCAGTTCATCACACTCCCATCTGTCTCCTCTCCTGTACAGGACGAGAATTTCTTTGGCACTGAGACTAGCCCTCCATCATCGGGAGACAGTGTTAGCACGACAACCCACCACCACCACCACCACCACAACCAGCCGTCCCTCCTTGCATCCCACCTCATGCAGGGAACGATGATGGGACGAGGGGGGAGAGCATCTAACTTCTCCCAGTACCTCCTCTGCGTGTTGCTTGTCGCCGTGTTCTTCATCAATCCTCTCTCGTTCACGGGACAGCACTTTGTGCGCAGCAGTGACCATTTTGCTGGAGGGATGAGGAGCCTCAGTACTAGCGAAGGAATGATGGATCCAATGGAGGGAGGGGATCACATGACTGCGAGCATCCTATACTACCTGTTTTGGGTGCTGCGTGTCCTGATTGCTGCCGGGTGTTTCGGGTACCTCACGCTGAAGTCCATGCCAAGGGTCACAGCCAACTCCACTGATGCCGTACGCTTCTGGAGATTTCAAAAGCAGGCAGAGAACGATTTGCAGAAGGTAAGTATCCACCATCCTTTTACCACGCCTCAGAGTTGTGTATAACTGTGTATATGGGTACAAGGGCTGTACTTGATATAGAATCCAGTTTATTGACCAATCACACGTGATCCTCTGAAAATTCGAGAGAATGTAAATGTCAATGTTTGGTCGGCAAGCCATTCATTATAGACACTCTTTGTGATTCAAGTACAGAGTGACTTCACATTGTCTTGTTTCTTTGCAGGGGGAATTCGTAAGTGCCCGTGAAAATCTGGAGGTGGCACTGGCGGTGATCAGTCGTCCTATTCCCACCTCTTACTATGGCATTGTCACTGGCCTGATGTGGACCATCTCTTCCCATGTCCTCTTCCAGGTGTGTGTGGTGTGTGTTTGCATGTTATTTGGAGCTCATACTTTCAGGAATTTTATACCGTTTTCCCTCCTCCCTTTCTCCCCTCCTCCCGTTTCTCCCATCCCTTCCCTCCTCTTCTCTCCTCCCCCCTTCCCTCCTCTTCTCTCCTCCCCTATCTCCCCCTTCTCTCCTCTCTCCCCTTCCCCCTCTCCCCCTTCCCTCCCCTCCCTTATCTCTAACCCCCTTTCCCCTCCCCTTCCTTGTCTCTGTCCCCCTTCCCCGCTCCCCCCTCCGCTCCCTTGTCTCCATCCCCCTTTCCTCCCTCCCCCCTTCTGTTCTTTCTCCCCTCCCTCCTCCCTAATCTCCCCCAGCTCATCATTGGCCGGTTTGCAGTGTACCTTGCAAGTATGTTTGTGCGGAATGGGACGGGCTTCCGAGGGTCGAGGAAGAAGGTTAGGTTTGGGGTGGCGTTCCACCACGTCTCCAATACGTACCACCTCCTACACCAGATCAACATGGCCAGTGAGTCACGTTTGTTGGTATTTCTGTGTTGCTATGGAAATGACGTACAGCGTTAATTGCAAGCATGTCGGACCTTTGCTTTATGTGGTGGTTTCTCATACCCACACTCCCCAACCCACACTGCTCCCACACTCCTTGCTCCCACACTCCTTGCTCCCACACTCCCACACACCCACACTCCCCACCCCACACTGCTCCCACACTCCTTGCTCCCACACTCCCTCACATGCACACTCTCACACCCACACTCACATTCCCTCACACCACATCCCTCCACCCACACTTCCTCCACCTACACTCCTTCCACCCACACTCCCTCACCTAGGCACTGGGGGTACCAACCTCCATGGAACAGGGTTCTACCTTGCCCTGAACGCTCTCAACTTTGCTGAGGCAACACGTCCCTACGGTGGTCTCAGTGACCAGAAGCTGTCAGAAATGTTGTTCTCACTGGGTCTTCAGTGCCATTTCTCCCTCCCCTATGGCTCCACTCTACTGATGGTATGATGGAATTTAAAAAGGATTACTTTACTGCTATTCGTGCATAGTGCAGACTGTAACTCCACTGTACTGTGACCCTTAACCTTGAGCTGAACGTGTACTTTCATCCATCCCCCCCCCCCCCCCCCCCCCCCCCTTTCACACATACACACATCACATGCACAGTGGTACTATTTCTTCTGCTCCCGCAATGCTAACCCTTCCAAGTTTGCCACACCCCTCAAATGGACAGTCACTCCTCTAGGCAAACGGTTCCTCCTCAGCGCTAAGTGGGCTTCTGAGGTCAAACTTGGATCAAGGCTCTACCAAGGAGCAGCAGGTATCTCCATACACACAATGTGATATGACACTGGTTACTAGCCTCGTTCCAAGGCCCCCCACAATGCTTTTCATTGCTTGCAGTACGGAAAGGCAGTAGTTGGTTGAACAGCACATGAAACGTCACCTTTTCATTTTGAAAAGTTTGTCAATTTGTCTGCTGAAATTGTGCTCGTGAGATTACGTACCAGGCCTTCCCCACTTTCCGTATTGCAAGTGACAAAAAGCTGGGCCTTGGGGCCTGGGAAGGCCAACACAATATGCTAGAATTTCATTCAGAAATGTACTTTGTCCCCTCCCCCTTCCTTCCATCTTTCCTCTCCCCATCCTTATCTCTCCTCCCTGCCCTCCCCTCTCCCTGTTTCCCTTACTCTTCCCCCTACCCCCTCCCCGGTTACAATACAGCCCTTCCTCTCTACTCTGTCACCCGTGCGTTCTGCAAGGACCTCCTTCGCAAGACGTTCACCACCCTCCTCCTTCCAGACTCCTCCAAGGAGGGATCGCGTGACCTGAGGAGCAGAGAGCCTACCTCTGACACGTTCAAATACATCCTGAATGTTGCAAAGGAAGCAAACTCCAGTCTCCTGGGCTACCACAGTGACGTAAAGTCTCTTAGTGCCGCTGCTAGGTCATCAGATTCAGGTGCGTAATGTAGTTTTATGCAAGCTTAGTGTGAAGTGTTAGCACAGCTGCGGTTGAGTGTCAGAGTGTTACCACATGGTTGATTGTGATCTCCAGGCTTCACAGTGATCCAGTGGTGGTCTGCGGTCGGATTGGTGGCATGTTACTGGTCTGCCGGAGAGGACAAGGCTGCTGAAGATCACTATGCCTGCATTGATGGCCTGTCTGGTGACAGGTGAGTGGGAGGGGGGGGGGGGGGGGGGGGGAAGTGAGAGGGAGGGAAGATTGAGAGAGCAAGGGAGAGAAATTTATAGAGTATGTGTTCATGCGCACTTGCTCTCTCCAACCTCCAGTGCTCCAGCCCGCACTGCACTGCACCTTGCGTTCAAGGCCTCGCGGCTGCTCAAGAGGCCAAAGGACGCAGAGGGAGACCAGATGCCTGTGAATGTGCTGCTGCAGCTGTGCAGCTGCGCTAGCGATGATCTTAAGATCTGTGTGGCTGATGTCCTGCTTGACCATAGCAACTCCACTGAGACTGAGCTGCACCAGGTGTGTGTGGGTGTGTGAGTGTGTGAGTGTGGGTGTACATGTGTGCTTGTACAGTGAGGTGTAGACACATGGTGTAAATTTCCCCTCTCCTCCAGCTCGGGCTGTTGCTAGCGTGTGACTGGCTCCTTGGACTACGTACCATGCTCTGGGAGGAGCACGGGAAGGTGGAGGGAGTGATGGAGGAGAACTGTACGGGATTCTACCAGGACCTTGACACGCTGTCTAAACTGGTCACCCTCCTCCCCCCAGCACTCTCCAGGGTGGGTCATGTGATTAAATGAGTACTCCACAACCGTTACTACTTTTATTCACAGGAATTTGTGGCACTAGATATTATTTGAATGAGGTACGATGCTTGTTTCCTGCAGTTCCGTCTGTACAAGGGGTGCTACCAGCTGATGGCTGGAGCCAACCCAATGCAAGCACAGGCCATGCTCAACAGTACCGGCCATGCTCCATTCCTGCGGAAGAGAGGGAGTGGGAAGGTGGGTGCATATGTGTTTTGTGGGGTGTTCTGTGGTAGTATGAGTGTGTGGAGGAGAGGAGGGAGAGACTTGTTCAGATACTGTTATCAACACACTGCTCCTCTCATCTCCTGCAGGAGCCTTCAAAACTTGAAAACCCAACTGTGTGTGGCCAAGAACATGCCATGGCTAGGCTGTTAGCCTACAAGCACCTCCCCCCATCTCTGGAGCTACCCAGCATCACCACTGGCAGCAGCCAACGACCCTCCTCAGATGGAAACTGCCGAAAAGGGCATAGTAGCGGCAGCCAGTCAAAAGAAACGAATATCTGACCTTTTCACAGACTGATTATCACCACCTTTTTAACTCTCTACCTATAATTAATGAGTACTCCTGATAATATCTGTCTGTATTGGTGCTGTGTACTGCACTCCTAATTCTCTACCAATTAGTTGTACTTTGCTCTTGTGTACCATTACTGTTACGCCTTATCTGCTGCAATAAATACCATTTGAATGGCTCTGTGTGCTGGTGCTAGTCTCGTGCCCAGCCCCGTCTACGCGCACTGTAAACGTCTGGGAACGGGACTATGCTGGTGCATGCAGAGTACAATAATTAGTGTGTTCACAACAAGCATGCACCTTGAAGACAGCCCATGCTTCTCCAAAAAGCCCTACACGCATGTTATGACTGTCTTGACAATGGCTGTATTGGCTCATGCAGGCCATGCCTTTTACTCCCCCCATGAATATTTGAATTTATCATCCCCCAAGCTAGGGGTTTATAAGCCCTCCTACACAAAATTCTCACACCAAATTCCTGTTGCATCCTGTATTTCAGTGCTGGAGTTAACCCTTTAAGCCCTATTGACGCATAAATGCGTCATTTAGACCCTATGCACTTGTAGGGCTTCTCGCCAGTCCAAAAAGAGACCAAAAAGTCTTCAGAGGGCCTAGGGACGACTTTAAGGCACAAACTCAAAAATTTGGTCAGATTTCGGCGCGCCTCCCCCACTAAACGTACAAGCGGGGGGGTTTCGAAGGGGGGGCAGCAGCCCCCCCCTTCGGGCTGTTGTGGGCGTCTTTTGATTTTAATGAGATTCATTGACCCGAGAATTTTTGATTCTAATGATATTCATAGACCCCACCCAGGGCCTCAAGAAAACCTGCAAATTGGTGGTGTAAGGTGTGCCATCAGTCAGATCTGGCCCAAGTTTAGGGAAATGCTGGGCGAAAATCCGGCTGACATCCACCTTTGACCTCCGATTGCTGGGCTTGTGGGGGGTCATGAATATCATTAACGGTATTGCCAGAGAGGTCTCTCCATGTGTGCGGGCCCCACCAAGTTTGGCCGCTGAGGAGCGAATGCTGTGGGAGAGGAGTACCTACGAAAGTGGTGTGCGCTGAATGCATGAAAATGTGTTGTCTTGGTGGGTAGAATTCGGTGGTTAAAGGGTTAAAATGTGCAATTTGATCAACCTACGAAAAACAAATACACCAATGGTAACTATAAATTAACTCTTATTCTTGCGAAGTGGACAATCCAGAATGGTATACAATGTATTACGGATCATGATAGAAATCCACTTCTTTTACTCATGCAGAATCTATTCGCTAGCTGCGCATGCTCAATATGATTCACTGAGCCTGACTATAATAATAATGGTGTGTAACCACGTAGGATGATTGTAGCTAGCTGATTTCCTTTTCTCTATCTTCTGATATAAAATCCCCACTAAGATAAGTTAGTGTATATTTACATTCCATGGTCAGTGTGGAATGCAGTCAATTGTTTCCAGCAAAGTTGAACTAGATCAATTTTGAGACTATAAATAGCCCAGGTTGATATTGTGCAGCTACCCAGCGTAGTGCATTCAGTGCATTCAGCAGTGGCATCATTGTTGCAGATCTAGCTATATTATTATATAGCTAGCTAGCTACTTGGAGCAATCAGTGCATTTTGGATTGTCGTGGAAGTGCCTTCACTGCATTGTGTATCTAGCTATACCTCCAGAGAGTGAGTCAGCTAGCAGTGATGCCAGTCCACCCTGTATCCGTCGCACTGATGTGTTTGACTTTGTTTGAAGTCTGCTCAACTGCTAGTGCTGGCAGTGCTGGTGACCACAGTCATGCCTGTCCAACTTGGTCTCATCCAATCAGTGGCAATGTCAGTAAAAGTTCAAGAAGATGTGAGTGTGGTAGTAGCCTAGAAGACCAAGGAGAGACACCAATTGTCACCTGCCATGAAACAACGAAGCAAGTGACTCTCCATTTGGGCTACTGCATGACATACAATGATTCAACTGGGGATACAGTTGTTGCAACATGCCCCTACAGTTATCCCAGGGCCAACACCACTGGTCTGTACATGTACTTGCCTTCAAATGCTTCAGAGCTGAACAATTTCACATGTGGGCAACTGCACCGAGAAGGCATGCTTTGTCAGCGCTGTCAGGGTGGTTTTGGACCTGCCATGTATGCAATCAGCTGGGAATGTAAACCCTGTGAGGGACTGGACTATGGACGCCTGGCTCTTTACCTCTTCCTGGAGTTATTCCCCATAACTGTGTTCTTCTTTCTCGTGGTGGTATTCCAGATCAGTGCCACGGTGCCACCTTTAGGTGCCTTTGTCTTCTTGTGCCAGTGTTTTGTGCTGACAGTGCGCTCAGATTCTTTCATCAACACAACAGTCTTTAGTAACTTGGATAGCTTTTCCTCTGTCTGTCTACATTTGGTGCTTGTGTTGAGTGGTATATGGAACTTGGATTTTTTTAGATTCATCGTTCCCTCATTTTGTATCGGTTCAGACTTCTCAAGCATGCATTTACTGTTATTGGAATACGTCGGAGCCCTATACCCCCTCTTCCTGGTTTTAGTCACATTCACCTGCATTAAGCTGCACCATTGCAACTTTAGACCAGTGGTGATTCTTTGGAAGCCATTTCATAAATGTTTTGTACGCATTCGGAGGACTTGGAATCCCAAAGCCTCTGTCGTGAGTGCCTTTTCTACTTTCCTTCTTCTTGCATGCGCAAAACTGTTACTTGTCTCAGTCAATCTTTCATTTTATACCACCTCCATTTTGGACATGTTTGGTAAGACTGTGTCCAATTGTATTTTGTTTTATTCCTCAGAAGTGAAGTGTTCCGGTGTATTTCACTTACTGTACATTTCTATTTGCAGTGTTGTGATGATTGTTTTTATACTTGTCCCTGCGTTCATTCTAGTGTTGTATCCAACCAGACTCTTCCGAAAGTGTGTGACTTCCTGTGGGCTGGAGCACTGTAGAAGCCAACATGCATTCTGGACATTTGTTGAAAGATTTCAGGGACACTTCAAGGATGGCACCAGCAAATCGTACGATTTTAGACAGTTATCTGCATTGTACTTCTTTCTGAGGATCATCTTTGTGGTTGGCAACAGAGGACCGGCTGAACCTTTTGAATGGCTACTTGCAACAGTGGTGTTCACAAGTGTGGCCCTCTTCATTGCCATGGCAAGACCATACAAGAAAACGTCCCACAATATTCTTGACAGTTTGCTGATGACCATGTTAGGGTTCACAACACTACTGTGCATGTATATTTCCAGTGTGGGGGGCTCACATGCCCTTACACTCTCACTGATACTCCTGTGCCTTATCCCACATGCCATAGTCTACTCTTATGTCACATTCAAAATAGCCAAGAGAATGAAACTGGTGAACTATCTGAAGACAACCTGCTGCAGATGGCTCTTGAGAAGAAAGGGGAGGGGTGGTACACCACTGCAGAGTGAGGGAAAGTCGGAATCTCTCCCAGACAGGTTGGTCAATCCAGGTCAGTATGAACAACTTTTGCCTAATACAGCAACTGAACCTGAAGACTCTGCAGAACATATTTCCATAAGGATTCAGCCGCTATTGTATAGGTATGGATCGATGTAAGGTCATGGCATGATCACAATAGCTGTTAATATATATCTTGGCATGATGTCACTACAATAATTATTACATGATTGGCTCCGATCTTGATGTAAACTGCAGCTGTACATTGATTAAATTTTGGACTCAGTATAAGAACAAGAGACTTGATGTTGAGTTATAATAAATGTATGTAACCGCGTGCACGTAATTATATAATTCTAAGAACCAGCAATGTACCAATGTTGTTTTAGTTAACTAAAACTAAAACTATAATGCAGTTTAGTATGGCATATTTCACTTTAGTAATTAAAACTAAAACTAAACTGAGGACTGTCTCAGCCTGTTAATTAAAACTACAACTAAACTAATATGAAAATCACCCAAAAATGGTGGTTACTAAAACTAAAAGAGCCTTTACTAACCCTTTTGAGATTTAGTAATTAAAACTAAAACTAAACTAAACAATGCGACTCTACCTAATTAAAACCAAAAACTAAACTATTTCAGTTTTAGATAACTAAAACAACATTGCAATGTACGTGCCACCACAGGTGGGCTCGCTGCTCATTAGACTGTGAACTTACCTAATTGCAGGCCTTTTTTATTAGCTACTGCGTAGCTACTATGAAACGAATACTGGTACTACAATTAGGCAACAGCTACATCAGTACTATAGAGTTGTCAGCATCAATGCATTCATCTTCCCCCTGGATTTGAATTGACTGCAGTAAAGACATGGCCGGCCATATCCATGAACATCAATATTGTGTAGAGAGTTAGCATAGCTTGTACAGACATACCCATGCATATAGGTACAGTATAATGACTAACGGTAAGTGCAGTGAGTATCACTGAGTAATGCTTGTTTACAGTAGTGCACATTAGCTGACAACCACAAACACATACACAAATGCTTGGGCTGGAAGTTGAGATGAGATACAACAAAGAGTACATTCAAATTGGTTCAACGTATGCTTATAGCCTATCATGACATTGTTCAACCTCACTGGCAAGTCCATTCTGGCCTACTCTTGGGTCTCTCAAGGCCTTCACTAGCCTCCTCCAGGTTGGGACCCCTTTCTGCTGCACCTGGTCCATCTTATGCAGCCATCCGGCTAGCATGTCATTGAGGAAGTCCGAAGAGTCTTTCATGAGTTTCAGTCGGTTGTAGTCAAGGCCCAGAACTATGCCCAGGTTATACAGTGCTGTTTTGTCCAGTCGGTAGAGGTAGCTGGTGATGTCATCAAGGTCTTCTACACCTATGTATGGCATACAATTAAGACATAGTTAAGGAACATGACTGTTAGTACCTCAATCTTTACAGGAAGATTTAATTGTAACTTAAAATGGGCTTACCAAGTGTTTTTGCTCCTCTCTCGTGTTCAGTGAATTCTATAGGAAAAAGATCATCACAAAGCTAACAAATTCAGGTGGTTAAACTCCAACACCACTAATTTGGTTGGCTATAGCTATGTAATGCCTCATAATTAGTATTGAAGGTCTAGTCTCTTTGTTGAGTTGGCTCCCACTCCACTTCTGGCGTGAAGAAGAGACGAGGTTCAGCATTACTCAGTGCAGCTACTTCAACTGTCTTGCATGCATGCATGTATACCGGATGATCCTGTGTCTACACTGTGGTAACTAGCTTACAGTACTGTTATAGGAGAGTCAATGAACCTTTAGCTAGCTACACAGAAAAGAAGTGCATAAGGTATGACAGAAATAAGCCCAAGAACCAACACTGGGTGATGGCAATCCAGGCTGAGTTCAAAAGCATTAGCATATAAACACATGGGGACGCACACACACACACACACACACACACACACACACACACACACACACACACACACACACACACACACACACACACACACACACACACACACACACACACACACACACACACACACACACACACACACACACACACACACACACACACACACACACACACACACACACACACACACACACACACACACACACACACACACACACACATGTCCACACACATATGCACACAAAAGTTAGGATACATGTTGTATACCATTCTTTGAGACTGTGATCATGACACATATATACATCAATCTCAAAGTTGTGATTGCATGCACAAGGAGATCGAAAAGGAATTGTTTTGATGAAGGATTGTTACTACTTTATTAGTTTCATATGAGTGAACAATTGACACCAAAATTCTAATCTGCTGGCTATACAAATACCTCAGACTAGTTAATTCCCAAGAGTAGTATACATTAACCCCCAGCTCATGATTAACTGTGATGTGTGTTATGATGCTTGAATCCTTCAACAAAATAATGTCCAGAATGCATGCTGACTTCTACAAATACATGTGCTCTGGGAGTTATGATTCATTCGAAAACGACTCTCAGTAGTAAACAATCAGTCAACTTTTATATATGTGCACTGGTTTGCAATTCACAATGGCTGCTTCCTTTCACTCATGTGTATGTGCACATGTGTGTGTGTATGTGCAATGTGTGCATGCATGTGCGGCACGACATACTTCTATGAATGTGAGCAGGAAAGCACTCATCACTTTCAACCAGAGCATAAAATACCTTCCCAGGCTGGGTTCAGGCTGAGGTGGAAGAAGTTGAATGGTGCCCGGGCTCCAATAAGGTTGACCTTGTGCATCAGACGCACAGGTCTCTTCCCATCCTTCTCCCACACCACAATCAGCTGACACTCTGGGATGCACTGGCCAGGTTCAAAGCGGTCTGCATCCTTTTTGTAGATCTGGTAAGAATTACAAGTGTTTGTGAATATTAGCTGTTCGCCATGAATACAAATAAATTACTAGAGGTATAGTGCACTCAAATGCATCAGTATTGCATTATTGTAGTGCAGTACAGATGTTCCCCATGCAGTCACTCACAGTGGGATGAGTGAACGGTGTTATCCTCCAGCCTTCCTTCGTCACTGTTCCATCATCAGGAATATCCAGACTAACTTTGCCTCCTTCAAATTTGATTTTAAGTGTGAACTCACGCCTAGCAGAATGGCCATAGTGCTCTCTAACAAGCTGTAATAATAGAAGAGACAATTATAGTAGACATTGGACAGAATTATGGGGTATTATTTGCATCACATACGGTCTTCTGTGTATCCAGGTCTAGCGTGATGATGAAGTAAACTCTCCAGTCGGATACTTTCTCCTTGATGGTGTAGATCTGTGCACAATAGGACCGTGGAGTCCTCTTTCTCCCAGTGATTCCAATGCCAGAGAAGTGGCTCAATTGGATGCTACCATAGGAGCTGTCTGCAGTGAACTCCCCCCCATCCAACTGCCTGAATGTGTAGGGGAGATCCTTCTGAGAACATTTGGCAGAGATGAACTTCAGGTCAGAAAAGGATGCATCATCTCTGGACGCACAATGTTGGATGTCTAGTGTGACAGGTTTCTTGAACTTGCAGGGTGCTGAGATCCAGAAGACAGGACTTAGAAGATCTGAGTCCTCCGGTAGTTGAAACGGCCCAGACAGACTTGCTTTGATATTCACTGTGCACTCTTCCATGCCAGCTGGCAGGCTGTCTTTGGAAACTCGAAGTTTCAATCCGTACCCCCTCCACTCAAAGAAGCCCACTTTTGTAGGAACTACAATTTCCATTTCTCCAATCACCTGAACTCCACGAATGGAGTCTAAACCAAGTACAAATATTAATGTAAAATCTATACTGAATGACAAAGAGTCTACCTACCATTGGTCTTCTGTGTAGTTTCACCATGTGTTTGGAGTGTTGGCTCCTGCTGTAACAAGATGTTTATGAGATGCTATTATCACTTAAACATGACTAAGCAGTGCTCATGCTCACAATACACCCACACTATATAGCTATGATTGTTGGCTATGATAGTACGTATTGTAGCAAAATTCCTTGTCACAATGTGTTAAAGCACTTGAGCTTCCATAAGCTTTATCGAGGAGATACGAATAGAACAGAAACACTACAACCACTCCAGATAGGACTGAATGTCCTTCCAACATTATGGTTGTGCTTCTGTGTTGTATATTTCCTCTTCCTATATATAACTCTTCTTTTGAAATAGTCCCTTCATGGCCAAGAAAAATGCTGCTCTCCCAGTCAATGACACAGTGTTTCTCAACTGCAGATTCAGCTACTGAATACTATTTCCGCTGATCTCAAAAGAGATAAAATGAAGAGCCAATACTGATACAGAAACTCAACCACTGGAATAATGTGTTGGATGGGCACTTAATCCCATGCATCTGTATCATTTATCCTGTTGAATTGTTGTGGGTCATATGAGTCTCGATCTTTCCTGAGATGATAATTATGATACTGAGGTGTCCTCATACCTGAAAATAATGCTGCTCTCCCAGTTTATGTCATTGTGGCTGTCAACTGCATGCACATGGAGTGTAAGAACTCAAAACATTCAGTGCCACACCAAAAAAACAACAACCTATTCTAATGATATTCTGCTATGTTCATGGGCAATTAATAAAGGCAGCTGCGAAAGTAATGGTGAATATCACTATACAAACAGTAAATGTTAACCTTTCTCTGATATGATCTTCTAGGCCGTTGCAATTCATATATGCTGCTTTGTACATCGGAAGTCTGATGAAGATAATCAAAGTGCTTTCGAAATAAAACTTACATTGTCATTACCATAAGTCAAATCACATACTTTGTGCAGAGAAAGTAACTTACATACTGAGGAAGAGTGGATGCACAAGGTCCGAAAGCACCAAAATGGAAACAGAGCAAACCACTTAATGTCACGGATCGTTCATCACAGGTTATTATGCTAACAATCCATGAAACAGTGAAAATTAACTTACATACTGAGGAAGAGTGAATGCACAAGGTCCGAAAGCACCAAAATAGAAACAGAGCAAACCACTTAATGTCACAGATTACACAACTTGTGTTATAAAGTAGTCTCGTTCCCAGACCGTTTATCTACCGCGTGTATCGCTTCCAGTATAACGCAGATACTAAAAGCGATCCGTGCTGGGGTTGGTTGGGTCTAGGACTGAGACTAGTTATAATGCTAATCATGCATGAACAATTGAAAGGTAACTTACACGCTGAGGAAGAATGGATGCACATGGTCCGAAAGCACCAAAATAGAAACAGAGCAGAGCACTTAATGTCACAGATCGTTCATCACAGGTTACTATGCTAACAATCCATGAAACAGTGAAAAGTAACTTACAGGCTGAGGAAGAGTGAATGCACAAGGTCCGAAAGCACCAAAATGGAAACAGAGCAAACCACTTAATGTCACAGATCGTTCATCACAGGTTATTATGCTAACAATCCATGAAACAGTGAAAAGTAACTTACATACTGAGGAAGAGTGGATGCACAAGGTCCGAAAGCACCAAAATGGAAACAGAGCAAACCACTTAATGTCACAAATCGTTCATCACAGGTTATTATGCTAACAATCCATGAAACAGTGAAAAGTAACTTACAGACTGAGGAAGAGTGAAGGCACATGCAAGGTCCGAAAGCACCAAAATAGAAACAGAGCAGACCACTTGATGTCACAGATCGTTCATCACATGCAGGTTCTTATGCTAACAATCCATGAAACAGTGAAAAGTAACTTACATACTGAGGAAGAGTGGATGCACAAGGTCCGAAAGCACCAAAATGGAAACAGAGCAGACCACTTAATGTCACAGATCGTTCATCACAGGTTATTATGCTAACAATCCATGAAACAGTGAAAAGTAACTTACAGGCTGAGGAAGAGTGGATGCACAAGGTCCGAAAGCACCAAAATAGAAACAGAGCAAACCACTTAATGTCACAGATTACACAACTTGTGTTATAATGTAGTCTCGTTCCCAGACCGTTTGTCCACCGCGTGTATCGCTTCCAGTATAACGCAGATACTAAAAGCGATCCGTGCTGGGGTTGGTTGGGTCTAGGACTGAGACTAGTTATAATGCTAATCATGCATGAACAATTGAAAAGTAACTTACACGCTGAGGAAGAATGGATGCACATGGTCCGAAAGCACCAAAATAGAAACAGAGCAGAGCACTTAATGTCACAGATCGTTCATCACAGATTACTATGCTAACAATCCATGAAACAGTGAAAAGTAACTTACAGGCTGAGGAAGAGTGGATGCACAAGGTCCGAAAGCACCAAAATAGAAACAGAGCAAACCACTTAATGTCACAGATTACACAACTTGTGTTATAATGTAGTCTCGTTCCCAGACCGTTTATCCAGCGCGTGTATCGCTTCCAGTATAACGCAGATACTAAAAGCAATCCGTGCTGGGGTTGGTTGGGTCTAGGACTGAGACTAGTTATAATGCTAATCATGCATGAACAATTGAAAAGTAACTTACACGCTGAGGAAGAATGGATGCACATGGTCCAATAGCACAATAAGGAGAATAGAGAAATCAACTTCATTGTCATGGCTCTTGCATGTTATCTGATGCTAACCATCATACATGTACCAGTGAAAGAAACATTCTAACCACAATTGAATGCACATGGCAGGTGGGTAAAATAGAGCAGACCATGCACTTTAATCACAGACAGAGGAGGTTGGACACGGTCATGTGACTAACGAATTTATAAGGAGGTTTACTATACCGAATTGTGTTCTCAGTAGTCTTTACGAGTATCTCGACAAACTTGGCATCATTCGAAAGCTCCAGTAGAGTAGATTCCAAATATGACGTCAACCCCGTTCAACCCCTGGGTCGCTTAGGCTGTACGGCCTCTTGAAGGATCGGCCCTGTGGGATGGCGAAGAAGCCACACTCCCGGCACTCTAACTGGAAGCCTTCCAAACTTGAAGCGTCTTCAACGTACCCGTATACCTTTCAAACTGCCCAACTGTAGCTTCACTTCTCGTTGGCAATTTCGATTTCCCTCGGTCCCAGGCCATATTGATCTTGACTTGGGAACGAGGCTGGCGAGGTTAGGAATGTAAAACACGCAATTATTCCCGTTCAAGTGCAGCGCGTAGTCACGTGCGCAGAAAATGTGTCCAACCTCCTCTGTATCACAGATTACACATCTGGTTTTATAATTCTAACCGTGCATGTTAGCTACACTCCTAGTAAGGGAAAATTGTGCCACATAGCTAAATAAAATAACCTCACAGCTCGCAGAAAGGCCTACAGGATTCTGACTACTTTGTCGTGACCACTGTCGTGACCACTGTCGTGCGCGTATAATTACTGTGCTGAAACTCACCTTGGTGGCAGAGTTAGGAGCACTTTTGCCCCTCCATCATCTTCCTGCTGGTCGTCATTGCTAACGTAAGGTGTGCGTCAATTGGAATGAAATGCGAGCGCGGTCCAATCTAGATGCAATCAGGCTCAGCTGACTGGCTACCAGGAGTGTGGGTTCCACTCGAACATGTGAAAGTAACTTGCATATGCTAAGAGTGAATGCACAAGGTAGCGGAAGCACCTCAAAACTACTTCAATGTCACAGGGGTGCCTTTGGCACTCCTCACTAAAGTGTAAACCTGGCGGGAGGGAGGTTGTAAGGGGGGTCCCCCATTATAATTATAGTAGGGGAGAAGGGGCACAAGATCCTTCGGTGTTTTGGGAGATTCATAGACTCCACCGAGGGCCCCAGAGAGGTATTTGGCACCCTGGTCCTCGAGAAAATATGCGCACTGATGGTGTGTGATGTCCCACAATTCAGATCCATGCAGTCCAGGTTAGCATGGGGCAGATCTCCACCACTGACACCCAATTGCTTGGCTTCTGGGTTAATTGTCATTTTATTAAATTTAATTGCCAGACGGCTCTCTCCATGTGTTTTTCCCCCACCAAGTCTGGCCCCTGAGGAGCGAACGTTAATGCTGTGGGAGAAGAGCACCTACAAATGTATTGAGTGCTGGCCCACGGTGCAAGTTAAGGCCCTTTGAGTCATCAACCATTAATGTCACATATCTGGTTGCTTACCCTGCAACAGTTTCCCATTTTCTAACTGCATGTACCACCTTTGACAATCCCGTATGGCTCAACCTGTAAAAACATAACCTCCTTGTGAATTATAGTTCCTTCGTATACACTAAATGTGCACAGAGGAAGAATTAAGCTTTTCTGAGGTTATTTCTCCATGATTGCAAGGCACGCACTGCAGACAAAGGAAGCTGCAACTGCTGCTGTAGCCCACAGCAAGCTTAGGCATGTGTTTGTTTTACATTTTGGCTTGAAGTAATACCTATCTTGAATGTGGTAGAAAGTCAACTGTAAGTTGTCCATATTTCAGATTGGGCTGCTAAACTTAAGATCAGCATCACCGTGACAGCAACATAAGTAACAATTGCCATGCCTTTCACAAGTTGCACAGAAACAACTACATGTACTGCAGTAGCATGCATACTGTACACCTATGTGTTATAATCTTACCAGGACACGTACTTGGGCGATTTACCATGTGCTGGGCCTTTCTGGTAGCGGTGACTGCAGTCTTATTCCCAGGCCCTGGTGAAATAGGGAAGAGGCCTGGTAGCACTTGCATATGTGTTGGGTCAGCAGTCTTGATTATGGGTAGACAAATCACTAGCCTCGTTCCCAGGTGCTTGGCAATTGCCGAGCGCCTGGGAACAAGGCTAACAAAGCACATTCATCCATCGCCCGCCTATAACTGCTTGATGCTACTCTTATAACTATCTTCCAGTACTCACCCAAGGTTGCTCCTTAGCAAGGACTTTTTCCACATAACGCCATCACCAACATCTACCTAACGTCCTCCCATCAATTAAACTTCATGAATTATTTAGTACTTCATAAATTATACAGGTCCTCTGAGCTTTCCTATACAGACTCCCTACCTACAGTACCAAATCCTAGACTCCTAGTACAGGGCTAGTCTCAGTCCCAGATCCAACCAACCCGGGCCCGCTTCCAGTATCATGCACGGGGAAGGTTTGTCACATTTTCGTGTTCTCCACAGGAATTCATACAGAGACAACCATAATGGAATTGTGGTTACCAATAGGGTGTCCACAGCTAACAGATGGTTGTGTCTAAGGAAAAAGCCGATGAGATTGTTGCTGCTATAGAAGATGCTGGAAGACAGCTTGGCTTTCAAATATGGCCAAAACAACACAAACAATTTGTGTGGGGTACAGTTTATTCGCATCATTCTATCAGAGCATGAAAATGTGACAAGAGTTATCAGACCCCTGCATGAAAATGACGTAATCTGATATGCATCGGGGTGAGATTACGGCTCACCAGCTAGTTAGAAGTCAGGCAGCAAAGTTGGGGACGGAGTTTCAACTTTAGAACTCAACTCAAACCCTTCTTGCTGTCACGCGCGCCTTAATCTCCTTCGCAGACCCTCCCCTAAAAGCATCTTCGTCGGGGCGCGCGCATGGAGGACGGGGCGCGCGCGGGAGGCAGTTGATCGTGTAGCCCCTCCCACTAGTGCCTGCACGAAGTGCTCGGAAAAAAAAAGAGGCTGAAGGTAGACGAGCTAAGCCATGGCTTGTTGAAGCTGCTCAAGCGGGAGTTGAGACAAGGGGGGATGATCGAGGTTAGTGGGATATTGCTTCCAGTATGGATAAAAATCACTTCAAGTTCAATTCTAATATGGAGGACTGTCAAGAACAATAGCTGTGGAACTATGTCTGGTTGAAGCCCTTCACATCCAAGAGTCTGTAATTTTGTATCCTGCATGTGGATGACCGTGAGGGTCCACCATACATGTGGAAAGACTACAGCTATAGTGGATGATCAAGTTGGTAGTCTGGTTATCAAAGATCAGTTTTTCATTACGAATGGAGCCTAATTCAAGGTTCTATGTAGGCAGGTGTTTGATGTAAGCTTTGGAGAGACAGAGAGAAATCTACAGAAAAATTTTTCAAATTCTGGGACCAGCTGGGATTCGAACCCAAGACCTTCTGAGTACTAGTCAGACGCTCTTACCACTAAGCCACTGGGCCCACGGCAGAGGAGCGGAAGCAAGTCTGCATATAGCAGTGCAGGCTAGATTGTCTTTCACATTCATTTTTACACTGCCTTATAATTGTAAGTGGAGATCCCTTAGCTGTGGACGGGGTTACGGGCCTGGGTGGAATGACTGATGTAAGCTTTGAAGAGATAGAGAGAGAGCAATCCACAGAAAAATTCTGGGACCAGCTGGGATTCGAACCCAAGGGATTCGAATGGAGCCTACAGACAAGAAGTATGTCGGTGTGAGACGAGAATCGAAATTAATTTAGCAGTACAATCACAATAGCTACTATAGTTATATACAAAAGTGTGCTATATGTGAGTGCTACTGGTTGCAACTCAGAAGGTCGTATCCTAGTAACGAGTCAGCAATGATATCACAGAGAGAGATGAGTTTGAAAGGTTTGTTCTGTGCAATGGATACAGCATGTGGAATGGAATCTGTGATCCAGAAATTGGCAAATTCAGTCTCTGATCTTGTGAACTTCTTCCACGAGTCCTGCGGGAACACAGCGTGTGTCACGAAGAGGCTGATGGTGGTAGCACCACACAATCTCAATGCCTGGCAGGAATGTAAAGCATTAGTTGGTTACAATTCAGCAAGACAAATGATGGACTTGCATGATGCCATCATGGCATGGTCATAACCAAAAGTTAGCTGGTCAATAGCTGGGTCAAGAGCACATCATGACATCATCATCAATGACAACACTGTCATCATGCGCTCTTGCTGGGTTTGTACCAGCTTCATTGAGTGTTTGTGTTAGCATAATATTATTTCACTCCCAGAAATGGCATGAAATCTGGTTGCCTCTTCTGGATGCAAGTTACTTCCTGATAATCCTTGCTTAAATTGATGGCCTAAGGCTAGATCTAATGACACAGCTTGGTTTGGCATCACATGCCCACCATGTTGATAGACCAGTTCTCTCCCTCGGGAATTTGTGGGCAGGGCGTACAGTTTACAGTTCACTTTCCCTACGCCCTGCCCCAACTTCCTGCACTGTGAGAGAATGGTCTAGCATGATAGACTAACTAGTAATGCCGTGTGATACACTCCACAACATGTGCATGCTTGACATATTTAACACCAGGAGAGTGCAGTACATATTGTTGGAGACTGCAAGTGGTGCTCTACCTTGGCACACTCGATGAGGGTTCCCCCTGTTTGTACCAGATCGTCCACTATCACCACATGTCTGCCCTGCGGCTCACCTGACAGTAAGTGATGTGTGTGTACATTCCAAAACATTCATCCCAAAACACAAATCATCAGACATTTACTTAACCTTCCCACCCACAGCTTTCTGCCTATAGAGACCTCAAATGTTCAGGATTAGACCCTTCTTGTATAGTATTTAGCATCTGGACGACACATCATTGACTCGAAACTGCTCCCAGAGTACCGGTAATTCCAGCCATGTACATGTATGTGACCCTAACCACACCCACTAATCCATGAAGTCAATACCAACTAAAAAACAGGCCTTGAATACTGGAAATGGAGGCCCAACAAGGTGAGACGGCTGTTTTTCTAAGTTCAGCCAAAAATGGCCAGCGCCAGTTAACCAAGGGCATTCTACAGCTTACTTAATGTGCTCCTAGACATGGCCATGCATTCAGGTGAACCCACCCACCTCCCCCTATCCCACCCTTTCTGCGGAAGTGACATCACGAAGTTGAATGTCTCACAATGTCATGTAAAATCATTGGGCACAAAAGGGTTGTACAACTTACGTATCAATTAATTCCCACCCAATGACATCATATGGCGTCATGAGACTTTCAGCTTCATGACGTCACATCTGGCAATATCCTTGGGAGATAGGCTCGAGATCTGTACCAGCAGAAAGGGCGGGGAAGGGGGAGGTGGGTGGGTGCACCCAAAGGGTGCAAATAGCATGGCCGTGTCTGGGCTCAGCTTTCAACAGCCCTTGGTTGGAGCCGGGTAGGCCAAATCTTGGGTTTTAAGCATAAATGCGCCTAGAAAAGTGGTCTCACCTTGCAGAGCCTCGAATTCCAGTGTTCAAGGCTGATTTTTCTGCTAGAGCGAGTTACCATCGCCCGAGCATCTTGATCGCGTACACGTTAATGAGTGGGTGTGGTCAGAATCATGAATGTGGAAAGCATGGCTGTGTGCAGTTCTGTGTGAAGTTTTGAGCCTGAAAACCAATGGGAACCTTATCTAGGGTATGATTAAGTAAATTACAAGCTAAAAAACTGACCTCCATAATCTGTGGGTGGCAAAGGGTTAAACCACATAAACGTCCCCATTTCAACACTACTATTGTAACACTCATATCAGTGCAGGAGAGAAACAATGAGTTAAAGCTACACATATTCCAAAGAAAAGTTGGGTAAACGAAGGAACCTCCAACTCCTTTTCCTTACCATCTTTGATGTTGACCACTCTCTTGTCCCCGTCGCGCACCTTAATGCAGGTGATGGAGGGCCACATTAGGAGGTCCGAGTGGAAGCGTTTGTATGCCCCCTCATCTGGGAATGCAACTGAGAGATTGTCGGTGTCCGGGAGGGAATGCAGTTCCCGGATCAACAGAGGTATGGCAGAGATCAGCCTGTACGTGTGTGTGCATGTGTATAGGGGATAAAATAATATGGAGTGGCCAATGCATGACGTTTCTTGCTTGCACATGGACAAAGGGCTATGGATCAGATGGATGGACCTTTCTCGTAGTATCTACCCCCTTGGACATTGCATCGCTATGAAAAACTCAGCTTGCCCTACTAGGAGTGTGGTTACTACTAGTGCTGTAATAATGTCTTGTCTTCCTTTTGGTTGCCATTGCTCACGATCAACTGAGCGTGGTTGCCACGTGGCATGTGCGTTAATTGGAACATATTGTGAGATTGCTACGGCGAGTCACAACCAGGGTTGCAACGCGGCTATGAATGGTTATATTCAGTACTTGAGAGCACTCTAAATCTTCCCTATATAGCTATAGCTATCATGGTACTCACTGATGTGTGATAATTGGAACGAACTGTCACTCTTAGCTTGTGCTACTGTTTAACCGCGGCTACCAGGAGTGCGGTTGCCCCTTGATCTTGTAAGAAATGTTTCACCACTCTGGGAAGGCGTACCAAGATTTCTGACTACAACCGTTTCACACTGCCACTAAGAGTGGCCACAATTCAAGGGTGGCAACTACGTGAGGGTGGTGTTTGATCAATGAAATGGGGTACGTGCACAACGTTTGGCCAAAGATAAATCCTACGCTCTATGTAGGTGTCTCCATGTGATTCCTAGTGAACCACTCACACGTACATACAATACACACACTGCACTTCCAACACAGATTGGATTACTCTGATTGAGGCCTGGGCAAAATAAAGTGAACATTTGTCCTCCAAATGCTACTATACTAGTAGTATACATTTCAGTGAGAAATGGTCCAATATTCTGAGGAAGAGGAAGGCGAGATAGTGGAAAAGCACCCCCTTATTCCCTACTTTCCTGTCCCCAACTCCCAGAGGCAACCAAGAACAGTCTATGCACCTTGGAATAACCTGGTCGCTGAAGTAGAACCGCTCCTGCAGAGCGTGGATGTCGAATATGAAGATCTGGGTGGGTCCACGTGCTGCTAGGGGAATCACCGACAGCATTGTGGCTAGTGACTGTGAGTGTGTGTATATGCGTTTAAACACATGACCTTCATGATTCTCATGGCCAGGTAACCAGCAACAAACTAAGGTTTCTTATTGGGGGGTGGTTATAGTAATGAATTCAAATGCACGTACAATCTAGATGTATTCACAGTCTAACACATATAACGAGCTCTTCTTAGCTCATGAAAAGTCCTTGCGATCCAGAGCAGCCCATGCATACAAAGGCGAACAGAGTTGTCCAATTTGGACCACTTGCTACAAGTTCCGCGCTACCACAGAGAAAGACTAGTGCTTACATTTTGTGATGGCCTGTCACATTCGGAATTATTCAACCTCTCGAAAAAGCTAAGAAACAAGGAGAATGCCATTAACCAGGCTCAGTCCCATCCCATCCCTAAATTCTACATTTTTCAATGGGATGGGACTGAGCCTGGTTAATGGCATTCTCCTTGTTTCTTAGCTTTTTCGAGAGGTTGACGAATGTGACTAAATCCTTTTTATTTTTGGGAGAAAATTTTTTTGCCTCTAGTCTCCATGAAGAATGGAAGTTTCCCCATCTTCCAGCTGTTAGGACCTCTATGACAGGTCAGGTAAACACTTGGAGTTTGGGGACGTATACCGCTGTGGGAATGGTAGAACAAAGATCGCAGCTGCAGAAACAACTTTAAGTTGTATGCCAAATGAATTTTGAATCATCACAAATGCTGGCCACAACTGGTCGGTCTAAGCTGATCTGGCTGGATTGCTTGCCATGTCCATGTAAAGGAGATGCTAGTTCACCGAAGATTTCGGTGAGTTCAGAATTTCCAAGAGGCCGCTTCAACAAACGGACGTGACTAAAACATGGAACGGACTGGAAAATGGACCAGAAAAATGGACTGAGTTTTACATGCGCCAGACACTGTGTGTCTGGTTGTGCAGTTTATTATAGTACCAAAGGCTCCTCCCCAGCCCTTTGTCAGTATGTGACAAAAAGCTGGGGAGCCTGGGAACGAGGCTAGTCCTGCAGACGGTCACCAGTACCACAGGTCCGCACAATCATGGACAATCACAATTACATGAATGGCTACTTCGATCTACCTAGGTGCAACAAATGTAGGCTACTACTGCCTGTTAAATACAAAAGACTCCAAGGCAATCATGGCACTCGGCGATGTCCTCAGATTCAGAGCTTATAGTGATACCAACCCCGCAGCCACAAGTTCATCCATGGCTGCAGACCTGGGTACTGGCAATTGTCTGTTACACTGTGGACCTATGCTACTAAACTGTAGTTCACTGGGCGATCAAGTGGACGGTGTCTGGGGCATGGAACACTCGGTCCATTTTCCAGTCCATTCCGTGTTTTAGTCACGTCCTCAACAAACACCGGGCGACCTTTCCTACAATTAACCTATTGTTACTCTTGTTGAGCGTTAAACAGCATGAAATGAGGAAATAAGCCTGCAGCCAAGGAGTCTGCAACGTACAAGTACCCATCATGTTAGTCTTGCCTTGGCGGTGACCACTTGGCCCTCTTTGTCCACCCTCTCCATGGTGGCGGTAGGGAAGAAGGGCAGGATGAGACGGAAGGAGCGAACAAGGTA